>OW026302.1:19391559-19796559 GCA_932273695.1 Apotomis betuletana | reverse complement strand
CCGCGCGCCCCCAGAGCTCGACGCCATAGAGTAGTAGAGTATGCACAGTGCCAAAATAGCAAGACCGTGCAGCATCAAGTGAAACGGAGCGACTGACGCGTCGCAGTGCGTAGCAAGCACTACCTAGCTTTCCGCACAACTTATCAATGTGCGATTCCCACGTCACGGACAGACGGACATGGCGAAACTATAAGGGAACCCTTATAGTTTCGCCATGTCCGTCTGTCCGTTGACTACGGAACCCGAAAAACAAAAATAAGGTAAAATTATATTATTGTTAAACGTAGAGAAAGCCTATTAAATATGTATTTGTGTTCATGTCCAAAGGAAAATTCATAAAGCTAACAAAAAGGAACCCTCACGTCAGACCTCAGTCGGTCTGATGGGAAAAGTCCTGATGATCATGATGCTTTGGTAGAAAAGAAACTGCCTACTATGGGACGCCATGTGCGACGTGCACTTTACGGGCTTGAAACCTTCAGGACAGCTGGACCAGGTATCCTGCAAATTAAAAAGTTTTACCTTCCGTTTTTTAGGGTTCCGTAGTCAACTAGGAACCCTTATAGTTTCGCCATGTCCGACTGTCCGTCTGTCCGTCCGTCCGCGGCTTATTTTTTTTTCGAGTACCTCTCGAACACCTAAAGGGAGGGTGAATTTTTTTTCCGTTGCGACACTAGTGTGTGGGTTGTCGTTGAATAGGTCTTTTAAAAATAATAGGGGTCTCCAAACATAATTTTTTGATAAAGTCAGCAGTTTTGTAAATATTTGCTCCGAAAAAAAAAAAAAATGTGTCCCCCCCCCCCTCTAACTTTTCAACCACGGGTCGAAAAATTATGGAAAAATTCATGAAAATGAGGCCTTTTAAGTACTTTCAATGAAAACTATATCGATATAACTAATCGATCAAGCCGTTTTTGAGTTATTGCAAAAATTCATAATTTTCTTTAAAATAACGTGCCGCGCGGTGTCCCTACACTTCGAACGTTACACATATTGGTTAAGTGCAATACTATATTAAAACATTTCGCTCAATCTGGCGCGTATAATCGATAACTTCCAGAAGGCAATAAGTAATTACAGTTACTTTGGCGTTTACGACCTTTTTATAGAGCTTGAAATCTTTCTCATAATTTTCGTCTATTGTGAGGGATGGGCAACTACGGAACCCTACACTGAGCGTGGCCCGACATGCTCTTGGCCGGTTTTTCAAGATTGTAAGTGAATAATTAGTCTCACAGACTTTGTTTTATTCTTAAATGAAAGTCAATTAAATGTGCTACAATTTTATTTAAATAAGTTTTTTCATATCATGTTCATGAGCGGTTTCCCCAGTATTTTGATCCGGAAGGCAGCACAACTTGAAATTGTCAACTTTTAGGAAAAATGCGCCATATTCGAAGGGCCATTGCTTGGCCTCTATAGAGTGTTAAAGATCTTCGGTTTAGCTTGAATTGTTACAAATTTAATGGACTTTAAAAACTTTCTAAACGTTGAATGTCAAAAACACATGGTTTAAATATAATAATTTAATTCACTTTTAGTTAAATCGAAAAATAATAATAATAATTAACAGATCAATGTTTTTCTTGAAACCCAACTAGTATCAGTAGTAGACTTTTTCATTGATATCCCTATAATACGTGATATGATATTTTGGTTCCTCCCCTGACCCTCAATCGTGTGAAATAGGTACGTTTTTGATGAAAATTTTATTTTTCGAGATAACGATTTCACTAACTAAATCTTAACAAATCACTTTGATTTTGATGTCGATCGCTTCAGTATAATATATTCTAGGTGTATAGGTTTCACTTAAAAAAAAAAAAAAAAAACCTTTGTTTTTATAAAACAAACGGCTTTTTCGGATTCGACCACGCTTTAATCACAAAAAATAAGTTTTTGAGGTACCTACAAGTTTGAATATATTGCAAAATTAAAAAAAAATTAAAACCTATGAACCTAGTTTGTCATTCATTGTGTCAATAACAGACTAAATAAAAATAAAAAATATAACAAAAAAAGAACAGACTTCAAGAAAAACCTAAAAGCCAAAAATAACCCGATCATGTACAGATTACATTTGAATCACCTTTTGAAGTCGGTGCCAAACCACTCAATTATTACTATGAAAACAGATGCCGTGCAAGTTTACGTGAGGTTTGCCACCGACTTCAAAAGGTGATTCGAATGTAATCTGTACATGACCGGGTTATTTTCGGCTTTTCAGTTTTTTTTTGAAGTCGGTTCTTTATTGTTAAATTTTTTATTTTTATTTATTTGCTTTTATTCAAATATAATCACTTTTTCACTAAAAAATAACTGACCTCAATGAGCGAAATGGAATCATACAATAACACTTACTTATATGATTTTCTCATATCCATGAGTATTTGTCAGAACTGGACCAAATTTAAATGGGACCACTCGGAAAGCACCAGCTTTCATATAAAAAAAGAATCATCAAAATCGGTTCACCCAGTCGCAAGTTCTGAGGTAACAAACAGTCGAATTGAGAACCTCCTCCTTTTTTGAAGTCCGTTAAAAATCATAGAGATTTTCCTCTTACTTCATTACACACCCGGAACTTATAATTCTAGAATTGAAACAAATATACAGACTAATTAAATTTGAGACTTTTATTAACACCTTTATCGCTCAGCTCGTTGACGGAAAGCTATACACATATGTAAACGACGGAAATGTATACGATGCGACAACATGGATCGTAGCGACCGACAGAGCCCCAGCTCTCCGTCGACGTTATTACCTTGGTCATCTCTGGCGTTCAAGGGGTTAATATAGTTATTAGACGGCCCTCTGCGTATTTTATGCGCTGTGTACTAACTTCGGGTTTAAATTTAATCCCAAAAGTTATGCAATGTTCACATAGTTGGTTAAAACAAACATTCCTATAGTTGGTTAAAACAAACATATAACTAAGTCTATGCCTACATATGTAATAATTACTTTTTAATACAGTTGCTCAAAAAGTGGTACTTTTCATAGCTGCAAATCGTGCGAAAAGTTGGATATTTCGAACTAGTGCTTTTTACTTTTCAAATTTTTTTAATTTTCTGTTGTACTAACACGTCATGTCTCATACATCCAAACAAAGGTCAATCACTTTCCGACTTTATTTATTACGTCATACAGCATTGCAAGTGTATATCTTATAATTATGCTTAAAATATTTAAATTGCATATTGGATCAATCAAAGGGTTATCTATTAAAAATATTCAAAAACGGTTTTAATAATTTGTTTGAGTGACTCTTATTTAATGAGCAAATGAGTATTATGCGTGACCTAAAAAAAATAAAAAGAAAAGTATCGTCACAGATTAGAAAATACAGTATTAAGCGTGACCCACGCGCTGCTTTCTACATTCATAATAATTATGAATAATCGCTATTTTTGTGTATTAAATAATATATTTATTTACAATTATATGAAATGTAAAGAACTAAAAACAGATTCACGATGTTTATTGTCTGGAATCAATTAAATTACTGTGTAACATTATCATATCTCTTCTGAAATATTAAAACTATTTCTTTTGATTTGGCTGAACGATGACAGCCGACGCCATCTTGAAAAAAAATATTACAATTAAAAGTAAAACTTTATTTTGTGTTCAAGATTGTTTTAATTATGTATAAATGACACGTAAGATTTATAAAATAAGAGTTTTCGGTAGAAAATGATGGATTCTGATGTTACCAGAATAGATTTAACACCGCCCTATATACGAGCCAAGGCAAAAATTGCAAGTGAGAGTATTTTACCCGCAAAATGGAAAGAAAAATTACATTGCCGTCTATGAACATTTTATTGGCTGGAAACGAGAAAAAGAGAATTATTAAAAACTTTAATAAATCTTTAAACTCACCAGCAAAGGCCTTAAATGCGACCCTTCACAATTGCTCTAAAAATTGTATGTACCTACTCTTAATTTTTATCAGACAGAAATAAATATAATTGCCCCTTTCAATTACTGTTTTAAATTTGTATTATTGCAATTTTTCGCAAATTTATTAAAAAACGTTGTTTGGTACACGTGTGGAAGTGTCATTTTAACTCGTCCCGAGTCTTGACCTTCGCCTTGCGGCTCAGGCCAAGACTCCTCGGGACTCGTTCAAAATGACATACTTTCCACACTTGTATCAAAAACTACTATTATCTTATCTGCCATCTATTGGTCACCTCAATTTTTCTGAGCCTTTCATCTACTTAAGCACCCCAATCCGCAAATTACAGACAAGGCAATAACAGAACGCAACGCCCTCTGGCGCAGACCTAAAATAAGTCCAGCATTCAACTAAGCAACTAGTTGATGGAAAACCAAACAGGTGGCGGTATAATACGTAATACCGAGACAAGTCGAGACATCTATCGAAGTCATATGAAATGAAAAACATGACTGTAAAGTTGGTTAAACACTTTATAATAATTGTTTTAAAATTTTATTAAAGCCTGACCAGAAATATATGAGGATTGTCAAGAGGGCGCAATTTACAAGATTTATATGGCAACAATTTTGCAACCAATCGCAACACACTATAATGACCTCAGTTCAAATACCTGTCAGTTCCTATGGTAACCTCGTAATATTATTTTAATGGAATGCACTCTTTTGCCGACTGTTTTTTGTGTAGTAGACACGTGTACACTTTATTTATAATATCACGTTCACGACTGTGAATTGTTTTCGGCATTTTCTTTGGGTTTTTTCCAATACTTGTCTTTTAAAGAAACCAGCACGAATGACATTGACATTGTTGACAACCATCATAAAATCATTGCCAGTGTAAGAAATTAGTTCCAGTGAAATTCCGCAATATGGCGCATCCTCATATATTTCTGGTCAGGCTTTACTGTATACGTCTTCCAGCTTAGAATTTAAAATTTTATAATGATTTATTTTAAAATTAACCTTTTATTTCTGCTATACTAATATAAAATTGTATTGAAATTCAGTTTTCTATGGAGAATGGTCATTATTTCAGGAAGAATATTAACAGCGCGATGAAGGATTAATCAAAGCGCGCAGCGCCGTCCGTACAACACCATCTATTGGCACAAAAATCTTTGTCCGGCCATGACGCCGAAACGGCACCTTTCTGGCGGTTGGTTATAGAGTAAAGGTTGAGGGTGCTATTGAGACAATGTCCAACACTAGGACTGTTACTTTACTAGGTGATAATAATAGTATATTACTGCCGAGGCCGGGAAAAGTCAGTTCGTGGATGAGTATGATTTTGAAGGACGAGGCGTAGCCGAGTCCTTCAATAATACGAATCTGCGAACTGACATTCCCGCCGAGGCTTGTATAGTACTTTTCTCCAAATATGCTTGGAAATAATCACCAATCTACATTTTAATTTAATGTATCAGTACCATGAAGTTCATTTGGTACTTATTTTTTTTAGGAATAGGAATAAAATTTCGGGTCCGAATCATATGTTTGATTTAAAATAAAATATATGAATAAGAATTAAATATATATGAAAACACAATAACAAAAAATATGCACATAGGTCATTATAAATTTTAGTTAAATGAACAACTTCTAAACACACTGTTTTTTTTTTAGAAACCATACCATATTTATCATTCGGAGAAGATCATAAGTTCAAAATAACTTTTATATTGATTTGGACACAATCATTTCTGTTTTATTTTTTATTTGTTTACGTTTGGTACACTTATTAATTTTCAAATCACTCATTAAATATCATCATATTATTAAAATTAAAACTGTCGTGAGAAATCTCTAATAAATAACTAAGAATCATGAAAATAAATTAACCGCATATAAGATTATTATTCAAATTGTTTGTCCGTTATTCGAAATTTGTCGACATTTCAAATACATTGACAGTAGAAGAGCAAAAAAATGTTCAGTGCAAGAACTAAACGCAGAGAACAATTAAAAAGTTTAAATTAGTTTTTATTTTTTAAATTTAGTGGACAATTGGCTGTATGGTGAATTATCAAAGTCTTTGAAAAAATTAAAAGTAAAAATGCAGTAACCGGCCAAATTAAGATTACCCTCATTTGTATGAGACGTTATAAACGGAAGGTGTGTTTTTTACTTAATCGTCTTATTTAAATAATATTGATTTCCCGGCTAAGGCCAATAATATATATTTTTTTTAATTTTTATTAACGCCTTCTAAATATAACGCACGATTTCGCGGTCCAGTTTTACTACATTAATGGCAACATTTCCAAGCAAGTTGGAGAAAAATTATAGAAATGCGCGTTCAGACTTCTGTTCGTTCTTTGGTTTTGATTGGCCGCGCGGTCTGACTGCCTGTTGTGTGCCTTATCGTTTGGATTCGATAAGTACATTGTATTAGACATCAGTACCATAGGCTTTTGACGAACTTAATATCCACGTACCTGTGTCAGGGCCGCCATCTTTGGAGCGGAACTGCTGCAGTTTTCGCTCGAGTTTCTGCTGACGACGACGGCGCATCACCGCCTCAGGATTACTGATGCTGCGCGTGAACGAAGTCTCCGGCAGCTCTGCAAGCAATTAATAAGTTAGATCATCGAATTATATATTAAAACATAGCACACCGGGCCTAAGTAGGACGTTGTACCGGAAACGACTTCGGTGTGCGGTGCTATGTTTTCCACAAATCGAAGCTGTTTCGAGTGCAGTGTGCTAACCGTATATAAGTGTCAGCCCCCTAAATTTTACGTGAGCCACGGATTAAGCTAAGTGTTTAACCGCTTCTCACAACCGAGCCGCTTCAATGGACTTAAGTACTTGGAATAGGGGATGCGACTGATGTTGAATTATACAACATTCTGTAGTTATATGAATAAATTTAGCTCAAGAAAAAAAAAAGAAAAATAATCGTCGGGGATAGTGCAATACCGCGTAAATAACAGCTGTCAATAAAGTTCTCATATTGTTGACCTACACCTCTGCATCTTCGTCCCTTTGCATAACGTTTTTACTGGCCAAGCTAAAAGATTCCAGCTAAAATTACGTAATCCCCATAGAAATGGTTTGAATAATTTTACTTTTGTCTTTACGAAGTAACAGATTTATGAAACAGAAAACTGTTTTATTTTGGTGTGCCATTAGAGCACTGGCTGAATGGTTCTTACAAACACTTTCCAAGGCCGCCTATTTCTGTCCGCAAACAAATCTAATCAATCACCTGTATAGTTTTTCAGCAACAGGTTCGTTCTCGTTGTCATGTCATATTTGAGTCGCAATAGTTTCTCCTTAAGATAGGTACATAAGTGCATTAGACTGCGGTTGTTTGATCGTGATTTATCAGCAGAGAACCGTCAGGTTCAATCACTTAATTTAAACGAAATTTTGCATAAATTACCTGTATAAAGCTTCTCGGCAACAGGTCCGTTCTCGTTGTTCGAGTCTGATTTGAGTCGCGATAGTTTCTCCTTCTTCTTCAACTCCTTTTTCTCGCGTTTGGACAGTTTCCGCTTGAAGTTCTGGTCACCTTTCTCATTGACCGACGACAGGGAAATCTGTGGAATAATTCATAAAATTATAAAATGCAAGAAAAAGCGCTATATGTAAGCCAGTGGAAGCTGAATAAGTTATCTAGTAGTAGTATTAATAATATAATGAAAGTTTACCTCTAAAGAGATATTTAGCTTATCAGGATTTGTAGTGTCTACTCGGTATATATTATCTTGTCTAAGAAACTATTGTTTTAGTTATAATGACCTAATGTTCACGTCATTTGCACATACATTTATATTTGTTTTGGTAGAAGTGTATCCTTAGAAATAAATATGATTCATATAAGACTCATTTCAACGTCGTAGTAGTTAAGGTAATTACTTGGAATGATATCTAATCTCCACAATCATATTACAAGGCAACACGTAAGATGCATAAGTGCATTTGGTGGGTGCAGCTGTTTGATCAAGATTTATCGGCAAAGATACATCAAAGTACCCACTGCTTTGATCTCTTAATTTCAACGATATTTTCATCCTCGTGCCTAACTGCTAACGCTTTCGCAATTCTCGCATTAAGCTCGATTGTCGGAAATAAATAATGATAGAGATACATTTGAATCTCTGGCGCAGAAATGATTTCAGAATCAGTAATGAAAGATTACAATGATTCTGTGGATCAGATTTAATATGGATAGCATCGTCGCAGGTAGCAATTAAACCTCAGTGCTAGTCGAGTTGCACAACAACTCCTCGGACGGCTTTACCCGGTGCTCGTCTCGGGCAACGTACACAGTTCTCACAGTTCAGGGTTAGTGAAAAAGCTCGCGATCGTCAGTTTCCATGGGTCAGTTGAACTTTACCAGCAGTAATTTTTCGATTACCTCCACGGTTGCGTGTCGCCTTTCAGTAGTAAAAGTGCACATAAGATTTGAAAACTTGAACAGAAATGTAGCAGTTGAGTTGAGTTGCCGCAGCAGCAGTCGACGCTCATCGTCCGATCCCACAGCAAGTATGAATGAAATTTATCTACAAGCAAGTCAAGTCAACTCACGTCAGAGTTAGTGGAGCACTTGAGCAGGAACCGGCCCTCGCGGTCGTCGGCGTGCCAGTTGAGTTGCACCAGCAGCGGCTTCTCGTGCGGCTCCAGTCGGCGCTCGTCGTCCGGCCCGTGCGTCTCCCACAGCGAGTAAGAGCCCAGGGAGAGCATCCGCATGTCCGGACGAAACTTTTCGATTAACGTCTCTGCAAAAGTAACATAAAGAGATTTTAATACCTACATTTCGATGGAGTTATTAGAACAGTACCTACTATCGGGACTGTCTTTAGCAAAGATAAACTAGGAAAAGAAGAGATGAAGGACTTTAACCTTAAAGATTATTTCTGCAGGAGATTAGAAGATTCGAGGATGAGGGCTGTATGGGAGGGCCGCCGGAACAGTAACCGCTTCGCTCCAATTGGGAATTGGGCTTAATAAACACAACCAAGCGATCTACAGCCGGCCTGTCTCCGGCCGGGCGTCCCTACACCAAATCATCATCATCGGGACTGTCATTGTAAATTTCTGCGACAGAGCAATGCTTCTGGCACATTTATTTAACTTTTTGTGCAACCAGATATAATGTATAACTTCCTTTTTAACAAACAATAAATTGATAAGTTAACTTTGGACTTCTTATGAAACATACGCGCAAAAATATAGAAAACATTTCAGACTCAAGCTGTTACCTATATTCAAATGAGAATCTCGATTGATGTATGATTTCGCAACGAAGTTTCAATGATGATGGATGGCAATAGATGAGGATGTGTTTGTTATGCTTGGTTAGACGCTCATCCTCATTACTGGAAGTCACATTGACTGGCAAATGATTGCCAACCTTCAGCCTAGTAACTATCTAGTAACGCTCGGGATTATTATTTACTACTATGCTACAATGACATAATACAATATGTAAATACACAGTGTACTACACTAGCTTTGATTTTTGATGTCTCTCACCAATATGAAAAGTAACAATTTCAATTTTGTTTATTTCCATTCATACTGAACAATCTCCGCCCTCATCTCTGATTACCTACTTCTATCAAATATTAATTGATTTCAAAATAAGTAGTTTTAGATTTGTCGCTGTTGCTGACGATATTGAGTATTTTGTGTGTTTTGAAGAGTGTGACAGAATACGCTAGAAATTGCTTTCACATAAATGTATTGTTTTTGATTTGATAATGCGTTAGCTCGTAGAATTCAACTAGAAAAGCGCATTTATATAGCCGTACATTCTAATGTTTACCTCTTTCCTTTATAGCGCAGTTTCGGCAATTTTACGCCTTTTTAATGTGGCGAATTATGTTTATCTATGCATCTTATCTTCTGTGGGATCGGTAATGATCGGTAGTCTACGCGAGAGCACATGGAACTTTCCCCATAATAGTAATTTACCTATGACATCACTAACGGTGGCGTCGGAGGCCACGCGAATACATTTCGTCGCTATCTTCTGCCCGGAGTCTTGGAAGTAGAACCGCATAACTCCATGGAACTCCAAATTCTGTAAAATACAAGAATTTACGTTTAATAAAATAAATAAATATTAAGGGACAATCATACACAAATCGACCTAATCCCAAACTAAGCAAAGCTTGTACTATGGGTACTAGACGACGATATGTACATAATATATAAATACATATATAGATAACATCCATTCCATGACCAACCAACAAATATTCAAGTTCATCACACAAATATTTGCCCAGGCCAGGATTCGAACCCAGGACCGCCGGCTCAGTAGGCAGGAGTCTACAAACTGCGCCAACCGCGTCATTAAGCATTGCATAAAGGTAGGTATTTTTCTCGACTCATTCATCTGATGAGTAACCTACATATAGAAA
This sequence comes from Apotomis betuletana, assembly GCA_932273695.1. Taxonomy (NCBI): domain Eukaryota; kingdom Metazoa; phylum Arthropoda; class Insecta; order Lepidoptera; family Tortricidae; genus Apotomis; species Apotomis betuletana. The sequence continues at coordinate 19,786,216 of OW026302.1, read as the reverse complement.
TCTTCTCTCTTAAAATAAAGACGAAGTTAAGCAACTATTAGGTAACCGTACTATGATAAAGTCATCGTCACTGTGGTAAACACACAAGGCAATAGCAAAAGCGGGTTCAAATTGGCCATCAAATATTTGACTCGAGCAAACACATTGTAATTCACATGTATGGATATGGGCCTGTTAAAATTAACATAGATACAAGATTCAAGTTAACATACACAGAAATTATAATTAGTATAAATACGAAATAGATTTCTTTTTGATTCATTATTTCGAGGTTGTCTAAAATTATCTATTATTATAGTACACGAATGCTCAGGCAAGGAACAAAGAGTGAAGGAACAACTCGTTATCTTGTGTAATCTACGCTGCAGAGATAAGATTTGTTTATATTGACCAAGTACATTATTTACGTTTCCTAAAGAAACTCGTTTTAGTTATGAATACAAAAGAGTATTGATAATACAAAACAAACACGTTCTACTATATCCGTCTAGGGGGATATGATATCTTTTACAAATGCTTGTATTTTTGGCTCTCCTCGTGTCATATTCGTAAACATAAACATTTAAAGATTTATTCCGTCAGTTTTATAGAGTTTTAATGGGTCTCTAAGATAGAACTGCTTTGAGTAGGCCAGGTGACAGACCAGGATCTTCCATGAAGAAGCAATAAAAACAAACCGCTGTCTGCGCTCCTTTCCCGTTCAGGTATAAACAATGCCTTTATGGCCGTCTCGGCTTTAACAGCAGTTTTATGATTCACGCGTTTAGGAAAACACAATACCGCTACTGTACCATATGTACCGGCTAATTTTAACTACGAAAGACCTTGGATTCGTACTTTGGTACTAGATTTGGCTAACCAAGTTTGTAATGGCGAAGGTAATTTAAACAGCAAAGACAAATTATTGAAAAAGGAGATCGGCAAATGGAAACGAATTCATATATCACTATGGCTACTGAAACACAGGACAATAATATTGTCCTCGGAGACGTGGGATCCCTTCAAATATTGAGAGAGCATTAGCGCGCCTACTCTTTCAGATACTCATGTAGGTATATAGTGTGCTATCAATTCGGTCGGATGACAATTTATACGCTGCCAAGCGAAGTCGGGGCGAAAGTTACAACTGTTTATTAATATATAAAATAATGTCTGCGCCTAATAATTATAACATACATCATGAGATGCAGCTATTGCTCACAGACTTTTGCAAGGCGCTTATAAAATATTGCACTGTCACTTTTGTCCTTACTCACTCTGTACATACTTCTATTACACGTTATACCGTTCTAACAAATCGTAGTTTAAATCTATACTTACTCCTGAAAACTTAATTCTACATGGTCGCATTCGAACCGAATAATTATAAGAAGAACCAGATACCTAAAATGTATACGGGGATATTAAATTTGTGAAGAAATTGAAGAATTTCGGCAAGGTCAAGGGGTCAAGCGCGTGAGAACAAAGGAATTAAACGACATCGTGCTTGAATTGGATTGCCGAAGAAGAAAATAAGTGTTAAATGCTTCATTAGTTCTCAATTTTTACCCATCACTCGTTTAATCAGGTAGTAAAATATAGGTATAAGAGTAATTAAGGTCAGTATTGTGTTTCAATTATTAAACTTGTGAGCAATTAATAGGTTAGTCTATGTTGCATCAGATTTCAGATTGTAATTTCACTTTAATTTAATTTCGTAATAGTAAATTTAAAACTAAATGATTCAGTATTGCAATTATTGCTTTATTAATTGACTATTTTTAACGAATTGTGAAGTTAGCTATCTTAAATTAGGGTTCCCATAAGTTTTAAAGAAAACAATACATTATATTTCACTTGCCATTTACTCATTGCTACGATTTATAATCAATAAATAATAATTAAGTGTACACATTTAAAAATCAGTTAATTGTTAATTATAAACAAGTGTTTTAAATCTCTTACTTAAAGTAGACAGTCAAATTTCATTGTAAAACTCACATAGATTACTCATACATTTAAATTGATCTAGTATTGTATAACGTTTCAGTTAACCTCACTCACCTCCCAAAAATGACCGAAGAAAAGGAGTTAATCAAAAGGCGAGGCAGCTACAAGGGACGTTTGACTACGTTTTCTAATTACTTGGACTCGTTGGATATTTCTTCGTTGACCACTGCCAATGCGAGCGAGTTGCAGTTACGAATTGGTAGGATGGAATCATTGTTTGATAATTATGATGAGGTGCAGATAAGGTTAGAATGTTTAGGTGAGAACCTTGAACCTCAGCTGAACGAGCGAGCTGAGTTCGAATCCCAGTATTATAGTGTCATTTCTAAGGCACAAGATATTTTAAATTCCTTCAATAAAAAACAGGATCGTTTGGATAATCTGGGAAGCAAGCATAGCTCTCGTACTAGCAATAATACACTTGTTAATCTGCCCGTTATACAATTACCAAAGTACGCAGGATCGTATCACAATTGGCTTGAATTCCACGACACATTCCTAAGTCTCATTCACTCCAATGATGATATTGACGAAATAAATAAATTTCATTATTTGCGAGCTTCATTGGAAGGGTCAGCGGCACTGGTCATAAAATCAGTCGAGTTTTCAGCAAAAAACTATGCCGTAGCATGGGATCTTTTGTGCGATCGATTCAATAATAAACGATTATTACTGCATAATCACGTTTCGGCTATTTTTAATATCGAGCCAATCACAAAAGAATCTTCGTCTGCTTTAAAGCGCATTATAGACTCATTAAATAAAAACTTGCGCGCGTTAGAATCACTTGGCGAGCCCGTCAAACACTGGGATACGTTACTTATTTACATTGTTGCTAACAAACTCGATGCAAAGTCTTATCGCGAATGGGAAGCGCTCAGAAGTCGTTTAGATAAAAACAAAGCAATTACTCTTGAGGTGTTTTTAAACTTTATGCGAAATCGTTCTGATTTAATTGAAACGTTGGAGCTGTCCACAAGTAACACTGGCAGTCGTGTTAACACAGCAGGATTACATAAAAACACTCCTAAGGTCAAGGCCATGGTTTCGGTACAGGATGCAAGCAGTAATGTCATAACTCCAAAGTGTCCGAAGTGCAGCGGTGAACATCATTTAATAAATTGTACGCAATTTCTTTCACTTAGCAACACGGCACGACTAGAATTATTACCAAGTTTAAAGGTTTGTTTTAATTGTCTTCGTGGTAAACATTACGCGAATCACTGCAAGCGACCCGGTTGTAAGTTATGCAAACGCAAACACCACACACTTGTTCACGTTAATGAATCTAGAGGAAGATTAAGTGGTGATAACGCGTTAGGCCGCTGCGACAATAACATTACGACTAATAGATCGATTTCTCCCGCCAATCAATCGGCGATCGCGCAGCCAGGTACTTCTTTTAACATAGGGCGCGTGAATGAAATGCCTCCTGCAACTATTTCAACGTTAGCTGCACGGTTGGAAACGGAAGAGCACCGAGGACAAGATGTTTTGTTATCGACTGTTTTGATTAAAGTATACGATCGTAATAATTGTGAACACGTCGCTCGCGGAGTACTTGACAGCGGGAGTACTTCTTGTATAATGACCGAGCGTCTGTGTCATAAATTAAATCTACCTGTAACTAATATCAACAAGTCAATACAAGGTATAAATAACTCGACATCTCGAGTTGGTAAAATGTGTCGAGTACCAATAAAATCGCTGAATGACACCTTTTCGTGTCATATTAATTGTTTTATTTTACCATCAATTACGGATGATGTTCCGTGTCGTGAAATTAATTTGACCAACTTAAACATTCCGTCTGAGATTTGTTTGGCTGATCCCAACTTCTACCAATCGTCGCCAGTAGATTTAATTATAGGTGCGGATATATTTTGGGACGTCATGGGATCACATATGATCAGACTAGGTAGCGGAATGCCGGTACTTTGTGAAACTAGGTTCGGATTTATAGTTTCAGGTCCAATAAACAGCGGCCATGTACCGCCAACTACCCTTAAATGTTGTTTCGGGTCTGTTAACTCGCCTAATCAAGGGTTTGATGATGACATCCAAAGCCAACTTACGCGCTTTTGGCAACTTGAGGAAGTTAGCCCTAAGTCATCACCTTACTCACCCGAGGAAAGGATGTGCGAGGAACATTTCACACAAAATACTACGCGTTTGACGGACGGTCGGTTTTGCGTTAGGCTTCCTTTAAAACAAAGTGAAAGCTCATTAGGCGAGTCTTTTCAACGCGCAAAACATTGCATGCTGTCACTAGAGCGCAGAATTAAAACGAAACCTTCGTTTAAAAAACTATACACCGACTTCATGACGGAGTACGTAAATCTAGGTCATATGTCAGAAGGCAGGCAAATCTCGAACGAGAAAAAAGGCTATTTTATTCCTCACCATGGAGTCCTTCGAGACAGCAGTCTTACGACAAGATTGCGCGTCGTATTTAATGCGAGTAGCCCGTCCACATCAGGTCTCAGTCTAAACCATATTCTCATGGTTGGTGCCACTGTACAAGATGATCTTCTGTCCATCTTGATTCGTTTTCGGCAACATAAATATATCATTGCATCTGATGTCGAGAAGATGTACAGGCAGATAGTGGTGCACCCTAACGATCGACACCTGCAACAGATTATTTGGCGAGCCTCTGAATCAGATCCACTACTCGTACATGAATTACAAACTGTGTCTTACGGCACATCCAGTGCTGCTTTCCTGGCCACCAGATGCCTTCAGCAAATTGGTCTTGAGTGTCATGATGAGAAGATTAAAGAAATCATCCTACGCGATTTTTATGTGGACGATTTGCTGACAGGTGGGGATAATATCACCGAGGTGAAAGAAATTCGCCATAAAGTGACCGATGCACTCTCTGGTGCAGGAATGAATCTCCGAAAGTGGAAGTCAAATGAACCTCTGCTTCTGAGTGATTCTCCCCGTTCTACGGTCGACTTAAATATAGGTTCTAAGGAGCCCAGCAAAACGTTAGGTTTAAGCTGGCATTCAGAGTCTGATGAATTGTGTTTTCCAGTCGGGAGTTTGAGCTCGAAAGGAAACACCAAACGAGACATGTTGTCAACGATTGCTCAGATTTTTGACCCCTTAGGAATCTTGTCCCCGTACGTCATTGCCATGAAAATGCTCCTCAAGCAGTTGTGGTTACATAAGATAGGGTGGAATGACCAGCTATCACCGGAGATCTCAGCACTGTGGACAGAAATGTTAGCCAGTTTGCCAGCACTTGATAACATTCGGGTTCCTCGGCATGTTATATGTGACTCGTGTTCAGCACTTGATCTGCACATTTTTTCAGATTCTTCTGAACGAGCGTACGGAGCGTGTGTTTACGTTCGTAGTGTAGACAACCAGAACCAAATATTGGTGCGATTACTTTTGGGCAAGAGCCGCGTGGCTCCAATTAAACCGACGACTATACCTAGGCTCGAGTTGTGTGGTGCACTCGTCAGTGCCCATCTTTATGAGAAGGTTATGGCTTCACTTCGAGCACAGGTTAGGAGTACGACATTCTGGACCGATTCCACGATTGTGTTAGGTTGGCTAAAGATGTTGCCCAGCAAGTTACAGCCTTTTGTTAGGAATCGAGTGTCAGACATTTTAGAGATCACTGGCAGTTGTACTTGGAGACATGTTCCAACAGATCAAAACCCAGCAGATTTAATATCGCGTGGCGTTCCTGCAAGTGCCATGAGCACGTTAGATTTGTGGTGGACGGGTCCTGCTTTCTTACAGGAGGATAGTTCTCAGTGGCCATTGACTCCAAGCCCTAATCCTTGTATCGCACTACCTGAAACCCGCGGTGAGATTTCACTGCACGCTGAGATTAAGGACACCTCGTTAGTTGATTTCGAACGATTTTCGAATTTCTTGCGGCTTCGTCGAGCTTTTGCATATGCTCTGCGTTTTATTGCTAAATGTCGCAAACAACCAACGTCGACGTATCTCAGTGGTGACGATTTAGAAAAATCATTAAAATTATTAATTAAAATCAGTCAACGCGAATCCTTCTCGGAATACGATTTATTATTGAATCAACTAAATTTACCACGGAAAAGTAAGCTTTTAAAATTTAATGTATTCTTGGACGAAGATAAGTTAATGCGCGTTGGTGGTCGTCTTTCCAATTCTGATTTCGCGTATGAAAAAAGACACCCAATTTTATTACAGTCCAATCATCGATTCACAAAGTTATTATTTAATTTTGAGCATAAACGACTTTTGCACGCACCACCCCAACTCTTGTTGGCAACTATTAAGGATACCTATTGGCCTATAGGGGGTCGAAATTTGGCAAGGGCATGTTATCACCAATGCGTACGGTGTAGTATAATGAAGGGTAAAGTCCTTACTCCATTGATGGGTAGCCTGCCTAAGCCTCGGTTGTCACCTGGAGGTCATGCATTTAGGAATGTGGGCGTGGATTACGCCGGCCCTTTAATGTCAGCCAGTCGTCAAGGTCGTGGATGTACTTTGGTAAAAGTTTACATCGCTATTTTCATTTGTTTCGCAACCAAAGCGGTGCACTTAGAATTAGTGGGAGATTTAACTAGTAAAACTTATATATTAGCACTGCGTCGGTTCATGGCTCGAAGAGGAAAGCCTGATAATATTTATTCCGATAACGGCACCTCATTCGTCGGCGCAAGCAATGAGATAGGTAATTTTTTAAAATCGAACTGCAACTCGTTGGCCGAAGGTCTGGCCAGCGAAGAAACCAAATTTCATTTTAATCCGGCGTATGCACCGCACTTTGGTGGTCTTTGGGAGGCGGGTGTTAAGTCGACTAAGTACCATTTGCAACGAGTGTTGGGAAATTGTCACTTAACGTACGAAGAGCTTAACACAACACTAGTGCAAATCGAGGCGCTGCTGAACTCTCGTCCGCTCACCCCTCTTTCGCCGCATCCAGAAGACTTGTCGCCTCTGACCCCTGGACATTTCCTCATCGGGCGTCCTTTAACGTCGCTGCCTGCACCAGACTTGGAGGACCACACATACCAGCATTTACCTCGATTCAAGCGGATCGAGCAGCTTCGGCAACACTTCTGGGCTCGATGGAGCAAGGAATATGTTGCAGAGCTCCAGCACCGGGTCAAGTGGCGCACCAATCAAGACACCCTCACCATAAACACCCTCGTAGTCCTGAAGGAGGATAATCTCCCTCCGCTGAAGTGGAGACTTGGCAGAATCGTCGCTGTTCACCCAGGGTCTGATGGGATCTCTCGGGTAGCCGATGTGAAGACTGCGACTGGTGTAATCCGAAGAGCTTTCAGCAAAATTTGTCCGCTTCCTGTGGTCAGCGAGTCCTCTTGAAAGACTTGCTCTTTCAACCCCGGGGGCATGTTTATTAATATATAAAATAATGTCTGCGCCTAATAATTATAACATACATCATGAGATGCAGCTATTGCTCACAGACTTTTGCAAGGCGCTTATAAAATATTGCACTGTCACTTTTGTCCTTACTCACTCTGTACATACTTCTATTACACGTTATACCGTTCTAACAAATCGTAGTTTAAATCTATACTTACTCCTGAAAACTTAATTCTACAATTATTATATGTAGTTACCTCGTTAGGTTCGCTGAGCTCGAACAGATCGAGCCGGTTGGCGTTCCACTGTTGAATCATGTTGCGGAGCGCCTCGCGCTCCAGCATGCGCTTGTCCGCCGCATCCATCGTGTCACCGCATCAAGTCAGCCTGCAATAAAATTGCAATCACATTTAGAACATATAGCTAGTAAAAAAAACGGTAAAGCACGTGTAAATTCTGAGGATTCGAAAATTTAAAGACCTCACGCGCTGCTGTCCAGAAATGGAATAGTTTCAATCAAGAATGATGCATGGTAGAGTTAATGCAATAATAGAACTCATTTGTTTACCAGAAACAATAAGACAATCGAAAAGAAGTTGCAGCTGACCTTCAGACAATACACCACACACTAACACTACTAATAGTGATTTATATTATATCAGCAATGTTCATCGTCAATTATTATGGATTATTCATAACCGTCGTTACTACGTGTCGGTGATACATCGCAGTCGGAGCCTGGACATAACAATGTACGGAGATAACATAACATTTGTTGTCAAAACCCGTTTCGGCACACCTACTCGGCGTAACAGGGCGATTTACTATCTGGTCTATCAATTGGTGATTACGATAATATTATGATAGAGGGAATGCGGCATTACATTTAAATTTTACAGGTTACTGTAATTTATAGATAACTTGCAATAAAGAAAGTGTAATAAATCGACTAGTCGTGTATAATGTATCTACTCGGTCTTTCCAACGTTTTAAACGTTTATGCAAGTTGTGTTGTGATTAGCCGAGTATAAGTAGCCACCACGATTTGCACCTTAACAAGCGAAAAACACGGTGGAACTGTTGAATCAAGCCCAGTGTCTATGGCAACCAGGCGATGGTGGGTAATCAAACATCGGGGTCAGGCGGCTAGCCAAAGTTTAAGGCACTTTCTATTTTCGGCGAGCATTCCTTGAGTCGACAAAAATGCTCGCTGAATAATTGACCGACTGCTTCCTGGGCAATCAACGATTGAAACGGTCAATCAAGCATGACATATAAATACTTACACTCGATTATCTTGTATAATTCTAATTAGCCGTTTCCTTTGTATAAAATATGTTAAAGAAAATGTCTAGTGCACAAAGTGGGCGGAACCTGGCATTCATCATGTACGGCGCACCTACACACGCGCACTTCAGTATTTATAACGTAAACATATGGCCCGGTCGTGAAACACCGCGACCGATATGCCCGTAAAATCGTTTACTCATTGCTTAAAACGAACACTAAATTTATCATGAACCACGCAATGGCATAGTTATAGAAACTATATCGGTATCATACCCGCACGATTTTGACAAGTAGGTATGTAAATTAGCATTTGACCATTTTGTTTTTAATCCTACTTTTTTATGTATATATACGATATATATAACAACAAATGAAGTTAGGCGAATAATGCTTCTAATTAATAATGATAATGATAATGACAGACAAGGTATAACAATATCTACCGAGTCCAATCGAAAATAAAATAAACGATAACGATTAGAACATAATCTTAACATAACTAGTATGCCAATCAGTAATCAAATATTGAATTAAAATTATGTCGTAAGGCTAACAAGTTCGATTCCTTGCATTGTATGAAGGCAATTGCCTAAGGATCACATATTGTACGCATATGCATCTGTTGCATTCCAATCAGCAGCGAGCACGTAATGTTATTACGTAGAAATAGATTAACGTATACGTTTCGCGTTACTTGGAAACGTTTCCTATTTGAAAATTTCATTCGAAACCAGTTTATTAGTGTTAGCTGTCAGAAGCCGAAACAGCCGGCGGCAGGGCTGTTATGCTGGCGATCGCTTCCGCTTCAAATGCGCTTGCGGCTGCAATGTACTAACTACGAGCACGTCCTAGATTCACTTGGGAAATCCGCACGAAATACAAGACAAATTGTGATGTTTTATTACTCTCAAGCTATGCTATTAACTTTTTTCCAACAAGAAATTTGCCCTTTTTGCGAAAAGCGTGGAAATTACTATACGTAGATCATACACTTAATAACGAGTGATTCACTTACTAAGCAGACAGTAAAATATGAACCAGTGAGAATATTTTATGCGTAAATTTAGGTCAATTCGTTCCAACTAAAATCAACCAATCATTTAGCAGGCAGCTGCGATAAGTTGATTGAAATTAACAAGCCGGTGACAAATGGTTTCATTGATTCAAAATATCAAAGGAAGCACAGTTGTGTTTTACTAAACTCTACTAGAGTTAATACTCGGAAATTTTAACATATCACAGCGTTTTGTAATATATGAATCGGAAAGTAAGCATCCAGTAAACCTATTTATATTATATATATCAATCGTTGAAGCCATCCAACCTTATTAGGAGGCAATCGAAAGCACCTATATACTCGTAGGATTGTAAGCGGGGCACAGAAATGTCAATCGTGTCGGAACTTCACGGTTGGACGCCGACCTTGCCCCTTCCTGTGCTACGGTGAACTGATCGCACACGCACCGCCTGCGCCCAGCGCCAGCCAGACTAGCGTCTCATCTCATCCCACGCAGCCTGACTAACGCACTAACTCTGTATCAACCCCATACATACATACCGCGTTTTGTTGTAGAACAACACTAGCCTAAATTCGAATTAGACATGATCGAAAATAAACGCACGCATGCCATTTTTTGCTGTTTTCTCGTATGGAATCAGTTTGAAATACCGTCATATTAAGGCCATAAAGAACATAATCCTAAGATTACTCGTATTCCATTTAAAAATATAAACAAAGAAAATGCACGGTGCATTAGGTAAAGAAATTAACCTATTCTGAATTTACGTATATACAGTCTACTTTACAGTCAAAAAAGTAAATTAACAATCATCAAAATAAAATAACTATATGAAAGAATCGTATTGGCAAATATTTTTGATTAACTGCACATTTCGGACGGTAACGTCATCCCTTAATGCACTACGTAATATATTTTAATCACCTTAGAATCGTGCAGTGCCAGGCCTAATCCTTTGTTCTATTAATAAGTAAAGTTCCAATAGTTAACTTCAACAATGAAGCAACAACACGCGGATGCCGGGAACCACTATACACGGGTTCTGAATCGTGTAAACACAAACAGTCTATTTTCCATTGAACACATTAATTCCGTTTAGCGTGGCGTGGGAACATACGCTCAGTCCACCAACCTCTGGTGCAAAAACTAGCGACCCTTGCGGCAAGTGCATAGGGGCGGAACAAGTGGACCCGCCACGACCCTCCCTTATCAATAGGGTACCACTCCACATTTCTCCGCATTCCTCGAACACTTGAGTTTAAACACTTGCTCTTTTTGTGCAGGTCGGTTACTAATGAAGGGACAAAAACGAGGAATGTTAAGGTTAAGAGTCTATGAGCACATTACCCTCGCTCGTTTGAGCAATTATAAAGCATCAAAATGGGTTTAAAAACAAAATGCTTCAATTACGAATATATTTATAGCTTATTTTTGTTTCAACTCGCGCCATTAGTTCTTAAAAGAACTTCCAGGACAGGAATCCATTAAATGACTACGTCAAAATTTTACAGTTGTGCATATGCATGCATAACGTGCGTTTAAACGTCCGGAAACTAAATCACATAGTTATTTCCACCAGGTATTAATTTAACCCCTGTTATTTCTAACCGGAATATCTACAAATGTGTCAATGTACGTTTCTAGCATTTTCGACACGGTATCTTATTGCGAGCAACCGGCTTATTATAGCGGTTCAGTAAATTATCTGAATGTCGCAGACTTGGATGCGCCGCGCCATTCATAAAATCGCGTGTTCGTTATTTCAAGTTACGGGAATCGTGAAACCTGATGTGTTTGCGATTCAGATCGCTAGAGCTGGCGACTGCAATGATATCTGACTTGAATGTTCACCGACTTTGCTAACGATTGTTCGGTCCCTATCGTCGCGAAGACGTTGAATGAGAAGAAGCTATAGCCTTTCCCGGCACTCACGCGACAAGCGCGAGTTTATAGAGTTAATGCTTGAGAACTCGGCCCCCTTGTGCGAAGACTCCCATGTCTGTTATGTAATGCAACAGTACTGTTATATGGTGTCGCGTCACGCAATACTAATTGACGTCTACTTCGCTGTAATAAGTGTCGTCTTCACTCAGCCGTTTCGTTCTCCGCTTGCGCTTATCTCTAAAACTACATACTGTAACATTTAAAACCGGCTTTTGTATTAGCGGCGCCCTCGTTACAGAAATGCAGCGACCAGTTTTAGTTCTTCTTTATCAATGTCAATACGAAAGGGTGATTTAGATGGCTCTTTACTTTCCAAACCTTGAACATTTCGAAGTAACAAAGCGCCCCTTAATGGACTAATGTAATTATAGCAACCTTGCCATGGCTACGCAAAACACATAAGTAAATATGTACAATCAGCGTCAAAAGTAAGTCTTCGGTTAAGTACTTGTTCGTAGCAAAAAAATGCTTAGTGCGGCAGTTTAAACGAGTCACAGGCTCAAAGAAAGGACATGACTGTAATTGAATAAAAAGTTCCCTATAACTTGAGATTATGAAAAGCATAATATAGAATATTGATTGTTATATGATTTTATTATTAATTATAATAACTACTTAAAATGCGTATTCAGCATTGACGAATGGAATGCAAAGGTACAAAGATAAAGCCGTGACTCACATGGAAGGCACGCGAGACACCGAGCCGCTAAGCTCCACCCCGACAACCTTAGTACTTAAGCACAGGGTTATAGGTACGATGTGCTCGATGTGTGATACTGGTTCGTGGTGACGTCTCATCCTACGCGATAAATGAATCATCAAGATAAAGATACAGTTGGCTTAAGAGCCGCGTTTTAGAATAATATTTCATTATTAGTCTTCAAATAAACATAGTTTTGCAAAGGTTTACTGTTAGCTTTCGTTTCCGTCTCAACTAATATCGGACTCGATTTATAATTTACCAAGGGGATACATTACAATCTCAAAGAAACAGAGTCCTCGGAGATTAGTGACTTCGAAGCGCGCACCTGCCACCTGTCTTATAGCTTACAACTTACAAACTACACACGACTTGACGTACTGCATCGAGCTAGAATCAAATTACTTTGCTGTCAGCATGATCTTCATATAAACATTCGGTATTTGGTTACCTGCAACAGCAACACAATACTAACTGTCATCATAAGATGTGAATCTTAGATTTAGAGAGTCGTATCGTATCTATTGGCAAAGTGATAGTAGGGCAGCAGTTAGTAGTCGGGTTTCGTTCCGGCGCGTCAGAGAGAGTAAGACGCGTTGGCAAGCCGGCCCGGCCGCCCAGTGCGAGTGCCACGTTTTGCAATACGGGCACAGGTACTGAAGAGAAAAGTGTGACGGTAGTCGCGAGCCTCTGACGGCATTAGCGACTACAAATGACCGTGACCGGACGACAGCGGACGGACGCGTTCACTATCGATGAAAGCGGCGAAACACGCGATTACGCCGCATAACTGATCAGTTTTGGAGAAACAACAAAAATCTACGGCATGCACGAATCGTGAAATTTGTTACGAAGTCATTATTATTGACTTTAATGCGATGAGTTCTACCGCCGTTTCGATACTAAGACAATTAGGTACAGAATGTGATCTGAAGAGTCAATGACTGTTTCTTTGCGCTGACATTGTTTTGGGTCATTAACTTATATTCCATCAGGGTGTACCGCACACAGACTATAAAATAGTGGCGTGTTGTCTATGGAACCTGATTCCCACAACTTTATCTATCAACGACATGGGTACCTCTAAACATATTCCAGGAAAAAGCAAGGTTGATTTGTTGCTTCTTTTTCTAAGTATGTACAGAGAATATAACAGTTTTAAAACTCCAAACAGTAAAATGTTGTCTGTGTGTACAAGCGGTCCCTGTCCCTGTGTCGTACTTTATCGACCATTGAAGGGTACGAAGGGTGCCCGGAGCCTGGCACCGAGAGTACCATGCACTGTAACTCACGCAGGTTCTTCAATGGGTAACCCGACACGAAAAAATAGATATGATTTACCTGCCAATTTCGAAACGACTCGCTATGAAAGAAAAATGTTCTGTCTCACGAGAATAAAAATATTATTAGGCCAATGTCGTTTACCGTCAAGTCAATAGTAGCGAGCTGAACAAACCGCTTAGTTAATTATAATTTGGTAACAGCCGAAACGGCGAACTACCGCGGATTAAAAGATAATCTCAGACAATACCCGTCTTGCGCCATTGATGTTCAGAGAAGCGAGATGCCATTACAAGCCATTGTTTCCAAAATCATTTTGCAAGGCGGTGGTTAAACGATAAATAATACGTAATTTACTCACTCGGTTCGATATCACGTTCTGTTTCCGTTACTACGAAATTCTCACAATATGGTATTGACAGTGCAGTGATTAGATACATAGTACGTTACCTATTGGTTTATTAACATTCTCGGCCAGTGAGCACGGTTACTGACAGTGACCTACTTCAACTCCACGTATTTCTTGTAAGCTTACGCGTGTGTAATAAGTATATAAATAACAGTAAAGTTCAACGATGTTGGAGCTAAATATCGTGAAAGTCTCTATTGAATTTCTAACCGATTGGCGTGACCAATATGCGTTTCGATGCATTCTGAGGACCTTATTCATGAGCGCATTCGACCGCTACTCGCACTGACTTCGAAGTACTCATTTAAGTATAAACATAATGAGTAGTAACATTAATTTTGCTACGTTATGGAAACTCCATGAGAATGGGTTCATTCGATCTATAATGTATATCACCCTCTTCCCTCTTCCCCCTTTGATAGCCGGGAAATATTCAGTAGAGAAGTGTAATTTTATCTTTATAAAAAAATTGCTTTTCTGCCTACTCTACTAGAAAAGCGTGATTAATCAACAAAAAGAAACCCCTATTCAGCAGAGTAGCTAAGCCAATCAGTCGGAATGTGGGGATCAATAACGGATAGCTATTCATCAGTCAGCAGTTAGATTAGACCAGTTTCAGAACACGCCTACCAAGTCTAGAATTACTTCACGATGGCATCTAAATCACGACCGTCTTCATGGAGTAGAGTTACATTATATTATATTTTCTGAAGAACACATTTCAGATAATTAAAAAAAAAACCTTTTTTTGCTGTCACGGCAAAAGTTTTTACAAAGATTTTTTTTTTCAAAGATTCAAAGATTTTATTGGCAGTGCTTTAGATGTTACAAAACTTTTGTGTCATGTATTCAGCCTATATGCAGGCATGCAAATTTTAGAGTAGAATTAAAAAAAAATAAACATTGAATTATAATAATCTAAAAATAAACATTTCCAATAAATAATAATAAAATCTAAATACATATAATGTCAATAATAATTACCTGATTCTACATGTCTCGAGAAAATATTTTACGAAATAAAAACAATTGTCAATAAGCCAGCTACTTAGTCTATCCTTAAAAATATTTCCATGAAGGGTTACAATTTCGTCAGGGATGCGATTTTTCACAAGTAAATGACTTTTATCTATTAGTAATTGGTAACGTATTTGAGCGTTTAGTTATTTAGCATAAAATTTGTAGTTTTGTTATGTCTTGATAAAGTAATGTATGTAAGTATGTATTATAAAACTCAGGCTGCTTTTTTAGTTGCGCATATTTACCCGCAGTGTGGGGGTAAGTGTGCGTATTTTGAGGTATTAAGAAAATGAAAACTTGCCACTTCAGATAAAATTTATTTAATATATTATCCGAAGTCCGAAGTGACAAGGTTTAATTGGTTATCTCTTGATTCAATTATTACCGAAATAAATACTCTATTAGATAGGTACATATTCCTGTTTTCTCTTCATGCTTATCGTTTAATTTAACCCATTCATTGCCGAGGACGCGAATTCGCGTCCCTGACAACGTAATGCCGCGGACGCGAATTCGCGTCCTTGAAATGGGTTAACCTAATGCCGCGGACGCGAATTCGCGTCGTCGCTTGGAAGGCGGCACTGCGTGATGAGTAAAAATATGAGGCGTCGGCAATGAATGGGTTAAATACTAGTTTGAAGAAAAAATGCGCACACTTGCCTCCCAAGTTTTATTATCCGAAAGATGTAACGACGTTGCACCAATTTGGACTCTTCAACTCATCATCAAGGCCCGTCTTAATTTATCCCGGAGAAAGGAAAAGTTCCACATTTGTATATTATTTCAACTCTGTTACATCACCAAATCAGCCGTGATACGAGCAGATGCACATCAGTAAAAACAAATAAAAAGTCAGCGCAGCAGTTGTATGAGCTCCATTCACGCGCATTCGCTCATTCTATACACGTTTCACTATGTGACACAAATCTACATTAGCGTTCTTCGCTAATAGAAAATACGCTTCTTGCTATCCAAGCCTCAAATCTACTAACAACTTATTTTCAAAGTGAACTTTATTTCATACAAATGATGGTTAGTTTTTAGGGTTCCGTATCCAAAGGGTAAAAACGGGACCCTATTACTGAGACTTCGCTGTCCGTCCGTCCGTCCGTCCGTCCGTCTGTCACCAGGCTGTATCTCAAGAACGGTGATACCTAAACAGTTGAAATTTTCACAGATGAAGTATTTCTATTGCTGCTATAACAACAAATACTAAAAATAAAATAAAATAAATAATTAAGGGGGGCTCCCATACAACAAACGATTGGTTGCGTTAACTTTGCACCTCATTTGTTTGGGGCGCTGTACATACCAGGTGCAAACTTAACTTAACCACTTAAGGATGGAAAGTGTTTGTACGGAACCCTCGGTGCGCGAGTCCGACTCGCACTTGACCGGTTTTTTAGCATACCGCCTTATAACATAAGTACGAGCGTGTGTAATCAAGCGGGCGAAATAGCGAGTTTGTTTGTATAAATGAAATATTCTTGTAGGCCACTCTAAGAACATGTTTGTTGCATAAGAGCTTTCTTTCACAGCACAGTACGAGTAAGCAAACAGGCGAAATTTCGGCTGCGCTATGTATGACGAAATTACAATACAATGAATCATGCAGGGGATCCAATGGTGCGTGGTGGACGTGTATGTGTGCTTTGTGGTATAAGTTTAGATAGGTATAGAGAGTGAGTTTAATTACCTTTTTGGATGGGCTAATCAAGGTATATAACAGATACAAAACCAGATTGAATATAAAGAAAATGTGACGCAAACGACGCCTCAGGGGAGCGTATACTACGCAGCGTTAAAGTTCGCTATGAAAGATCCTAATAGTATTTTATGCAATCGTTGCACAATGGAGGTTCTTAAAGTCGAGTACCGCGTTTAGGTCACGAGGCTTGCCGAGTGGCCTATGTAAGGTACGAGACTTTAAGACCTAATTGTGTAACTATTGCATACAATACTTTTTATACGAGCAAAACACAGAAAAACATTTTTTACTTTAATCGTCATTCTCAAATATGATTTTTTATTTTTGATGTAACCTTTATCGTTCAACTAAAACTGACCTATTAAAAAAAAACATGATCGCGATGGCCATGGCGGGTGCCTCGTGATTGGTAAATTTTTTTGACAAGTAATTCCAACCAATCTGTGAGCATCAAATAAGCTTATAATCTCTTTTTGAAATTATTAGAGTTGTGTAGAGAGATGTCTTATGAATATTAAAGTTATGTGGCGGATACAATAGAGTATAGAATTTTGTTACAGGATTAAAAAGTGCGTTATTGTGATTTTGTCTGTGAAATTATAATTGACAGATTAAAGTCTGCGAGTATAAAAAGGAACATATGAGTAAACAAGTGGATGAAATAAAATATTCTTCCTTAGAGCTAATATTCAAACGCAATATTTCCTGTTGGTTATTTAGTTTTTAAAATAAAAACTGATAGTAGACAATGTAATAACACAAGATTTTTAGGCTTTGTTAAGTTTAATGGACGAAACTAAACTCGTTTAAAATATAATTGGAAACAAACGAACTTTTATGTTTGAATATGATCAAATCTACACACAATGATAACGTATCTCAAACACTGAATATCATAGAACGAATTTTATTTATCCGCATATTATTCCAATTATTATCGTTTTTCCGATGACAGGTTTCCTAAATGTTTGTTCTTCATTTCACGATTATACTAAACGTGAAATGGTAAGTATCGTTTGCCAAGAAAGCTATCCCATCTCATAGTACACCCAACGAAAAAAAACCAGGGGAAAAAACTCGTGTATAAGCGAATTTTGGTTTAGTTGTAGGGAATGGTGTTTTAAACGACATACTAAAAGTACTGGTGGGTGGAGGTGAAGCTAACGGGGGGAGGGGGGGGAAAAGGTCCCTTTTTTTAGTTTTTCGTAAATAACTCTTAAACTGTGGCATATAGCAAAAAATGATCTGAAACATAAGTAATCTACATAAAATTCTCTACAAAAAAGATCTAAACATTTTTCCTCTGCGATAAATACAGTGGAAACTGGATAAGTGGAACCTGGGTTAGTGGAAAACCTCTTTAAGTGGACCCAAGTTCTCGGTTCCAGTCCCTTGGCAACGAACTACCTCTATAAGTGGAATTTTGGGAACTCTATAAGCGGAATTCATTTTCTTCGAGAATTTCTTATTTTTACCTCTGGAAGCAGCCGTCTCCGAAACCTCTATGAGTGGAATAGCTCCGCGTTATAAAATTTGCATTTTTAATAAACCGTCATAAGGAGGGTAGTTTGTTTCGTTAACATTATGGTTCGTGTTTTAACTACGTATTTTGTATGAGAAAAAACTGTACCAGTTAATGGACATGATAAAAGAAAAAGCTGAAGAATTTGCAAAAAGGCTATAATATTCATAATTTTTCTAAGAGTAATGGATGGTTAGAAGGATTAAAAAACGTATAGATTTGGTTTTTAAAAAAAATTGCAGAGAGAGTAGTGCAGTGGACACCAACACCTCTACATACATATTTAATAAAAGAGGATTATTTAAGTCTTGATATTTTATGGACCATATATTAATACGTGACCTCTATAAGCGACATTACTAGCATCCACAACCTCTGTTAGCGAGAGCCTGTGTAAGTGAGAAAACGTTCTTTTTTAACCTGGTTAAGTGGAAAACTGGATAAATGGAAAACCTGGATAAGCGGAACTAAACAGCCGGTCCCTTGCGATTCCACTTATCCAGTTTCCACTGTATTTCATGAGATATGGAGAGAAGACGATGGACAATAAAGAAATAAACACATTTCTTTAAGCATGGCACGTATAATCCTAAATATAAAATTACTAATTATAGAATAGAATAGAATACTCTTTATTGCACACCTCAAGAAGAAAGAAATACAAATACAGATGACACTTAACATTACCATAGAGAATTAATTATCTTCTAAATCTAAAATATTATCATAACCATCGTCGTCGACGGTGACTTCGATGGGAGCTGCGTTAGTGCATGAGCCGGAGCATACACCGCAGACACTGGAGCAGGTAATTCCTGCTTTTCGGCAGCCGCATGCACCCCACACCCAGTCTTGCACCGGTAAAATATGGTTTTAAGAATCGAGTCAGGTGCCACTGGGACGTTGTTTGGCACTGGTTTTAGGGTGCCATCGTCTGCTCTGGCCCATCCCCATTGGGTCGGTTGTAAAGGGTTGCCGAGCCATTGTTGTATGTGTAAATAAATAAGATGTATTTTAAAAACAAAACAGTATTCGATAACATGTGTGATTAAAGATACCTGTAGGTATACTCTGAACGAGTGTTGCTTCAATGCTCCTAGAGTAGAAGGAAGAGTGGCCAGATCTGATTTCGGCTTCACTGATGCTCTTAAAAAAGCTGAGTAACGGTATTTGTTGAGGTTCTTCTCGCCGGCTTGTTCAATACTCTCTGGTGATGAGGGCTTTCTGAAAATGTCAGATATCTTTTGGATCAGGTCTGACTTAGCAGTGAACAATTTAGTGATTCCCACTTTGCTTTTTCCATGGATCGCGGAGGTGGTGTCGCATCCGGAGAAGGAGAGGAGGAGAATTGTTTTTGCAAATGAAAGCTGTTGAAGTTGTCGCACTGAAAACAATTTGTCCTCTACCTTCCCACAATCTGGTTTCAAAAAGAACATATCGATATATGTGGTGGGGCCAATCCTATAAGGAGGACTATCAAGTCGACATCCTCCCCAATAACAACAGTTGAATGTAAGGCAGCTTTATCCAACCTGCACCTGACAATACTACCATCAGCATCTCCGGGTGCAATCGTTGTTTCAATCCCTGCTGCTGTCATCTTCTCGGTAAGGAACTGAATCAGCCTTGTCTTATTCCTTTCATTGGCGAGGAAATGCTCGGGTGATGATCGTATTTTCATTACAATTAACCTCGACTGAAGTTTTTGTCAGACCTCGTCGCTTCTGGTCTGCTCGTTTTGGGCTGTTGACTTCATCGTAACCATCAAAAACCACTGCACTACACAGTTTGGACCGTAATGTTTCTGTACATAGGTAGTGTACTTATGGAAAATCGAAGAAACGTTGGCGGACAGTTTCCATTTCATACGATGTAGTAGAAAGGGCAATGATGATGATGACGATGACAATGACAATATTCAATATAAGATTTAAACGATATCTAGGAATTTTATTTTTAGGAATATACGTGCCATACTTATTTACTAAAGAAGTGTGTTTATTTCTTTATTGTCCGTCTTCCTCTCCCCATATCTCATAAAATATTTATCCCAGAGGAAAAAAGTATATCTTTTTTGTAGAGAATTTTATGTAGATTACTTGTGTTTCAGAACATTTTTTGCTATAGGTTACAGTTTACGAGTTATTTACGAAAAACTAAAAAAAAGGGACCTTTACACCCCCCTCCCCCCGTTAGCTTCACCCCTACCCACCAGTACTTTTAGTATGTTGTTTAAAACATCATTCCCTACAACTATGCCAAAATTCGCTTATACACGAGTTTTTTCCCCTGAGAGGCAGCTTTTGGTTTTCGTTAGGTGGGCTATCAACGTCTCATTGACTTGCCTTATGAACTGTTACGTAAGTATATTGTTTCGTAGCCCATTTTTCATTAACCCAAAGATATTTTTGGCAAAGCATATGTATACAAACAATTTCGGTTTATCTTTTAACGCTGTCCCAAGTGATTTTTCGAGGTAGGTACTTTTCCCTATAATATTATTAACACTAGTGAACTAAATTATAAAAAAAAATTGACAGAGGTATTTTCCCCTGCAATACCTATTATTAACTTGACCCAAATGAGATTTAGTGAAAAATGTATTATAATTTGTCGAATTATTAAAAATCTGATACAAGTAATGCCTAATCGAAAAAAATCCAAATACATTTTCGAACAAACAAAAATAAATAATGAAACAACGAACATTATTCTGCAAGTAGGTCGCAAGCGCCGTTTTACATGTCGTCTATCGGCTAATTAAAACCATATTTGTCGAAACGAAAATCGAACTAACATTTTCAGTGTTTCTACACACAATCCGTACAAGATTTTCTACGTCCTTGCGTAGAAAATGGGCCTCAGCCGGTGGTAGGTGCACCGAGCGCTCTACTTGCAGTCTAATTGAATTAGTAGCAATCGGCTTGCCGCGCTGCGACGCCGACGATGCTGGTACCTCCCCCATTCATATGCCGTGTGTAAGCCCCGCGCATAACATGACCGTAATTAAACAATATCCTGAGAAAATATCGCTTGAATGAACTTTAATGGGATATTGCTAGCTAAGCTCGAAATGCTAATTGAATTAAGCGTCAAATCGTAACTGCTTAAAAATCTTTCTAATGTATCATAATGAAAACACCTCGACATCTAAATGTTATGGCATCATCATATCCAATACGTGTTTTTTTTCTTACAACACAAATAAGTCATAAATAGTAATAATATTATTATAAAAGTGTCAAAATATGGGAGGAGGTACCTACACACGTCTTTCTCAAAAATGTGTCCCATCGCTCGTATGTCAACGAAATATCTAGACACGCGGCAGCGTGTCCAGCCAAGTTCACCCCAGGAACTGGCGAGCAGCAGCCGTGTGTTATCTCACACGAACCGTTTGGAGCCACTGTTGACCCCTCAATAACTCCAAATCTATTTAACATAAAAACATGAAATTTGGCTTATGTATTTAGATCCTTTAGATTCTAAAGTTTAGAACAACTAAAACCCCAAAGTTCATAAATATAGGTGAAATAGGTATTGAGATATTCAAGTCCAAAACACGGTATTTTTATCACTGACAGACTGGCTAGTAATCAAAAAGCTAACCCACTTCCAGGTGACCTAGAAAGGTGAAATTTGGCAATCAGCTTAGTAATTGTGTGTGTACACGTAAAAAATTCGAAAACAGTGATTTTTTTACTGCTATATATAATTATTATTATTATTTATGCTTTTTGCCTCAGAACTCCGTCATTTATGTGACGCGCGCGCGCGCGCACACACACACGCACGCACACACGCACGCACGCACGCACGCACACACACACACACACACACACACACGCACACGCGCGCGCGCACGCACGCACACACAAGAATCCAACACATACTAACCGATTTGGAAAATTCTTTGTTTGTTTAAAAGATGTATATCACACACGCAAGTAGGTCATTGTCATTAACAATTAAGTAATTTACACATAATAATTTCTGTACAAAAAGTAATGATATCCCATTGACAACATAAATGTTAAATTAGAGCCAAGTTCAGTATCGCGTGCAAAGTTGTAGACTTCGCCGATAAAAGAATTGAGATCTATATGGGCGCCAAGTTCTTTGCCCTAAAATTTTTAGATACAAGGACATGCGACATACTCAATTCATTTATTTTACTTGGGGTGTAATTCAATATCTAGATTTGACTTGGCTCGTTTTCACAAACTCACTAAATTTTATAAAAGTAACATAGTATTATTATCAAGCAACAGTATAAGTAACAGGACGTACACTAACTTGCGTATTTACCTTTACAAAAATAGGTTAATGATCAGACAAATATAATATAAATTTATATGTAAAAACTAGCCAAGTCAAGTCTTGATATTTATTATACCCCAAGTAAAATAAATGCATTGAGTATGTCACATGTCCTTGTATCTAAAAATTTTAGGGCAAAGAACTTGGCGCCCATATAGATCTCAATTATTTTGTCGGCGAAGTCGACAACGTTGCACGCGATATTGAACTTGGCTCTAATTTAACAATTATGTTTTTGATGGGATAGTTTCGTTACATTGGAGTTTGGTTGTTAGCGCTATAAACCACAAGGATGTGGAAGTTCATTATAACTATCTGTGTAGGTACTCTCAATTCAGTTGCATAATTAAATATTTCGTTAATTTCAGTTCGAATGCATGGCTGTTTTCGCGGTGAACCCTTGCGGTGCAAAAGCAACATGACACCGCATCCGCTGAGCTGCTCCGACCGACGTCGTCCAGTACAATGACCCACACAACTTTAGACTATGACTATTGTTTTTTCCTTGTGGAGGAAAATCTTCATCGTTCAACATGCTACGATTGCTAAGTCCTCGTATCGTATAACAAAACTTTTCATTCTATTGAGCTTCATACCATTACCTTAAGTTGGTCCTTTCCTTTTTCAACACTAAAATTTGATAATTCATACATATACGAGTATATATGTACTTCCGATTCAATTGCTAAACTAAACATCTATAAAAGAGTTTATGCTGAATTGACACATCACATTATTACTGCAGTTACAAAGATTTACAACATTATGTATGCATGAAATCAGTAAACATATACTCAAATTTGAAAGGAAACCGTTCAAACTGACGCAACGACTTCCCGTATTAAGTCTCCGCACAGCTTTCAAAGTCCAATGATAATGATAGCGCTCACCGTGGTACATTAAAAACTGGTTATAGTAAAATATGCCACTTACTGCGGGAGGCAAACGTGAAAGTTTAGCCAGCGATTAGTTTAGTATGTTTATCTTAGAAACCTGGCTGTTACACTGACCCACATGCAAATCTAAAAGATCTTTAGTACTTATCACTAAGAAAATATGTACTTTCGCGATGGAAATTCGTCACCTAGTTTATATCGAAAAATGTCAAGTTACAAAAAAAAACACCACAGAGGAACTATTTTGAGTCATCAAAAGCCATTTCAAGACATTGATAGCGCCAAGTCTAACAGGTAGAAACCTAAGGAAAGGGGCTTGGCCGCGAGCGCTCCTATGATTGAGCGAGCCCTTGTGTGCAGAGAAAACGGCGTGAGAAAGTAAAAAGACGCAATCATCCGAGAGAAAAGCTCGCAGAGGCAGGTACATGCGGTGCCTTAATAGAATACTTAAAAATTCAGGACATAGGCCAACGCCCGAGGCTTGACCCACTACTGCTACTTTAACACTGCTGATGTTAACAGTGTTTATGGCCATAGCATGCCCTTTACAATTAATAGCGTTTAGCGCTGCCAATGTGTACTTAGAAACGCGGAGGAATGTTATAATGAAGACATCAAGAGAAGCAACTGTCTTGTGGAATTGTGTTTAGGTTTTTTTTTTGTACTTACGTTAGATAGAATATCCAGTAAACTTAGACTGCAGTTAGCGTTGTCCGTAATAACTACGCCATGCTATCTGCAACAAGAGAAATACCTATGCCATTAATTGCACAAAGTAGCGATGCAACAATGGCCTTACGAGCCGTTGAACTAATTGTCGCAATTGGTAACAATGTGACTTTGTCATCATTAGAGATTAGTTGAGCCTACAATAAATGTATTACGTCAGTGAAGCCGTCTGTATGTTGTTTAATACCAGTAAAAGAGATAAGCTTAAGGATTAGTTAGCAAGAGAGTAAATGAAGTGAGTCATTAAACCTTAGTTAAAATCTTTTGTGACACATTTGCAGGAGACAATACAGACTGCTTTCGCTTTAGGACGCAACTGTTAAACTATTGAAATATTTTTATTGAGACGTCTTTGTACCTTCAAATTTTGCTCAAAATATACAATATCTCTGAATTAACTCATTCGAGTTCATCCTCGTCATAAAGCTTTTAATATTGACCTATTGTGGCACATTAAGACAAATACAGTACCATAGATTACATCTCCATCTGATAAAACCCCGTCATCGCACGATAAGGTCGTTCAGTGTCGTATTTTTAAACTTTTCTAGCACGTTTAGAGAAAACATAACTTTCATCAGATAAGGATTTAGCTGTGTTTAAGGGGCTCCGATAGGCGTCCATGCCATAAAAATGGGTACCTGCGAGACTGCTCGCAATCACTATTGAGTCACGGCCTGCATCAGTGACTCATTGAGGCAACGACCCGAGTACCCCAGAACGCCAAGTGTTGCAAATTCAAGAGATAAAAACTTGCAATCATTTGACAGTGACAATGCCTGTCGAGCCCCACTACATAAGGTTTTGTTCTAATGTACATAAAGGTTCTGGTCTATATTACCTGTTTTATGCCTGCGATCAACCGGATTTTAAGTGCAATAATACTACTTGTAGCGGCTAATCCGTTAAGTTGCTGATCATCATGGGACCCTCATTCAATAAGTGATATAGAAAATGCTACTAAAACTGAACATAACGACAACATTTGTGATAATTACATAAAATTTGTATTAGCTTCAATATACATATGGCTGAGACTTTGTCACTTGTTCCAGTTAAAGTTAAATATCTTGGAAACTACTGGTCCTATTTCCATCAATCATAGCTAAGAACCATCTCGAGGCTCAACACACTCAAATTGTTCCATCCGTTTGGGAGCTACGATGCCACAGACAGACACACAAATACACATGTTAAACTTATAACACCCCTCTTTTTTTCGTCGGGGGTTAAAAAGGGATCATTATTAGATTTATTAGCCAATGTAGGTGCTCGAATGTTTACAAATACGTTTACGTTGGTTCCATGGCAGCGAGGGCGTTGCCTTTTATGGGACGCAACGTGCGTTAGCACTTTTGCTCCGTCCCATGTGAATGTGAGGCAAACCGCGAGGTTGGCGGGTTCAGCGACGGAAACAGCCGCTAAGATGAAACACGCCAAGTACGCAGCCTGAGAGTCGATTTACGATTTCGTGCCCGTCGCTGTGGAAACGGCTGGACCTTGGGGTAGTGAGGCTCGCGAGCTTTTAGGGATTTAGGGCGGCGATTGAGAGAGAGGGGCAACGATCCTCGCTCTGGGTCATGGTTGGTTCAGCAAGTCTCCATTGCCATTCAGCGGGGCAATGCTGCTAGCATAATGGGGATTTTTGGACCGAATATGGCCCTGAGAGGGGATTTAATAGATTAAGTTTTCTTGACGAGGCGTGTTGCGGATTTATTTTATGTCAGTTGATTCTGACGAAGCTTTTTGCGGATATAGGTACATTGTGAATTGCATGCATTATTTTTAAATTGACGAAGCATGTGGTGGTTTTTTTTTTGTTCATAGGTGTCGGTTTTATTAAATCAATATAAATTAAAAAGTTAATATTACAAATTAAGGATAAATAAAAAGTTAATCGATAAAAAGGATATTTTTATAGCATCTACATCTGAGAACAGAGAACATAAGCAGTTCCTTTCAAATTTCGGAAAATTAGAGAATTGTTTGGAAACACAGTCATAGAGGCTATAAGGTTTTTAGTTAATTTCTAAGCTGCTCTTTAAGGTTCCGTACCCCAAGGGTAAAAACGGGACCCTATTACTGAGACTTCGCTGTCCGTCCGTCCGTCCGTCGGTCACCAGGCTGTATCTCAAGAACGGTGATAGCTAGACAGTTGAAATTTTCACAGATAATTTATTTATTTATTTATTGAAAAACAGGTTACATAACATTAGAGTTTACACCAATGCGTCATGAACCGAACAATATTTATTTTGACGGCGAAACGGCGTGGCCCCGTTGTTCCGATTCCGACATCTCGGGTGTTGGATTTGGTAGGTATAATGTATTTCTATTGATGTATATAAAATAAATTATTCATCATCTATGAAAATTTCAACTGTCTAGCTATCACCGTTCTTGAGATACAGCCTGGTGACAGACGGACGGACTGACGGACAGACAGCGAAGTCTCAGTAATAGGGTCCCGTTTTTACCCTTTGGGTACGGAACCCTAAAAAAAACAATTTACTATAAGTAAGTACCAAGGGAATAAACTATAGCCTAGACGAGACAATGTTCACTCGACGGGAAGCTCGGGAGAGCGTGATTGGGATCTGAAATAATAGCGCCTATTCCACCGACAACCTCAATTGAAGCTCTTTAATTGTGTGATATGATATACCATACAAATGTTTTGGTCATGTGTACTGTGAATTTGTATGTAATAAATAAATAAATGATACCAACAAAAATTAAGTCAAGTGACGCGTCATGATAAGCCACTCGCACCTAGAATTCGAGCTTGGGTTCAGTAGCAGTAGTGTAGCCGCGACACGATAAACCATCAGTATATGTACTCGTAGGTGAGGATAATGCCCATAACAAGCTAATTAGAATGTAAAGCCCGTAGCCCCGCCTCGGAGGACTGCTGGGTAATAGATATGTCTGTATAGTACGCTCAGGCACGTGTCACGATTTTGATATTCCGCCGTCCAAGTACTGGCGATATGAAAGGTAAATTTATGTTATAAATACGTATGTGTCGAACACGTTACAAATAACTGTACTGTGTGTTATCGGAACCGAAATTTCATTCATAACAGTCATACTAGATAGGAGATATCCTAAGACTATCTAATTATGGTCGTTACTTACAGTTTGCTCAGAACTATGCAGAATTGATGATAGATTTTAATAAAAGTACTAGTATCATAATAGTAACGCAAAATACGTAAGGAACTCATGAGAACATAAGCCGCCCGCGGTGCTACAAAACGGCAAAAGGAATGATTTACAGTTCAATTTACCACCCTAAATCGCCTCTGCTCGCTTGGTTTATATCAGCTAAATAGATGCTTGGCTAAATGAGAGTTGACTAATCGGAAAACCGTTTTAGTCATATTCTCACGGATGTCAAAAAAATTATGGTGAAATTTCGGTTTCATTCGTATCTATCCAAAAATAGTAAAACCGGAACAGTTTGTGGACATATTTCGGTAGCTCTTTATCAACAATTTACATCGATAGACTTTCCCATAACTATGATCAGATGATCTCTCACTGATTCTGGCAAGCCCGAAATTTACTGATTAGTTGCGTTGCGGCGACAAACTCAACCCTGTGCACGAGGCGCCAGTAAGCCGGTTTTGGAAATAATTACGGTGAAAATGATGTCAGGTATTACTTTTAAAAATTGGGCCCACTGTTTCTATGGGCCCCGTTTCGTTGTTCTCCCACTTTCCGGTGAATTTTCGAAGTATCTGCGATGAAACAAGATCAGGCCGCGAGGTTCAGTGATTCAGCGAAGCGCTACTTCCTGCAGCGCGCAGCCGCGCAACGGTCGCGACAAATGCACCACCGTGACGTCTGATGACAATCCGAATAGGTGTACCGTTTGCTCCAGTCTAGCTGGTGGGGAACACTTTAGCAAACGGTGTCGGTGGAAGCGAACCCATAGGGAGGATAGGGCAGAGTTAGGGGGCTCAAAGAGAAAGATAAGACTTGCTTACAAACACCTGACGATTTTAATTTTTGACCATACCAATTCCTTGGACTTTCTTTCTTTCTAAGACTATGTGGTGCATCTAGTTCAGCTGAAATAGGCAAAGGTAAGCGTTGCGTTGGGATAGCTTTTGACGATTTAACTTTGGCCGTCGCAATTCACAAAGGGCGCCCAGTGTGTTGTTTGAGGCACACGTGGTCAAAAACTTTTTGTACGTCTCTAGTGTTGGAAGGTCGTGATGCTGTCCATGTTTGTCTATGATACATTTTGAATTTGTTTTAGGAATTATATTTAAAAACTGATTGATGTACAGTGTCATGTAATTTATTCTACTTTCTCATATACAAATATAAACATAATGTTTTGTATTTCTACGTTTTAATTCTTTCCAAAGCCAATCCACCCTATCAGTGGTAGCAGAGCGTTGAATAATTAGTGGCAAATGGAAGAAAAATAAATAAAACCGTGAGTAAATGAGATAATAAAATTTTCAAAATGAGCTCAAGTCTAAGAAGCATAGAATCGCTGACAAAATCAAATTACGATACCTGGTGCTTACAAGCACAGGCGATTCTCATAAGATACGATCTGTGGGAGTACGCTAGTGGTGAAAAAACGTTAGCGGCAACTGCGACTGCCGAACAAAAGAGTGCGTTCCTAAAGGAAGACTTAAAGGCAAGGTCAGAGCTACTTTTACTTATATCTCCACCAGAACTTAAGCAAATAAAGGGATGTAACACATCCAAGGAGGTGTGGGATAAACTAAAATCTGTACACCAAAGTTCAGGACCTGCGAGAAAGGCTACGCTATTAAAGCAGCTAGTATTAAAGAAAATGACTTCACAAGAAGATGTGAGAGACCATCTCAGTAACTTTATGGACGTAGTGGGTAAATTAGAAGACATGGATGTCAAAATTCATCCAGAATTATTAAGCATTATGATGCTATACAGTTTACCTGCAAATTTCGATAGCTTCAGAACGGCAATTGAGTCGAGAGATATTTTACCAAGTCCTGACATGTTAAAAGTAAAAATCATAGAGGAATACGAAGCAAGAAGGCAAAGCGAAGCAAGCGAACCTCAAACTTCAGAAGCATTCTATGTTAAAACAAAGAAAAAGGTACTATATTGCAACAAATGTAAGAAGAAAGGGCATTCCACAGAAAATTGTTGGTCAAAGAAGAGACCTGATAACCCTAATAAAACTAAAGGTCCAGAAAAGACATACAATATCTGTCTAACAACAGAAACGTCGAAATGTATAAGCAATTTATGGTGTCTGGATAGTGGCTGTACGTCACATATGACGGGTGACAAAAGTATACTCTATAACTTAATCCCTGCGTCTGACACTCTAAGACTAGCTTCAGAAAAGCATACGACCCAAGTTAAAGGGAAAGGAAAAGCTGAACTCTATACAGAAGATTGCAAGCATAATATAACTGACACATTATATGTACCAGATTTGTCAAACAACTTGATGTCAGTAAGCAAAATTACAGATCATGGCTATAAAGTTTTATTTGAAAAGGAACAAGCCAGCGTCATAAAAGACGGAAGTGTTAGCTTAAAAGCTAAAAGAAGAAATGGATTATATTTTATTGAATTCGATAAGCCGGAAGACACAGCAAATTTCACGCCCAGTGCTGAAAGCGAAATTATGAAATAGCACAAGAAATTAGGTCATGTCAATGAAAGAGACCTAAAGGAAATGGTTAAAAATAAAATGATGCGAGGACTCGACTTTAAAGAAAAAACTTTGGGTACCTGCGAGACTTGTATCAAGAGTAAATTTACCACTCTACCATTCCAAAGCCATGAACAAATAATCTCTACCGAAGTGCTCCAGACAATTCACAGCGATGTATGTGGTCCCTTTGAGCATAAATCAATGGCCGGATCAAAGTATTTCGTTACATTTATTGACGACTATACAAGATACTGCTGTGTTTACTTCTTAAAAGAAAAGAACGAAGTAATCGAAAAATTCAAAGAGTATAAAAACTATGTTGAACAATTTCATAAGAAGAAAATTCAAAACCTTCAGTCTGACAATGGAGGCGAATATAGGTCGAAGGCGTTTGACAAATTCCTCAAAGATAACGGTATAAGCCGAAGACTATCTGCACCCTATACACCGCAGCAAAATGGCATGAGTGAAAGGAAAAATCGGTCGCTGATGGATAAAGCAAGATGTCTGATGCTGGATTCCAATATTCCTGCAAATCTATGGGCAGAAGCAGTGAATACTGCAAACTATTTGATAAATAGAAGCCCAGCAAATGCTCTCAAAGGAAACTCCCCATATGAGAAGTGGGTAGGAAGAACACCATCGGGAAATCATTTACACGTGTTTGGAAATAGAGCATTTGTGATGAACAAGGACCGAAGAGGAAAATTCACAGCCAAAGCGACAGAAGGAGTATTTTTGGGATACGCGAATAATACCAAAGGCTTTAGAATCTACATACCGGAAAAGAATGACGTTGTTATCAGCAGAGACGTAAAAGTAATCGAAAAGATGCATTATGGCAATACTTCTGCTGAGAAAAACGAAGACTCTACTCTAGGACCAAAATCGGACGAATTAATTGAGATTGAAGAACCTGAAATTAAAAACAAAATTAATAATAACTTACCTTTTCAGGAACCTACAAATTTTCCTTCTTCCAGCTCCAGTCAAGATCCAATTGACCCACCTCCCTCAAGTGGAAGACCACAAAGAGAAGTGAGACCACCAACATGGACCAAAGACTATGAGTTAAGTCGTTGCGTGACTATGTTTACTTCAGATAGTAATGATGATTATGACTATTCATTTCTTACATATCAAGATGCAGTGACGGGCACCGACAGACAAAATTGGGAGAAGGCAATACAGTCTGAAATGGATTCATTACAGAAAAATAACACCTGGGTACTAGTTGACAGATCAGAAGCCAAAGGACAAAAAATTTTGTCGAACAAATGGGTATTTCGGATTAAAGATGACGGTACGTACAAGGCCAGATTAGTCGTACGTGGCTGCGAGCAGAAGGGAAACCTGGATTTTGAAGACATATATAGTCCAGTCGTGGCTCAATCTGCATTGAAAACTTTACTAGCCGTTGCCGCATCCAAATCTTACCACTTCATGACATTTGACGTAAAGACAGCATTCTTGTACGGAGAGTTGACAGATGAAGTTTATATGAAATTACCTGTTGGCTATAAAACTGACTACAACACTACTGAAGTAGTATGCCGGCTAAAAAAGTCGTTATATGGATTAAAACAAGCTCCATTCACTTGGAACAAAACTTTTACCCAAGCGATGTTTGAGTTGGGTTTCAAGACGATAAAAACCGATCGATGCGTTTTCATAAACGAAGATAAGTCAATAATAATCGGATTATTTGTCGATGACGGACTTGTCATAGGTAAAGACATGAAAAAGATCGAAGTTATTTTGAAGAAGCTTGAAACCAAATTTGAAATGAAAAAGAATCAAAATCCAGGTACTTATCTGGGTATGGAAATAAGAAATTCAAAAGAAGGAATAATTCTTACTCAGAGATCTTATATAAATGACGTACTGGAAAAATATAATATGAAAAATGCCAAACCTTGTGACACGCCCGCAAGTACAAGTAGCGATTCGAAGTCGATACAGGAAACTGCCCAGGAGAAGGAATATCCCTACAGGGAGGCAGTGGGAAGTTTACTGTACCTGTCTACCAGAACTAGACCAGACATCGCACAAGCGGTCAATCAAGTTAGCAGGAAGGTCGAAAATCCCACTAGAGAAGATGTCACAAAACTGAAGAAAATATTTAAATATTTGGTTGGAACCAAAGACAAAGGCATTTTGTTCAAAAGAAACACACCGATAGAGAATATCGATGCATACAGCGACTCGGACTATGCTGGAGATCCATTGACGCGAAGAAGCACTTCTGGCTCCGTGCTCATGATAGCAGATGGACCAATCGTATGGGCATCCAAGAGACAG
Source organism: Apotomis betuletana (assembly GCA_932273695.1). Lineage (NCBI taxonomy): Eukaryota > Metazoa > Arthropoda > Insecta > Lepidoptera > Tortricidae > Apotomis > Apotomis betuletana. The sequence continues at coordinate 19,754,068 of OW026302.1, read as the reverse complement.
CCTATAGTGGCGTTATCGTCGACCGAAGCCGAGTACATAGCCGCAGCTGACTGTTGCAAAGAGGCATTGCATCTGAAATCTTTATTGAAGGAAATAACCGATATGGATATAAAGATAAATTTACACGTTGATAACCAAAGTTCGATTCAACTTGTGAAATCTGGATCATTCAACAAAAGGTCGAAGCACATAGATGTGCGATACCATTTTATACACGAACACTTCGTGAACGGACTGATCAATATCAGCTACTGTCCAACTGAGATTCAGTTAGCTGACGTAATGACAAAACCACTGTCAAAAGTAAAGTTTGAAAGACACTGTGCAAGATTAATGCATGTATAGAGACGTGTCTCAGCAACATGAACGAACATCAGGAGAAGGTGTTGGAAGGTCGTGATGCTGTCCATGTTTGTCTATGATACATTTTGAATTTGTTTTAGGAATTATATTTAAAAACTGATTGATGTACAGTGTCATGTAATTTATTCTACTTTCTCATATACAAATATAAACATAATGTTTTGTATTTCTACGTTTTAATTCTTTCCAAAGCCAATCCACCCTATCATCTAGGTCGTACCAAGTTTCATGCTGCTTTGAAAACGACAGGCGCGAATCGAACATTTTGGGCATGCTCACTACCTGAATTGAAATCTAGAACTATAGATTGATTGATCTCCTCATTGCCTGTTATTTTACGCAATACATATTTGTATGTATTTTTGATGAAATGTGCATAACTCGCACTTGGCTGTGTCTTTAGTGTCGCTCTCAAGCTAGAGGACAGGATCCCCACCTGACTACGAACACGAACGAATCTATGGATGCAACGTACAAGTATTTTTGAATGTATCTAAGTAATCAAAAGTCTGGATGATACGAAAACATACTGTCTAAGTACTTTGGCACAGACTGCAGGTCAAATATGTGGCCTAATTGGTACAGACAGATAAGGTATATTCAACGTTGAAGTGAAATGATGCATATTGAATGAACTACATTCTTGATATCGAATAGTCCTTAATGCGGTACACAGACAACCCCCACTAGACGGAGCATGTAAGGCGACCCGCGCGCACCAACGATATGGTACGGCAGAACATTAAAGTATCAACACGGCGGCCACCGTTTAGTTGCGTCCATGTTTATGATCCATGCGTACGTCAACGAAAAAAGAAATTAAATAAATAACATGGTAAATTGTAGTGTTAAGTGGTGTAGAGAGACCTCATAAACAAGGACGCAACTAAACGGTGGCCGCCGTGTTGATACTTTAATGTTCTGCCGTACCATATCGTTGGTGCGCGCGGGTCGCCTACGGGTCGCCTTACATGCTCCGTCTAGTGGGGGTTGTCTGTGATGCGGTAGGATAAAGCGACCAATGGCTTATCTGCAGAGGCAATCTTCGTAAAATTATCCAAAGAAAAGGCTTGTTATTTAATGTACAATACCTACTAGGCGTTATAATTGGCGTATTCGTCCTGGAATTTAGCGTGTGCAAGACGGCAGGTGGAAATACAAATGTGCAATGCACATGCAGTGCTGTTTATCTTCGACGGCGTGACCTTTGACTTTTAACCTCTCGCCGGACGTGACCTTAGCTACCAGGTGGTTTACAGCTCACGCGAGGAAACGGAACCTTTAAGACAGACTGAAGCGCCGGATACTGGTCGGACCGGAGCCTCAACTGACAATTTATCACTCACATCTTTCAGACCATTCTACATAGAATAGCAAAGAATGTCATAATATTTGTCGCGCGAGAGGAGGTCGACCAGCAACTCTAGCAGAACTGTGACATGACACGCAATGTGACTGTCGCGCGGCAAAAAATGCCTGTCTCTCTTTCTCTTTTCGAATGTTTGTTCCTGGTTCATGGATGTTGTCTATATATGTATTCATTTGTCTAGGTACCAGTAGTATTATCATGTCGTCTACTACCCAACAACAACAACAACAACAATAAGCATTGCTTACTTTGTGTCTTGGGACAAGGTCGATTTGTGTTAAGATTGTTCCTTAATAAAAAAAATCTTTCCATCAATACCATGCGACCAAAACAGGCGATGCTGAGTCTCGCGACAAGTTAATAATTGAAGTATAATATGTAAGTTTAAACGATTATACAGTTGTTTTACCTATGTCAGGAATGCAGGTCGCCCACGAATTTTATAGTCAAAGACAATGTCAGAAGAATCAATTACCTACCTGGTTTGTGTAAAATAATTTTCTGGGAAACATTAGTAAACCTAGGACTTTAGAGAGCAATGGAGCTGATATTAATATAAAAATAAAATTCCTACTCATACTCATGCATCATTTCATTCAAACTGCCTTTATGGTAATTGTGGTTAACACTCCCAAGCATTTATTATGTAATTATTCAATATTTAGCCTTTTATTTTTATTTAGTTTGCTTGTAATATCTGTTTTTTACTAATTTGCTGCAAATCTGGTTGCCCCTCTGCACAAGCCTACTCCATATCTGTTATGTGCAACTCTGTGCCATGTTTTTCCTACCACCTGGCATATATCGCTTTCCATCTCTTTTGTGGTCTCCCTCTCTTTCTCTGTCCTTTCCTTGGGTACCACTCTGTAACTAGCTTGCACCATTTTTCCTTGCCTCTTATTACATGACCTGCCCAGCACCACTTTAATCTTCTTACTTTTTGTATGCTCCCAAGTATTAAATGATTAAAATAAAATTATAAATAACATAAAATTTGAACAATATTACAAACTCCTAGATTGAACTACGATTGTTACTGGATATTTGATCAATATATGTTCCAAATAAATAAAATAAAAATAAAATAAAATAAATAGAACCCAATTTACTCCAGGAAGCATGGAAATTGTCGCAAGTACTTACATATTTAATGATGACGAAAAAAACAATGCCTACACAAACCAGTTATGTGATTCTTCTGAGTTTGTCTTTGACTGTAGACCTATATTGCGAATTAAATACACTTATGAGTATCAGTATGAATTGTACTTGAATGTTAATGTTGTGAATGTAATAGCTCTCTGCGTAATTTAGGCGTCTCAAAATTGGCATCGTCTAAATCAGCCTTAAAGTCCTACTGTGCTATCAATGTTCCGGTTGAACCCTATGGAAACAGAGTTAAGCTAAAATTCATGTTCTCAGATATTTAAATCATCTTTCAACGTTACGAATACAGGAAAAATTGCATGTATTTTGGAGGCAAAACTTATTATGTACATTAATGAAACTTTGTACTTTATAAAAATAGTTCATTGCTTATATTGTAAAATGTTCATCTTGTAAAATACACGCCCTGCCCACCTCGGTCCTCATTTTCAGTGCCAAGAGAAAGTTATACATAATGTTTCATTGATTTGCCCGCCAAACTGTCATATTTAGTATTAATTTTACCAGTATAGCCTTGGTTATTTTGAATATTTTATATAGGAAATTGCCATGATTGTCAGACATCTCAAAATACATATGAAACGGGTTTACCGATTTGAAACATATTGAGCGAGATTCGACTTCTACTGCTGTGATTTTTTAAAAGGCGGCCTTCTGCATACAATTTCTATGAAGAAGACTGCCTTTTAGTGAATGATGGCAGTCTACAACATGAGTAAACCCATTTCATATGCATTCTAAGCTATTCGAATGTTGTTGTTGGAAACCGATAATTCTTAAAGTACTGTAACCTACTACTGAACTCATACAGTTACTTTCTGAATAAATATTGTAAAAAACTAATAAGCTAATTAAATACAATATAATTATATTATTACATGCTTTTCTTTATGATGGTATGCCAATCTTTTACAAGGGCACTTGCATAGTCCATATTTTCCTTATTAAATAAATTGGGTGGTTTCTATAGAAACTCAAGTATTTACTCATAATTATAATATTACTAGTACAGTCGAGTTAATTTACATCTACACACGAGAACAAAAATATCTGAACACGACCCTATTGTCAGGAGCATAAAATATTGTTCAGATATTTTTGTTCTCATAAGTGTGTAGATGTAAATGAACTCGACTGTACTACTTACGAACATAGATTTCATTGAAATTTCTTTGATATTTTTCTTGTATATCATGTGATTTTCTGCCAATTATATGTAATAAAAGCATTTAATGATAGGGACGAAATGTTAACTACCCGCAAAATAATTATTTGTAAGGACGGAACGGTTTTGTACTCAATTGTTTACATCTTTGGTTGTAATGTCATCAAATCATCAGTCTGAAGATTGTGTCGATATACAAAACCAAATAAAAGAAAATAACTTTTCTTTAGAAAAGTTACAGTTTCTAATCTCGAAGAAGAAATCTAAATTAAGAGAAAATGCATTCAACACCGGAAAATAACACAAAACATAACTGAGTATACTGTGCACAACTTTTCTCAATTTCGTATATTCAATACGCGTCAATTTCAATAGCTTTCAATAGCACACTACAGCTAGCCATTCGATGAACAACAATACACACCTTTGAATTGTGACAATCCTCTTCTTATCTACACACGAAGCCTTAATCGCACATTATAAAATAGTTTCAACTCAACAACAACACTTGAACAACTTTAGAATTCGTCGTAAAACTTTTCCAAGGCACTCCAATAATACGACACTGTTATCGTTATCACACTTTACTTAATTGTAAATCGAAATATATTCTATAAGTAGTTATAAAAAGTAACTTTGAAATGGTTACACGACGGCATGGTGCGTATATTTCACCAAATATTTCTCAACGGACGGAAACAAACTTCACGAGTTCACTTCACGACGACAAGGCACGCACAAGTATACAGATAACGTAAAATATCCACAGTGAAGAGATCCATACTCCGTAAAAAAAAATTGGTGTCGTTTTCTGTGGTTGGCACTACATGGACGCAACATACAAATTTTACTTTCAGGGTTTTGATCAACTTCACATAATAATTATTAACTAAACATGCAAAATGAAGCGTGAATGCGCCATATTAGGCTTTTCTTTTTTGAGATGGTCCTTTGCAGGTGGGCCTGCGTGTATGCGGCCCGTAACTGCATGTCTGAGTTTGTCTCCACCACTGAGAAGTAGAGACGAGGCGATGAGAGGAATGCCAGCAATCAGAAAGATGGGCTGGACTTTTGATTAGCTCTCAGGGAAGTAACTAGTAAGTTTATTGAGATGTGGGAGCAGCCCCCGCTGCGAGGCTGAAAGTCTTAATAAGGGAGGGTCTTATCAGGCAATCTGCCGAAGAAATCAGGTTTTTTTTTTTATATCATAGGAGGCAAACGGGCAAACGTATCACCTGATGGAAAGCGATTACCGTCGCCCATAAACACCTGCAACACCAGAGGAGTCACAAGTGCTTGCCTACCCGGAGGACGAAGATAGAATGCCTCTATGCTAGTAATTTCACCGGCTATCTTACCCCCACACCGGAACACAACAATGCGAACATTGCTGTTTGGCGGTGGGTTAGCAGGCAAGACAGTAGTAATAATCCGGACGGACCCTGCACGAGGCCCTACTACTCCAAAAAGGTAGATCGGTTGTGATGGCCAATGGCCTCTGTGAATAGCCCAACTAACAATATATCAAAAACCTCTATACCGTCGGTTGACAACCAAAACTCACTAAGTAACAAATCCCTACTTGAAACGAAACTCAAATCCCGATACGAGGTTTTGAAAAGCAGTAATAGAAATTTTAGTGAGTTTTAGCTGTCACCAGGCGATATTCATATGTATTTCATGATTTTTATAGTGATATTCTCAGGTTGGTGTATCATAGAAAGATCCACACCATCGATACAAAGATCAAAGCTTAAAGAAAAAAAATATGAGTGACCTGATGGAAGAGACCATACAATAAACAATGCAAACATCGGTACACAAAGCATAAGGAAAAATTCGATAGGTTGCTTGGGAGTTAAGGTGGCGAAATGGCTGACGCACTGGACCAGCAATCCAGTATTTTTTTTTAAGCTTTGATTTTTTATCAATGGCTTAATATAAACATTGTGGTGTGTGCCCATATAAAAAACAAAGAGACATTACATGTTTCATAAATTTATAGAAAGACTAACTGTGCCCCGCGGTGCTACCCGCTCATCCCACGGGAACACTAAATTTATTTGGGATGAAAGTATCCTATGTCCTTCCCCGGGACTGAAACTATCTATATACCAAATTTCATCTAAATCGGTTCAGCGGTTTAAGCGTGAAGCAGTAACAGACAGACAGACACACTTTCGCATTTATAATATTAGTATGGATCTGTTAAAGGATTTTAAGAAATATTGCGTGGTTTACCTAATGATACTGTCAGTCGGATTTATACCATTTTTTTACCCTAAAATATGTAAAGCTGCTAAATAAAGGCAGCTAATGGGTTATGTAATCATTTTATTCAATTAAAATCCAATTCCAGTTTGACATCATGATGTAAAGCCTGACCAGAAATATATGAGGATGCGCCATATTGCGGAATTTTACAGGAACTAATTTCTTACACTGGCAATGATTTTATGATGGTTGGTCAACAATGTCAACGTCATTCGTGTTGTTTTCTTTAAAAGACAAATATTTAAAAATATCCAAAGAAAATGCCGAAAACCATTCACAGTCGTGAACGTAATATTATAAAAAAGTGTATACGTGTTTGCTACATGAAAAACAGTCAGAAAAGGAGATTACGAGGTTAACCATACGAACTGACAGGTATTTAAACTAATGCCATTATAGTACGGTTGCGATTGGTTGCAAAATTGTTGCCATATAAGTCTTGTAAATAGCGCCTTCCTAATATATTTCTGGTCAAGCTTTATATCCCTTTACAACCGAGCTGATACGATCGTGCGGGTTAACTGCAATTGAATTTGAACCTCAACCAGCTCGGTTGTAAAGGGATATGTTTTCAAAAACATTTGTGATTTTCGCTAGGCAAAATAATTGATAGCCAATTAGATGTCAAATGTAGTAACAACACTGTTATGTGTAATTCAGCAGTTGGATACTAAAGTCCGACAGAAATGTAAAGCAAGAAAGTCGTCAAAATCATATATAGTATATTTTCTTAGAAGTTGGTACTCATTAGCTCTCTAACGAATTACATTCTAGGTTACGTACTCGTCATCTATTTGAATCTGTGGAACTTCTATTCTAGGTATTCCACTTCACATTTCTTTACTTACTTATCGGAAACGGAATAAAAACTTCACTGACTTAAAATTATATTTTATTAATTGAATACACCGAGTTTCAAATTTTAATAAATAATAGCCTCACGATGTCTAATAAGGACGATACTTATGATTATTGCTTCCAAATAGATTGGAACGTACCCTGTTCGATTTGCTAGCGTAGCGTTGGTATTTCCGGCAAAGCAATCTATAAATATACGCACAACACAACTCCTTCGTTGCATAAACGTTGATTACAGTTAATACCACCTTGAGATGGCGCGTTTTATATTTATATTGTTACCGCAGCGAGTAAACCAGTAAATGAGAAACTAATGGGGATTTTAATGATAGGGAAATTTAACTACTATGTAAGTAGGAACGTTGGAATGAATCCCTTCATTTTTCTATAGAAAATAACGAATGATGCTCGCAGCATTTATATGAAACCGACAGGGGGCGCTATTTAGATAACTTTTTTTCGTTTAAAGCTGGATTTAAATTTAACCAAACTTTTATTCCAAGAATAACGCTCTCGGATAGTACTTACCAGAGCCTAAGCAGAGAGCAAACGTTATTCTTGGAATAAAAGTTAAGTCGAATGCAGCCTAAATCGCGTTTTTCTCTTCCCAGCCAGTTATATAGGTTTGATTTGAATCAATGCTAAAAAAATCTTACTTCCGTTGACATGATGAAACTCTGGGATCGATTTCGACCAGGTTTCACAATTTTACTAGAAACAATAATTTACTTACTAGTACTGAAAGATCAAAATGGAAAAATATTCCGGTTTTACGAACATTCGTAACCCGTCAGCAATTATCCGCCAGTCATTGAATTGAAATCAAGTGGTTTATTGAGAAATATATATCAATAAAATATGTAAATGCACAAGGGGTTTCATAGATTTATTTATATTTTGTTCTAAAATTGTACATTCACGCACATACACTCAATAAATGACTAAAAACTTATTTTTCAGTCTGCTCCGAATAAAAAAAAAAAAAACGATACAAAACAGCTCTATACTCATATACCACTACTTACATGATACTCTAACTTCGTGTAACGGCGACACAAATACCACATATATTATTATTCCAAAAATATTCCATTAAGTAACTATTTCAAGGTGTACAAAAATAAAATCAGGGAAAAAATAAAAATAAATCAAAAAGAAAATATTTATTATAGAAAATAATACTTGACTTTGAAGTCAAATTAATTATTCTACAAAGTCATATGATTTCAATTTTCTTATAATTCAGATTACGCAATACCTATTACAATAAATCTACAAAAAGGATCTTACAAATTATATCTTAAAGTTGTACGTTTCTAGGGAGAGTCATGATCCCAAAATTTACCCATGTTAGAACCTAATTTCATTCAAATAATTTTGTATGTCAGAAAATTCAAATGTTACAAAAACATTTTTAAAAGGAGCTTTTTAATATACAATGCAAACATAATTGTTTTTATTCTGACATGATTAAAGTCTGGGTAGGCAAGACTCTGAGTTCTATGCTGTCGAGATAACCCTATGTTATCAGAAATTTGCAGTGTGTCTTCATCTACAAAACAAAGAATTAATCCCGACAGGCACAATAAGACTTATATTGAAGAACAAATTACACTAAGAACGAGTGTAGTGTAGTAGTGTCAAGAATAAAAGTGTTTACTGGTCGGAGCCTTCATCCTCATCTTCATCGTCTTGCTCCTCTTCGGTGGAAGCTGCGTCCTTCCGCGGCGGCGGCGCATCCTTGCGCGGTCGGCCTCGCCCTCGGCCCTCGCCACTACCACCCTGCACAGAATAGATCATTTATTAATCCTCGCATTATTAAAACTACATGCTACAAATTAAAACTTTTTCATGTCCGCAGTTGGTACTGGTACAGAATGCCTCATGGCATAAAGTCTGCCATTTGTACTTATTTGTAATGTGCAAAGAAATGAAACTTACCTTAGCTTTGGGAGCTGCAGCCTTTTTCTTGGATCCCTTGGGCCTGCCGCGCCCTCGTTTCGCTACCGGTGCCTGCTCATCATCAGACGACTTTGTTGATTCTTTAGCTTTGGTAGCCACTGGCGGTCTACCTCTTTTCTTTGTATCCGCTTTGGCTTCCTAAAAGAAATTCACTCATATATCACACTAATATTAAGGTAAAAGTTTGTATGTTCGTTACTTCTTCACACTGAAATGGCTAGACCAATTTTGATAAAATTCTGTAACACCACAAATTCGTGCGCCAGCAAAGTGGCGAGGGGCAGCCATAGGAGTGAGTAAGACACCGCCATTGGACGACGGTTCTCTCCTATGAACACCACTTGCCCCTCCGTTAGTCGCGCGTAATCGTGGCCCCATTGGGAGGTAGCTAACACCCTGGATTAACACATAGGGCACATTTTATTTCGAAAGTGAGTAACATAGCGGGGTGCAGCTAGTAATAAATAATTTAAAAAGATACATTTGTACTATACATTTAATAGATAGTTTATACACTTACAGCTTGTGTTCCATTAGATTTAGGTCTGCCACGGCCTTTCTTCTCTACAGCAGTTGAACCATCATCAGACATTTTGGGAAAAATAAATTAGACCTCTACAGGTAAAATCTGAAAAAAAAAATACGAAAAAATTATATTTTTAACATATAATAATTTAAAAAACAGAATATTAGATAAAATAATTATCAATTGCATTAAAAAAAATTAGAAACATGCAATGACTGAATACATATAATTCCTAGAAAAAGAATATACAACAGTTTATTCATTATTGAGCGAAACAGTCTCCATTTCGTGAATGCGTTGCTAACACTGCACAATCACAGGGGTATTGATTTGAATAATTCTCATTGACTAGAGTAAAACACAAACAACAAAGACAGTTCACCGATAATTTTTCACGACATTACTTGTAAATAATATGGGAAATAAGTCATAGTTAACTTACTCTAGAAACAAAAGACTAAAAAGTCAATATTCAGTTACAGGTCAGACTAATCCAAGACGACGCCAACCAACTTTTACGGTTATTTACTTATTTAGGCGGCAATTCTTGATAACCAAAGTGCAAATCACAATTTATTTGTTAATATTTAGCAAAAAATACATGAATTTCATTATCACTCTTACACATCACGAAGACAATTTACCGATACCAAGCTTACGAAGCCATTACACCTTCATAATGGAGTCGGCTTGGATAGAATAAATAAAGATATGTGCGTTTTACTGCGAAGACAACAACCATAAAAATAATTTACACGTTAATTTACCTGATAATAATAAATTATAAAATAAAATAGAACACTAAATAACTAGAAAAAGCGCGAATAAAAATACTTACACAGTTGTTTACCGCGAGCGTTATCGCAATGGCGGGCGGCGAACGAACCGGCGACTGCGTTTATTCTGGCGTCTGTGTAGAGGGCGCCTGTGTGCAGCTTAGTTCAAGTGTGAAAACCAAACAAAAAGCGCTTGGAAGCGCCCTGCATGCGCCCTGCGAGAATAGTCAAGCGGATTTGAAATTAACGCATTATGCAAATAATTTTGTACATAATATATATGTAATTATGTATACAAAGTACAAAGGGTTTTCCTCTTGTCAAAGATCTCTAATAAAAGTTATGTACTCTAAACCACGAAGATTCGGTACAATGGAATTATACGAATTATGTGATCTTTTATCGGTACGAAAATTATATATATTAAATGTCATTCTAAGAAGACATAAAAACACTATTTATACACCTGAAAGAACACACAGAAGAAGGAAACGGGTAAATGTTATTGTAACACCGGTAGTGGGTACCGCTTTTGCGAGAAGACAATACGTATCACAGTCAGCTAAGTTATACAATAAGATAAACAAAGATATTGATATTTATTCATCTACATTACACGGTTGTAAAATAAAAGTTACTGAATGGCTAAAATCTAAATCTTACGATGAAACGGAAGACCTTTTAAAAAACTTGTGACACATAAATATTAAAGAATACTAAATGTACTAGATACACACATGCAGACGGACACACACACACACAAACACACACACACACACACACACACACACACACACACGCGCGCACATATTATGAACATACCATCCTATTTTGTAAGGTTATCAAAATAACTGTATTACTAGTTTATTAGTTTAATTTATTGTTGTTCAGAATCCTAATCTAAGCTTAACTTGAAATTACCACTTCTGTACAAACTAGCTAATTTGCACATGGAAGAGCGGTGTCTCTTAACACAGGTATCTGGCATACTTAAAAAGAGACACCAACCTATGTTAACATTGATTGTGTATGAATAAGGAAACGAATAAATCATTTTTATTTTATTTTATTATTTTTTATCTTGTATCAAATTGGGAGAAAAATAATTAGGCAATTTTTACAAATCACTACTACTACTAGAAGAACTAGTCTACTATTATCAGCTTTTTTTTACATTATTGTGTATTTGGACAAAAAATAATTTACGATGATGAAACTGTTTAATAGAAGCCTACAATGTTTCAGTTACAAACCAAAGAGTAATAATAGTACATTACTGCAGAGGCCGCGAAATAGGGGATTATTGGCCGAGCAGTAATAGATGGCCGAGTGATAACGAGGCCATCTAGAGATACGAGGCCGATAATCCCTGTTCGCGCCGAGGCTTGTATAGTGCTTTTCTCAAATAAATCCAAGGAAATAATACAAATGTTCAACTTATATATTCATATAAAAACAAATTTATTTCAAATTTAATAAAAAAAAACAAATTTATTTTTTTAAGCTGTTCGGGTCAATGTTTTTGCCACCAAATGTTAAGATGATTCTATTTATAAAAAAATGACAACACCTTATTAATTAGATATATTGTTATATTTTTTAATGATAAACATGATTCTTTGTTTATTTTATTGAATATCTGATTTAATCTAATTGAATAATCTAGTTAAATATAAGAAATAAAACGTAAATATACATGCACAAACGATGTTTTTTTTTTATTGGCAGTATGCCATAGATTATCAATAAAAGAAATAAACCCCACTGAAACAAAAGACAATCTCTTTGTTGGCTACGGCCAATAATGTTGTATGAAATTCCTTTATATCGTTCTAATTTGAAATTAGAATGAATCTTCAACAATTGCTATACAAAGACGTATTTCGCGTTCTATTACCACAATCATAAAAACGACATTTCCTTGGATGTTTGAGAAATAGTACATTACTGCAGAGGCCGCGAAATAGGGAATTATTGGCCGAGTAGTAATAGATGGCCGAGTGATAACGAGGCCATCTAGAGATACGAGGCCGATAATCCCTGTTCGCGCCGAGGCTTGTATAGTGCTTTTCTCAAATAAATCCAAGGAAATAATACAAATGTTCAACTTATATATTCATATAAAAACAAATTTATTTCAAATTTAATAAAAAAAAACAAATTTATTTTTTTAAGCTGTTCGGGTCAATGTTTTTGCCACCAAATGTTAAGATGATTCTATTTATAAAAAAATGACAACACCTTATTAATTAGATATATTGTTATATTTTTTAATGATAAACATGATTCTTTGTTTATTTTATTGAATATCTGATTTAATCTAATTGAATAATCTAGTTAAATATAAGAAATAAAACGTAAATATACATGCACAAACGATGTTTTTTTTTTATTGGCAGTATGCCATAGATTATCAATAAAAGAAATAAACCCCACTGAAACAAAAGACAATCTCTTTGTTGGCTACGGCCAATAATGTTGTATGAAATTCCTTTATATCGTTCTAATTTGAAATTAGAATGAATCTTCAACAATTGCTATACAAAGACGTATTTCGCGTTCTATTACCACAATCATAAAAACGACATTTCCTTGGATGTTTGAGAAATAGTACATTACTGCAGAGGCCGCGAAATAGGGAATTATTGGCCGAGTAGTAATAGATGGCCGAGTGATAACGAGGCCATCTAGAGATACGAGGCCGATAATCCCTGTTCGCGCCGAGGCTTGTATAGTGCTTTTCTCAAATAAATCCAAGGAAATAATACAAATGTTCAACTTATATATTCATATAAAAACAAATTTATTTCAAATTTAATAAAAAAAAACAAATTTATTTTTTTAAGCTGTTCGGGTCAATGTTTTTGCCACCAAATGTTAAGATGATTCTATTTATTAAAAAATGACAACACCTTATTAATTAGATATTGTTATATATTTTAACAATAAACGTGATTCCTTGTTTATTCTATTGAATATCTGTTTTAATCTAATTGAATAATCTAGTTAAATATAAGAAATAAAACGTAAATAAACATGCACAAACTACGTTTTTTTTTATTGGCAGTATGCCATAGATTATCAATAAAAGAAATAAACCCCACTGAAACAAAAGACAATCTCTTTGTTGGCCACGGCCAATAATGTTGTATGAAATTCCTTTATAGACCTCTAATTTGAAATTAGAACGAATCTTCAACAATTGCTATACAAAGACGTATTTCGCGTTCTATTACCACGATCATTAGAACGACATTTCCTTGGATGTTTGAGAAAAGTAATTTATATGAAGTTACAAACACAGAATAGAGCCTTAAATCTAAATATATAAAAGAAGAAACTGACTGACTGACTGACTGACTGACTGACTGACTGACTGACTGACTGACTGACTGACATATCAACTCAACGCACAGCCCAAACCGCTGGTTCTAGAGAGTCCAAATTTGGCACGTAGGTTCCTTACAAGGTGTAGGGGTGCACTAAGAAAGGATTTTTCAAAATTCACCCCCTAAAGGGGTGAAATGGGGGTCCAAAGTTTGTATGGGAAAACAAGATTAGTTTGACTATTTTATTTGAAACTTCACAGGAGTATTTCTAACAATAAATGAGTAAACATGTGTTTCAGGTTTTTTGGAAATTCTGGCCTTAAAAGGGAGAAATGTGGTGACAAAGTCTGAAAATCAACATGGGTATTGTTTTTATGGTTTATCGGGTCGCTGAATACGAAAACCGCAACGATTTTAAAATCCAACGTGGCGGACGTGAATTATCATCTCCCCTGTTGGGGTGAAATGTCTAAATACTAAACCGCTGGTTCTAGAGAGTCCAAATTTGGCACGTAGGTTCCTTATAAGGTGTAGGGTTGCACTAAGAAAGGATTTTTCAAAATTCACCCCCTAAAGGGTTAAAATGGGGGTCCAAAGTTTGTATGGGGAAACAAGATTAGTTAGACTATTTTATTTGAAACTTCACAGGAGTATTTCTAACGATAAATGAGTAAGCATGTGTTTCAGGTTTTTTGGAAATTCTACCCTTAAAAGGGAGAAATGTGGTGATAGTCTGAAAATCAACATGGGTATTGTTTTTATGGTTTATCGGGTCGCTGATTACGAAAACCTAAGGCGGTGAAATGCGGATTCAAAGTTTGTATGGGGAAACAAAACAAGATTAGATAACTTGGTAGGTACCCTGTATCCCGGAAGGAAGAGGGAAGAGGGAAGAGGGAAGAGGGAAGAGGGAAGAGGGAAGAGGGAAGAGGGAAGAGGGAAGAGGGAAGAGGGAAGAGGGAAGAGGGAAGAGGGAAGAGGGAAGAGGGAAGAGGGAAGAGGGAAGAGGGAAGAGGGAAGAGGGAAGAGGGAAGAGGGAAGAGGGAAGAGGGAAGAGGGAAGAGGGAAGAGGGAAGAGGGAAGAGGGAAGAGGGAAGAGGGAAGAGGGAAGAGGGAAGAGGGAAGAGGGAAGAGGGAAGAGGGAAGAGGGAAGAGGGAAGAGGGAAGAGGGAAGAGGGAAGAGGGAAGAGGGAAGAGGGAAGAGGGAAGAGGGAAGAGGGAAGAGGGAAGAGGGAAGAGGGAAGAGGGAAGAGGGAAGAGGGAAGAGGGAAGAGGGAAGAGGGAAGAGGGAAGAGGGAAGAGGGAAGAGGGAAGAGGGAAGAGGGAAGAGGGAAGAGGGAAGAGGGAAGAGGGAAGAGGGAAGAGGGAAGAGGGAAGAGGGAAGAGGGAAGAGGGAAGAGGGAAGAGGGAAGAGGGAAGAGGGAAGAGGGAAGAGGGAAGAGGGAAGAGAGGCATTGCGGACGGAGACATTAGACAGGCGTTGAAGGAGCGTTTCTTTTGTCGTTTGACAAAAGAAACGCTGGCGCATACCAAAGGTGCTTAGCACCGATGACCGCAGGGCTGTATGGAAGAGCAATAGGAGCTACACGGGCGGTTCTACAAGGCCCTTAAGGGGCCCGATGTAGATCTGCTCGCGTCGGTGAACTGGCTACGCTTCGGGGATCTCTTCGGGGAAACCGAAGGTTTTGTCTGTGCAATTGCGGACGAAGTAATGATGACGAACAATTACCGGAGATATATCCTGAAGGTCGTTTCGGCGAACGGTCTTATAGCGAAGAGTCTCGACAAACATCTTAAGAGACTCTCGCTAGATGGCTGGATCAAGGGTCAGATACAGAAGGCGGTACTCCTGGACACGGCGCGCATCGTCAGGAGGTTCCTCTCTCTGCAGCCCTAACCACCGGTAGCCTGGGCCCCGCCCCGCTGCCGGCGGCACCCTAGGTTAGGTTTTTTTATAATGTATCTATATTTTGTAATTACGTTGTTGTATTTTACTTTATATATAAATTTATTGTAAAAAAACTTAACCTAAGAAATTAAATGAATATACGAAATAATAATATTATAAAAAATAAAAAATATAATATGTATACATAAAAAACAAATAAATACATAAATATATTAAAAAATAAATAAGTACTAAAATACATACTACATTCAGCCAATAGATAATTGGACCATTTGAATAAATTACGATTTATGAAAGGGATAGATAGTGTTCTTTCAGTTGAGCTTTGAAAGAAACAAGAGATTTAGCGCGCCTTAAGCTAACAGGCAAGGAGTTCCACAAACAGACAGCTTTAAAAGTAAACGAATTTTTATAAAATTTTGAGACGGAGGAAGGTACGGCAAGGAGCAAATTTTGGGCAGATCGAGCAGAAGTGAGATAAGTGAAACGCTCTTTGAGATAGCGGGGAGTTGCAGGATGAAAAAGTATACTATAAAGAAGAGCAAGAATATGAGAGTTACGACTTAACTAAAACCTAATAGATGTTTGTATTTGGTGCCATCTCGATTGTCGTCAAGACCCACATCAAGACCAGTGCGGGCGGCGCGCGGCGAGACTGGAGGAGTAGTCATCGGGAAACTTCCTGCAGCCGTAATAAATGCATTCAAGCTTTTCAACAATAAAACGCCTAGACGGATATGCATGAGGGATAAGCAGATAATACCCTAACTTTAACAAATAGCCTAATTTTTAACCTGAATTAAAATAGCATCGTTCCCGTAGGACAATGTATATTGTATAGGAACGCGGGCGAAGCCGCGGGTTAATGCTAGTAATGAATATACGCGATATGATCGGTTTAAATTGATTTATTTAAAAGGTTTATGTACTTAAACTTTATTTTCTTCTAAAATCTATACTAAACAGTTTAATTAGAAGGTAGCTGAACGCTCAAGCAATGCTTCATTAGTCATTACTTGCATCTTTGTAGCTAGTAGAGAATGAATCATACTCGACTCAGACAATTATTTATTTCAATTAATTTAAAAACTACATTTGTGTTGCCATGTTTTTATAAATAATTAGTGTAAATGTAAACCCCATATTGGGAAATATTAATTCAATGGCAATCTGATCAGATTAGCTAAATCTCATTTTTAATAAAAAAAAATGTAGTTTCATCATCATAGTATAAAACAAAGTCGCTTTCTCTGTCCCTATGTCCCTTTGTATGCTTAAATCTTTAAAACTACGCAACGGATTTTAATGCGGTTTTTTTAATAGATAGAGTGATTCAAGAGGAAGGTTTATATGTATAATACATGCATAATTTATCAGCATTGCACCCGTGCGAAGCCGGGGCGGGTCGCTAGTTGATAATATATCAAATGATCTACGGTAGAAAGGCGCTTGGAGGATTACTCCGAAGCATCTCTGAAGATGCTCCGAAATTAAACTTAGCGAGTTCAAACCACATTCAAACGTTCAAAACTCGACTTCTCGGGATCTAACAACGAGATCTGAATACGCTGACAACCTCCTTTCAAATCACTATCTATCAATGTACTAGGTCCATGCTATCTATTCTGTGGGACTATCTGTCAAATGTCATTGTCAAAGTCACAAAAACTTGATCAAACGTGAAATCAAAACAAAACAATTACTGTGTTGCTTGATTGGTTAAACGAGAATTTTGATTCTTGATAAACACAGGACGATGAACTCATTAACTTTTTAATGAGATGGGTACCAAGCCTACATTATTAGATACGCCTTGTCCCATTTTTTGTTCTAGCAAGAGCGGGAAGTATGCTATGTTAATGTCCATCTGATGTCTCAGCTTATCTTAATGGAATTTAGCAAAGAATTGAAGTACTCAATGTAGTGTAATTGCCCAGAATCCGTCAATATCGCATTCCAGTAAGGAATATAATATGAGACAACCGATTGAACCAAGCAAAGAAGATTGTTGCAACAGTGGATGTAATCCGTGCGTCTTCGATATCTACGAAAACCAGCTCAAATTGTATGAAGCCTTCTTAAAAAATGGGGATGTGCCTAATGTAGTGAGAGAAAACGCCATATCGCAATTAGAATATAATAGATTTACATTGGTAGCCAATTTGGAGTTGTGTTCACGTCACAGAATACTTGCTTTCAAAAGAACTGAAAGTGTTATTGGGAAAACCGTATTTTGGAATGCCGCCGACCATTTTTTAATGAAATATAACGCTACAGGTGAAGTTTGTAGCAGGGCATATACCCCTATTCAATATAACATGAAAGATCATGATTCTGACTTTGCGATAATTGTCAAGAAATATGATAATGGGCTAGTATCTAAGTATTTATGTGACATGAAACTAGGTCAAGAATCTTTATGGAGGGGGCCTTATGGAACTTATGAATTGGTGCCAAATAAATATAATAGAATAATCATGGTCGCACAAGGGACAGGCATAGCTCCATTCTACTCGATTATACAAAACATTTTAAATAATGATGATGATTTTACTAAAATAGTGTTATTCTTCTGTTGTTCATCACCAGACACAATTATTTTAAGAGATGAACTGTTTTCATTAAAATCTTATTGGAATTTCCAATACACTATCTTCATAAATATATCTGAATGTGAACCTAAATATCAGGAACCCATTCAAAATAGAAAACTGGAATTAACAGATATAAAATCATTGGCACCATACTCTATAAAAGACCAATTTTTGCTTTGTGGCTCACCTTCATTCATGGAAGACTTTAAAACTTTATTGGTGAATGAAAATTGTGAAAATGTCATAACATTTTAATTCATAATAAAGCATATGTGAACCTAATTATAAGTGTATATCTTTTATTTGCTTTTGTGTACACTACATACCAGCGATAGGATGAGGTGACCATACAACCTTACCCTATCTTTTTATAATCTTATAATTTCTTAATCTAATTATTAGCCTAGCCACTCAATTGCTTCGAATTTTGAGTTGGACTCTATTTATATAATAAAATAAGATCGGTGACAGGTAGCCGTAGTTACCAAAAGCAATCTAGTGGCTAGACACCTACCTAGCACTTGTAAGTGAAACCCGTTTTGGATAGTTGGGCTAAGTTTCGCACGTGTGCGCATCTGTCGCAAAATCAATGTCACAAGCACAACGTCTCTGTTGGTCTCTGTGATTGGTTCGCACCTTATTACCTATTTAACCTTTTGTACGCCAAGTGGTGGAGCAATTTAACCATGCCCTTGACGAAATAAAGATACCTATGCTCCAAAATCATTGAAATTTCGTCGTCATATGTCGATCAAGTGATTACGCATTCACTGCTAGGGGGCGAGAACTAGGAATAAACTTATATGACGGTGTTCGCAATATATGCGTTGCTGGCAGTGTGTGCGTTAAGGCATGACCATGACTTCCAAATATCATATAACCAGAAGCAGTAAATATACAATAAATAATAGGGGAACCTGAGGAGACTAGATCCCTTGGGAGACTTGTTAAAGTTAATTTAAAATTCAACCAACCGCGATACGTTTTCTTACGCTAGCAACACTCATTCATTTATGCCTAACTTCACGTTCTTTCGTGGCACGTTGTGACTCACGTCAGTATTTTGCACATGGTGGCCGTTGAAATATTTGTGTCGCGTCGAACTTAATAGTAGGGTAGGCCACGATGCTAACTCGGGATTCACTCGAGCGTCATAGAGACCTATGAGGTTGCGAAGCTTAGATGATAAAAAGAAAAAAATGTCATATAAGATATACCTTTTCATCGGTGGGGGGAGCGGCTACAGAGTTTCAAAAATGTAAAAAAAAACTGCATGGACATACTCGAGCGCGTCAGATATTGATAGCATCCATGTCCTACACATTTTTAAAGATGTACGCATGTTAAACTGATTGTTTCCATGATGGGGTTGGTCGTACTTGAGGGTTGAAAATGAAAAAAAAAATTTTTTCATCGGGCGCGTCAGATTTTCTAAGGGGATGTTAAGTGAACCTAAAAAAAAGCTCATATAATAATCTGACGATTTAGATGTGACGCAAACTCGCAGTTATTATTAGAATGTGCAAAAAAAATTCGCTATTTTGAAATACTCAAGCGCGTCAGATTAAGATATATATGGTTCATCTTGATGCCCTAGACGTGCTGTCTCATAATCTGACGATTATCTGGCGGGGTTTGCCTAATCTGACAATAGAAAAAATTAACAGGAACTTGTGACTCAGAGCACTCTCCAGAAACAGGAAAATGTGACTCGGAGCACTCCCCAGAAGCAGGGGCATGTGATTCGGAGCTATTCCCAGAAACTTCCGATGCACTGTCATATTCCATAATACTTTGCCGCTGTTGTAAATTGTTAAAAAGTCTATATTTTTGTTGTTGTCTGTGCTCCTTGCGTATATAAGAACTGTACCATAGACTAGCTTCCTCTTCTTTTTCCCATAAAGCCGCCTAAATGTTGTAAGTGTTTGTGTCCGTCCAATTTTAATCATTTTAATTATAAGATATATAAGATATAAGATATTTATTGAATAATAACTTATTTTACAGTAATAATAACTATAGCCTAAGATATTCTACATGGCAAAAAATTACATGCGCCTGAACTAGGATTCCCTGTGTTTCAGGCATAAAGAGGACTAACTTATTAACAATTTCTTAAATAAATAATCATAAACACATTAAATGATAAATTATAGATCGGATACAATAATATTTAATTAGAATGAATACAAGAAAATCAACTTAGAACAATCAGTAACTTCTCTGTATCTTCGTATGACATATTTTGTAGTGCTTCCCGGAGTGTTTTCTTACATTTCGCGTAGCTGAGCGGATATATATCCAGCTTCGTATTAAGCCTACTGTACAGGAGAGGACCCAGCGAAACAAAAAATCTAAAACAGAAGTGACTCCTTCGAATAGTTTTAGAGCAAACAATATCCTTGCGCCGTTTATTAGTATACTCAGTGCTATAAGGGATTGCAGCGTGCTGTTTTAGGACCGTGCTTAGTATAAATAGTTGCCGAACGGTTAGTACTTCACAAGACTTATAAAGAAGGTTAGTAGGGTAGAGGAAAGGACGGGAAGTGGAAACCTTTAGAATTGCTCTTTGAGCTCTTTCTAAGTTTAATAATGTAGTTTTGGCCAGGCCGCCCCATGAGGAAATGCAGTACGTTAATATCGATTCACATAGGGCAAAATAGACTCGCTTGATTAACTGTGGGTCCGCAAATGAACGCAGTTTTTTGAAAACAAATATCAACTTACGAACTCTATTGCATAACGCTGCTATGTGATATTTAAAAGAGAGAGTATCATCAATTATTATTCCTAAATACTTAATTTTGGTAACTGCGGCTATATCTGGACATTTGCATTGTGTTTTATTGGGGTCCTTACAGTTGTGCGAGTAGAGCTTGGGATTATTTGGTGCTAAATTAGATTTGCGCATGGAAAACTTTATGTAGTTAGTTTTGTCCGAATTAAGTGTAAGTAGATGCTTTTGAAGCCAGTTATTGACAGTGCTCAAGCCTCGTTGCGCATACGTATAAACTGCCTCTATTGTTTTTGCAGAAAAAAGTAGAACAGTGTCATCCGCGTAGGAAATAATTTTGCCGCTATCCACTTTCAAATTACAGAGATCATTAATATAAATTAAAAACAGTGTAGGGCCTAGTATACTTCCTTGGGGAACCCCAAAACAAGTGTTTTTCAGGTCAGAGCTGACAACATTGTCTATTTTTATGCATTGAGTGCGCTCATCGAGATAGTTTGCGAAAAGTTTGAGTTGGGTGCCTCTTACGCCTATTGCTTCAAGCTTGTGTAGTAGAATGGAAACAGAGACGGTGTCAAAAGCTTTAGCAAGGTCCAGAAATATACCTATTGTCTGGTTGCCCCTGTCAAGTTCCTGAACTACGTGGTCAGTCAATTCATGGACCGCATCGGCAGTTGACAATTTAGAGCGAAAACCAAATTGGGTTTTTGACAAGATAGAATGTTTTTCCAAATATTGGACAAGTCTATTATTGATAATTTTTTCGAGGATTTTAGATGTGGATGGTAGAAGAGAAATGGGTCTATAGTTCGTTATTTCGTCTTTAGCGCCGGATTTGTATACAGGAACAATGACAGCTTTTTTCAGACATTTAGGAAAGATTCCTTCTGAGAGGCATTTTCGAAAGACCTGCGTGAGTGGTGGAACCAGGATGTGCTTGAATTGTTTTAAAATTTTATTTGAGATACCATCCCAACCAACCGCGGAATCGTCTTTTAAGCCCATAATAATTCTTTCAACCTCTTCTTCATCAGTATTTAATAACACAAATGACTTTAAAGTACTGAAGTTGATTGAAGATAAGTTATGAGGAGGAGCAGGAAAATCTTTCTTTACTTTTTCTGCTAGGTTTTTCCCTATGTTTACGAAAAAATCATTTGCGTTATTGACAGATGTTAATTGGGATGAGTGCGAGTGTAATAAACCCGAAGACGATTCACGTTGTTTCGTCGTATATGTTAATTTTTTAATACATTTCCAAATTAATTTACTGTTTGTACCAGCCAGTTCTAGTTGTTTTTTATCGTAGCTGGTTTTAACTTTTTTGAGTAAGTCATTACAAAAATTTCGATATCTTTTGTACGCTATTTGCAGTACTAAATTGGCAGGGTTTGATTTGGCCTTAGAATGTAGCTTATCTCTGTGTCTCATACAGCGTATAAGACCGGGAGTAATCCACGGCTTGATATTTAAATACTTATTACCTATACATTTTTCTATTGTATTGCTACATATTGCTTGTTGTACACTTTGAAGCAGGTACGACATGCAATAATTTGCGTCAGCAGAATTGTAAACGGGGGCAAAGTCAATGTTGCATAAATCGTCTTCAAGTTTGTTTACATTTAATTTTGTGATTATTTGCGCGCGAGTTTTATGAGGTTGTTTTTGAAACAAGGTCAACAGGGCAGCTCTGTGATCGGTTACGGTGGAGTTAGCAATTAGTGCGAGAGCCGGGAAATCTGATTTAAGCATGATATGATCTAAACAGGAGCCACTTTGATGAGTTGGAAGCGTGTGTGCTGGGAGTAAGCCATGAAAGGAGCATAAGTTGAGATAGCTCTCAGATGCGGAGTCATTTTTTCCTGGGAGAATGTCAATATTAATGTCGCCTATCAGAATGACATTTTTAAATGACTTTAAATTACTTAATGTTTGGCCTAGAGAATCAGTGAAAATGGTTACATTTTTAAAAGAAGGGGGTCTATACAAAGCTAATATTGCTAAGTCTGATCCTATTTTAATTAAAAGTCGATTACATTCTAATATATTGGGTTCTTCAACCGTGGCACTTAAATTATTTCTAACGTAAACTACTACCCCGTCGTTTTGGTTGTAATTAATCGTACTGCTAAATATATTATAACCTGTTATGTTAGGTAAATTGCTATATTTACTTAGCCAACATTCAGTCAAAACAACAACATCGCTATTTATACCTAATCTTTGCTGAAAAACATTAAAGTTATGAAAATTTTTAAATATACTTCGTATATTTTGCGTTAGTATGGAAAGCGGATTACGACCTGGGCAAATATATTGTTTGCATAATTCGACATCACAAGCTTTAGATTCGGATACAGAGAAGTTATCTAGGTCAGAAAGTAAACTATCACTCATAATGTATACGTACTAAACTATCAAGAAAAAAGTTCAGAAAAGGATAACTTAAAGAGGCGCTCTCAGGCGCCTTCATAATCTATTGAATTTTGGTACCTTTTTTCTGCCATTTTTCTAGCTGGGCATTCAGGAGTCCCGGTTTGGTGATTACTCGGCTTTTTGTAGTGCAAACATGTTGCACATTTTGGTGGTTCTGCCTTCTTAGAGCACTCCTTTATTGCGTGCCCTAGATCTCCGCAATGCCCGCAGGTACTAGTGTCCGTCTTACATGATTTCGCCGCATGACCATATTGCTGGCATTTGTAGCACCTTGTAACGAGAGTAAAATCTCTTACAGGGCACGACGACCAATTGACGAAAACTCTGTCATTATTGATTAGGACCTTACGAATGAAAGCTGGGACTTCAATGATGTAGTTGCAGTTTTCGGCGTCCTTCTTCCCCGATTTGTGGCTCAATTTGGATGAGGATAAAAACTTTTCCAGGGTCAGGTCTTGAAGTTTGTCGGCTAGGTTCTGCTGAAATATACATTTAAAAACTTCTGCTTCTTGCATAGCCGCGGGCACCCCGACAACTACTATTCTGGGCTTTCGTTTTTGAGGCTCATCCACAGTGAGGCCCGAAGTTGTTAGTTGCTGCAATTGCTTGAGTTTCAAGATATCCTCCTTGGACTCAGTACTGATAATAACGCCACCATTTTTCACTTTGCGCATCCCTCTCACGTGCAATTTCATTTCATCAGGCCTAATAATTTGTTGAACGAGGGATTTTGTTTCCTCGCTCGATTTTAATTTGTCGGTCGGGTAGATAGCTACCGAGCTGACGTTAGAGGGCTGGATACGACTACCGGTGTTTTTCTTGAGCACATCCGCAAAAGAAACTTGCCCGGGGCAGGCTAAAGTGGACTCTTGTATACATTTCTGTAATTCCTGGAAGCGCAGAGATAGGTCTACATTTTCCTTAAAGATCTTATGAGAGTTATAGGCCTGAATAGCTTTTTGTTTCAAGGACTGGTACTCGATTGCCATTTGCGACGATGAATGGCCCACTTTGCGGCACAGGGTGTTAATTTTGGATTTCTGCTCAGAGTTTAATTTACCTTCCGAAGCGATGTTGCACACTTCATTCAGGTAGGTCTCGATGGTCTTCATCCAGGCTTGGAGGTCCGTGGTGGCCACGCATGCCAGGGGCTCGAGCTCGTGCTGTGCGCGCGGCTCGGGCGGGGCGGGCGGCGCGGGCTGCTCTGGCGGCGGCGTGGGCGAGGGCGGCGGGCTGCGGCGCGTTAGTCCGCTCCGGTTAAATGGACTACTTGGATCCATTTTTCATACACTCCGTTAATGATTACAGTCTAAACATTCTCACTAGCAAGTACTATGCCGTGACACAGATACTTGCTTCCGCGTAACGTTAAGAGCTAGGTCACGTCTTAAAATGATTATATATTTATTTTATTAATCGACACGTCCGATAGGTATGACGACTGGAAACTGATTAATTCAATCTAATAATGTAATCCAGTAATCCCTGACAATAATATATGTACTAGTGTTTAGTGAATAAACGCTGATATATTATCTTGACTGAAGACTTTGATTTGATTCGTGCTCTCGCCGTATTCCACGTGCCCACCTGCGCTCTATACATGCTAACAGGTTAGTGGTCCAGTGAGGCTTTGTGCATAACTCAGAAAGAGTATCATATAAAGAAAGCACAAATTGAGATAGCAAGAATATTTTCGTGTGGCACATTTTTAACCTCAAAATTTCATAAGTCATAACCTCAATATGGCTGAGGCACAGTCAAACAATGGCGTTACTAGTACAATGACATCGACATCTATAGAAAAACTGCAAGGATTGGACAATTATCTGTCATGGAAGTTTGCCATGAGGATGGTTTTGACGTTGGAAGGTCTGTGGGCTTGCGTGGAAGGCACCGAAGACGACGCGAATAAAAACGCAAGGGCGCTCGCTCGTATTTGCCTGTCGCTTCAGTCCAGCCTGTTCCAGCTTGTGCGCGATTGCACTGGTGCGAAGGACGCGTGGGCGAAGCTCGCTGACACTTTCGAGAACAAAGGACTGTACAGGAAGGTATTGTTACTACGGCAATTACACCGCGTCGAGTATAACCACTATGCCAGTATGTCCGATTACATCGATGGTGTGATGAAGCTTGTTGCCCAGCTATCCGATATAGGCAAGTCTATTGAAAATGGTGAGATTGCGGAAATTTTGCTCTCTGGATTGCCGGAGGAGTATAATACTCTAGTTTCTGGCCTTGAGACTGCCGGCTTAACTAATAGTTTAACGCTTGAAGTGGTGCGCACAAGATTATTACAGGAAGATCATCGACGAAACAATGTTCAATCGACGGATACTTTGGCTTGCATTGCATACAAGAAGAGGAACTTTAAAATTACCTGCTCATATTGCAAGCGTGCTGGACATGTTGCACGGAGATGCTTTAAGAAGAAGCGTGAAGAAGGAACTACGAAACATCAAGATCACACTTTGTATGCTTCGGCCTACTCCGCATGCATCTCTGGAGAGTTCATCATCGACAGTGGCGCTACCAGCCACATGTGTATGAACCAGCAGTTGTTTACAGACTCTAGAAGACACAAAAGTGTAATTACTGTTGCAAATGGTGAGAAACTTAATAGTGAATTTGTTGGTAATATTTCCCTTCTTGATAAAGTTTCATTAGAAAATGTATTGTATGTTCCAAAGTTATCTAGTAATTTGATGTCTGTCAATGAAATCACAGAAAAGGGCTATATTGTTACTTTTGACAAACACTCTTGTAAGATTTATAAAAATAATACATGTAAAATCATGGGCAACTATGTCTTATCTGCTGATAAAAATAATGGGCTTTATAAATTTAAGTTGCAAGGGCAGCCCACTCCCGATGTAGGTCATTCGGTTTCCCTTCCCTTTATGCAGGGAACACAGAGTGCCAATGCTGCGGCCTGTTCACCTATGAGTGTGTGGCATAAGCGTCTTGGGCATTTACATCCAAATGGTATGTATAAACTGCGTGGTGGTGGTCAATGTGTTGGTGTCGTTTTTCAGAATGAAGACGATGTGCCAGGCAGCTGTGTCTCGTGCCTTACCGGGAAGATGTCTGTTGCATCGTTTCCTGGGGTTGGCAGCGGACGTGCTGCTCGTCCACTTGACCTAGTCCACAGCGATGTTTGTGGCCCGATGCAAGTGTGCAGCTGGAATGGAGCCCGCTACTTGCTGACTTTTACTGATTGCTGTACGAGGAAGACATTTGGATACCTCATGAAGTCTAAATCAGAAGTAAGTTCCCATTTCATTGCTTTTAAAAGTATGGTAGAGAAACAGACTGGTTTGCGTATCAAAATCTTACGAACCGACAATGGTACTGAGTATTGTAATAGTAATTTGTCCAATTTTCTTAAATGTCATGGGATTATTCACCAAACGTCTGTCGCTTACAGTCCTCAGCAGAATGGGACTGCGGAGAGACTGAACCGAACGATTCTTGAAAAAGCTAGGTCAATGTTACAGGAGTCTGGTTTGAGTGATCGTTACTGGGCTGAAGCTGTGATGACAGCAATTTACTTGAAAAATAGGTCGCCTAGTAGATCTTTGTCAAACAAGATACCCGAGTGCGAGTGGACTGGGCAGTCCAAAATTGACCTCAGTCACTTGCGTGTATTTGGCTGTATAGCATATTCACACGTTCCAGATCAGAAAAGGCGTAAACTTGACGCTAAAGCCAAACAATACATATTTGTAGGCTATGGTGAAACATGTAAAGGATATAGATTGATGGATCCCAATAATCCTCGGAAAGTAATTTATTCACGAAGTGTCGTGTTCCTAGAGGATAAATTCATGGGAAAGGACGTTGACATTAGGCAGGCTAAAGAGCATTTTATTATACATGACCAATTGAATTATACAAATTTTAATAAAGCGAATTTTAATAATACGAATTTTAATAATACGAATTTTAATAATAATGATTTTAATGATACCGAGTTGAACACTGATACTCAATGCAGCAATACTAATGAAACCCCTGTAAATGTTTCAGATGCGGAAATGACGCCGTCTGCGTGGTCGCCGCTGTCTGGCTCCTATCACTCGCCTGATGAGATGGGTGGTGATGAGGATGACGTGAATCTGCACTCAGGCACCCTGTCCTCTCTGCCGTGCCCTTCATCTGATGAGATGGGTGGTGATGAGGATGACGTGAATCTGCACTCAGGCACCGTGTCCTCTCTGCCGTGCCCTTCATCTCGAGGAGGAGAGTCGATTGCGCCGGTCGATGCCGACGCGTCGACGTCTCGCCCCATTAGGAGTACAAGAGGTATTTTCCCAGGGAAATATGACGATTTTAAATTGTTATTAGCTGCTGAGAGTAGTGCTCATGATTCTCTCTATGAACCACAATCATATGACGAGGCTATCAGTTCTCCTGAAAAAGATGAGTGGGTCGTTGCAATGAAAAATGAGTATGACTCTATGGTTAAGAATAATGTTTGGGAACTGGTAGACCGTCCTTTTAGAGAGAATGTAGTTAAGAATAAATGGGTTTTTAAGAGGAAACATGATACGTCAGGTAATTTGTTAAGATATAAAGCTCGTCTAGTTGCCTGTGGCTATAGCCAAAAAGAAGGAAAAGATTTTTCAGACGTCTATTCACCTGTCGTAAGATTTCAAACCCTAAGACTTTTGTTCAGCATCGCAAATCAGTTGGACTTAAGTATGGATCACGTAGATGTTACAACTGCTTTCCTAAATGGTGAACTAGATGAAGTGATCTATATGGAACAGCCGGCTGGTTTCAAATGTAATAATAATAAGGTATGTTTATTAAAGAAAAGTTTGTATGGCCTCAAACAGGCATCCCGTATGTGGAATATTAAAATTCATAATGTATTGTGTAATGATGGCTATAAACAGAGTAAATGCGAGCCTTGTG
This sequence comes from Apotomis betuletana, assembly GCA_932273695.1. Classification (NCBI taxonomy): domain Eukaryota; kingdom Metazoa; phylum Arthropoda; class Insecta; order Lepidoptera; family Tortricidae; genus Apotomis; species Apotomis betuletana. Next base: position 19,725,683 of record OW026302.1, on the reverse strand, counting down.
TTTATGTAAAGAAAACTAAGGACGAATATATAATATTAGCTTTGTATGTAGACGATTTTTATGTCTTTCATAATGGCTGTATAGATAAATTACTTGTATTGTTAAAACAGAATTTTGAAATTCGTCACTTAGGTATATTGAAGAATTGTCTTGGCATGAATGTAACTAAAACTAATAATATGACTATTCTTGATCAATCAGATTACATAAGGCGCATTTTAACTAAATTTAATATGAATGATTGTAAGCCTGTAGCCACTCCGTTGCCAGTAAACTGCAAGCTGGATAAGTCTGATAAAAAATGTTTACAAGATGATGTTTATCAGTATAGACAGCTATTAGGGTCACTTATGTACCTATCCGTGTGCACCCGACCGGACATATCCTATGCATGCAGTCAGCTGAGTCAATATAGTACATGTTTCGACATAAGTCATTGGCGTATTGCTAAAAGAGTGCTTAGATATTTGGCTGGTACTTTGAATTATGGTCTTTGTTTTCAAAAGAGTAATAATTTAAATATTGTAGCTTACACTGATAGTGATTGGGCGAATGACTTATCGGATCGTAAGTCTTATACTGGTTATGTAATAAAAATTGGTGAAAATGTCATCAATTGGGAGGCTAGAAAACAGCGATGTGTAGCTTTGTCTAGCACGGAAGCAGAGTATATAGCTATAAGTGATGTATGCAAGGACATCTGTTTTGTTAAGAATTTCTTGTCAGAAATAATTGACAAACACTTTGATGTCACTGTATTTAACGACAATCAAAGTGCTCAAAAGCTATTGTTGGCAAAAGAATACTCCCATAAGAGAACAAAACATATTGACTTGCGATACCATTTTGTAAAACAGCTGATACATGAAGGAAAAATTTGCGTTAAGTATTTGTCTACAGAAAATATGCTTGCTGATATATTAACTAAGCCTTTATGTATAGATAAGCATAACTGTTTTGTAAAGGGTCTAAAATTGAAATGTTTAGTGTCCTGAAATATAGTCATTTTTTTTAATGTTTTTAGTTGAACCTTTCGTTAACAGTAAATGCTGTATTATATAGTACTTGTAGGAGCACATAAGGAGGAGTGTTAAAAAGTCTATATTTTTGTTGTTGTCTGTGCTCCTTGCGTATATAAGAACTGTACCATAGACTAGCTTCCTCTTCTTTTTCCCATAAAGCCGCCTAAATGTTGTAAGTGTTTGTGTCCGTCCAATTTTAATCATTTTAATTAATTCAATCTAATAATGTAATCCAGTAATCCCTGACAATAATATATGTACTAGTGTTTAGTGAATAAACGCTGATATATTATCTTGACTGAAGACTTTGATTTGATTCGTGCTCTCGCCGTATTCCACGTGCCCACCTGCGCTCTATACATGCTAACATAAATACTTAAAGACTCGTGGTATTTTTATTGCTATAAATAATTTATAGCACTGTGCGTGATTTACCACAGAATATAAGATAATAGGATTTACTTCATTTAATGAAGATTCTCTCGAAAGTTCAAGATTATCGTATGTTGTTCGGGATTTTTGGAGAACCGGTTCGCTCCGACTATATTCTAAAATATTTACACATTTTTGTTCTGTTTCTAATGTAAATTTAATTGTTTTTTGTAAAATAGTTTTACCACAAAATACACACTTTATATTAATATCATTCATAGTACAGCTTGCGGGAATCTTTTAGAGCATAATCTTGACTGTGCAGTAGCCGATTTACGTACAAATGTACATGCGCAAATCCGCCATTTTTGTTCTAAAAGTTGCCGGCAACTATAAATATTTAATAACTTTAGTGTTCTAAACAACATGATCAGCTGTCATGGCGTCATGGCAACAGAAACCAGAGTGGAATACAGGCATCACGTAACTGAACGCATTAAACTTTACGATGAATTTTTGTTACTTCGGCTAGTGGAAATCGTCAGATTATATATTTTCCGTTATCATAGATTCATTCCCTTTTAAATAAAAAAAAATTAGCCACGCGCGAGAATGTCGAGATGAAGTTTTTTTTTTACAACTTTGTAGCCTATTACATACACTGGCAACACCACTCGCTTCCGTTAGAACATGGCGTCTATGCGTGTACTCATATTTTACCTTACGTGTCTAATTAATAAACGATGACTTAATAGACTGTTGTATATATTCAAGACAAGACCCTGAATACCCGAGCCATCCATAACATATCATAACATGGTGTCAGAAGGCCAAGAAGGATCCACAACAACACAACAACGTCCACGAGAGGCTGGGCTTGGAGATGGCGGACATGGCGGCAGGCAAGTCAATTCTGCGACTACAAGACAATTATCCGGGTCAGGGTTTCTTGCGGCTCTAGACTTAAGAAACAGCAATCTACCAATGGCGTGGAAAAATTGGATCACACAATTTAAAATTTATCTGCGAGCTAACAACTTGGAGAATGAAGACGACAAGAGAAAGGTAGCCATTTTGCTTCACTTCATTGGCACAGAAAGCTTAATGATATTCTATTCGTTCAACCTTGATATTGATACCGTAAGCTTTGAAGAGCTTGTCCAAAAGTTTACTCATCATTTCACGCCACAAGTAAACGTGACGATGGAAAGGCACGCTTTATTCAATCGGCGACAAGCACCGGAGGAATCCATAGACGATTACGCGACACACTTAAAAAACATTGGCCGGCAATGCGAATTCCACACATTAGAAGACAGCCTCCTGCGAGACGTGTTCAGCTGGAATTTACACACTAAAAACCAACACATTAAGGAAATGATTCTCATGAAAAAGCCCAAGACATTAACCGAAGCAATAGATTTAGCCAGATCAATAGAGACAACTAAACAACAGGCCAAAACTCTAGAAGACACCGCTAGTGGAACTTTCGTCGGAGCAGTCCAATCACAGTCAACGTCAAGACCCTCCAGAGCCTCAAGACCACTCAGCTATTCAAGACCACTCAGCAATTCAAGACAAGCCAGGAGTTCAAGACAGTCAAGCAACCCTAGGCAAGATAAATGTCATCGCTGCGGGCAGATTCATAGATATAGGTGCCCGGCAAAAGGAGTGAAGTGCAATAACTGCTCAAAATACAACCACTTTGCAGTGGTATGTCGGAATAACCAGGTAAAGCAGATTTCATTAGAAACGGAAACTGAAAATCTTTATCTAGGCTCAGTTCATATAAATAACATTACATCAGACTCATGGAAAGCTGATTTAACAATTAATGATGTCAATGTTAGCTTTCTGTTAGACTCAGGTGCTGATACTAACATCCTGTCAATAAATACATTTAACAAACTCAAAGTCACACCTGAAGTACTGACAAAAAGCTCATATAAACTGTCAACATATAGTGGTGAAAATATACCAACTGTAGGTCAGTGTACTTTACCGGTCTGTCATAATAAAGTCGTTTACAATGTCAAATTCCATGTAGTTGATATTAATGGCCAAGACATCATAGGCAGAGAGTCTTGCAAGACAATGAAACTTCTCAAAAGAATACATAACGTTTCAATAAATACAACAACATGTGAAAGTCTTATGTCTGCTTACAGTGATCTTTTCCAAGGACTAGGCTGCCTGAAAGATTTTAGCTGCGACTTAACACTGAAACCTGACGTTTGTGCATCAATTGATCCATGTAGAAGAGTCCCATTCCAAGTTAAAAAATTGTTAAAAGCTGAGCTAGACGAACTTGAGAAGAATAATATAATATGTCGTGTCGAAGAGCCTACTGAGTGGGTGAGTTCACTTGTCCTTACTACCAAAAAGAATGGTAAGTTACGTCTCTGTATTGACCCCCGCAAACTCAATAAGGCCATAATGAGATCTCATTACCAGTTTCCTACGCTGGATGAGATAAAGTCAGACCTTGCTGGTGCTAAATACTTCACCACATTAGATGCTAATAAAGGATTTTGGATGCTTAGTCTATCAGAAGCTTCTTCTAAGCTCTGTACTTTTATAACACCGTTCGGGAGGTACCGCTTCCTTCGGCTTCCCTTCGGGATCAGATCAGCCCCCGAGCTATTTCATAGAGAGATGGTAAATAGATTCAGTGATATAGACAATGTCAAAATTATGATGGACGACTTCCTCATCTATGGCAAAACCTTAGAAGAGCATAATGAGACCCTACAAAAAGTCTTACAAAGGGCTCATGAAATTAATATTAAATTCAATAAAGAGAAATCAGTCATATGTGCACCTCAAGTCAAATATTTAGGTCATATTTTCAGTCAAGAAGGTGTACAAGTTGACTCAGCTAAAGTCAAAGCAATCTGTGACATGCCTAAGCCAATATGTGTAAATGACCTTCAAAGGTTCATGGGTATGGTCAACTATCTTAGTCCTTATATTCCTAACTTGTCAAAGGAAAATAGTCTCTTGAGAACTCTCTTAGCAAAAGACACTGAATGGTCCTGGTCTGAACAGCACGAGACTGAATTCAATAACATTAAAAAGCTGATAAGCAGTGCTCCTGTACTGACTTATTTTGACTCTAATAAAGAACTTTCTATGTCTGTAGACGCTTCACAGAAAGCCCTCGGAGCAGTCTTGTTACATGGCACACAGCCAATAGCATACGCATCAGCCTCTCTAACAAAATGTCAACAAAATTACTCACAAATCGAGAAAGAGATGATGTCTATACTATTCGGCTGCACTAAATTCCACCAATACATATATGGTAGGACTGTCGCTGTGGAGACCGACCACAAGCCGCTAATAACAATGTTCAAAAAAGCCTTGTATGACATTCCTGCAAGATTGCAGAGAATAATGCTTCGCCTTCAGCCATATGACCTTAATGTAATATACAAACCTGGCCGATATCTGTATATAGCTGACACTCTGTCTAGAGCAGCACTAAATGAAACAGCACTATCAGATCTTGAGAAAGATATGGACTTACATGTCAATTTTATCATGTCAAATCTTTCAGTACACCCAGACAAATTAAATGAAATCAAAGATGCAACATGTAAAGACCAAATCTTATCTCAGATAGTTCAATATTGTCAAAATGGATGGCCCGAACATAAAAAGTCTGTTGGTCAATCTATAAAGCCTTATTTCTCACAAAAAGACAAGTTAAATGTAATAGACAGCATACTCTTTATGTCCGACAAAATTGTAATCCCTGAATCAATGAGAGAATCTGTACTGAAATTGACACATGAAGGTCATCAGGGTATAAACAGCTGTATAAGACTAGCTAAAACTACTGTCTACTGGCCCAATATGAGCAATGATATAGAAAAATTTGTTAATCAATGCCAGACATGCCTGACTTACCGAAGATGTAATAGTAAAGAGCCCATTCTACATCATGAATATAAGTTATTACCATGGAATAAAGTTGGCATAGATATGTTTGAATTTGACAATCAGAAGTACTTAATTGTAGTAGACTACTTTTCCAAAAATGTAGAATTAGCATTACTAAATACAGGCTCTAATGCTATTAGAGTAATTGCTCACTTGAAATCCATATTTGCAAGACATGGCATTCCTGAATTCATGACTCTGGATAATGGTCCTCCTTTTTCTAGCATAGAATTCAAGACATTTGCTAAAAATTGGCACATCTCACTCAATTTTTCCAGCCCTTATTTGAGTAGATCTAATGGTATGGTAGAGCGTACCATTGGCACAATCAAGCATATGTTAAAAAAATCTAAGGCAGATAATACTGATCCTTAAAAAGGGGAGATATTACATACACTGGCAACACCACTCGCTTCCGTTAGAACATGGCGTCTATGCGTGTACTCATATTTTACCTTACGTGTCTAATTAATAAACGATGACTTAATAGACTGTTGTATATATTCAAGACAAGACCCTGAATACCCGAGCCATCCATAACATATCATAACATAGCCCTCCGCCTTCTTTACGTCACCTTTAAATTGTCAGATTAGAGGAATATACACATTTTAGCATGTAACTAACTCACCCTACCTTAATCTGACGCGCTCGAGAATTTCAGATGAACAATTTTTTTTTACTAATCTGGGCCCTGTTTAACCCTTTGAGCGCCGAGCGGCAAAGCAATTCACCGTGCCACTGACGCCAAACCAAAAAAAAAAAGTGCTCCAAAATCAACAGAGATTAAGAAACACAGATAGTGGTTTGAATTAGCATGTTTTTGACCACTGAAATTTTGACGTCAATAGACGTCGTTGGCGTCAGTGGCACGAATTCCCGATGACGTGATTTTCCGTCATTGGCGGTCAAAGGGTTAATAAACGTTACAAGTCCACAATTTTGTAAAAAAGTGTCAAATTTGTCAACTTGTGCTACAAGTGTCGTTTAATAAACCTTACAAATATGTAAGAAATTTACAGGTAAAAACCCTACAATTTATGTAATTGTAAATGTTGTTTAATAAACGCTTACATATGTAAAAAATGCCTGTAGAAATCTGTCAAATTTGTAATTACAAATTTGTAGTTGTAGATTACAATTTACATTAAATTGTAGCGAACCTCTCCTCCAAAGAATGTACTGACCACAAGTCTAGATAACTACATTGTTTACGCAGTTATGTACCGTACCTTTAGTTACACCATCTGCATCTGCCACCACATTCTAGTATTCGATGGTAGTTTTACTCAACCGAAATTTTTCTTTAAATGTTAAATCAGTTCCATTTAATTTGAAATTTACCCTTATACGAAAAAGTCGTGGTCGTCATTCAATCACATGTCCATCATCACTACTTTCACTACTATCGCTACTTGTCAGTACCACTTATGTGTAGAATTTTTTTTTCCTTGTGTCAGTATTAGGCTGAGGTCGAAACTTGTAATGTTGGACAGGCGACGCGGCACCTGTCGAAATTGTTCTACAATTTACAATATATGTAAACTTGTAATTACAATTGTGTGTTTAACCCTTTGACCATTATTTTTTTAAAGCAATGAATCGAGAACTTTAACGATACGCACAGCATGAATGTTTTTTTTTATGATTTTTGAGAAAGAGAAATGTATATATTATTGCAGGGTTTCCGAATTATAAGACGGCAATATGTTTGCCGCTATCAGCCAAGGGCATTAAGTGACAAGACCGTCATGTCAGTTTGCCGGGGGAACTACGGGTGGCACGACGTATCTAAAATAAATAAATTAAAAACCAATAGATAATAAGAAATAATTAAAATCTTTATTTAACTTAAAACTGAATTTTCTTAGCTAAGTTGGATATCAGCTGTGTTGTTTTTATTATTTTTCTTGTGTATATGTGTATTTTTGCCTATATTATATATATGTATATTATTTGTATATATGTATGTTTATCTTTATATATATTTATTTAAGTATGTGTATGACTTATACTTTATGTTATTTATGTTGCTGATTTTTTATCTCACCACCTACTCTTTCATTGTTTATTTTTACTTATTCTTCTACCCAAAGGTTGTCTGGAAGAGATCGCTCTTTAGCGATAAGACCGCCTATTGTCTACCATTTATAAATTAAGGTTTCAATTGTAACATTTTTCTTGTTGGTGTGCAATAAAGAATTATTGTATGGTATTGTATTGTATTGTATTCTTTCAAATAAATAACCGGGCAAGAGCATATCGGGCCATGCTTATAGTCAGGGTCCCGTAGCTGCCCGACCTTAATTCAAAACGTGAAAATCTCTGAAGCATGGGACAGCACAAAGTGGGACTTTACAAGTCTCGCATCCAATTTTTGACCTTTTATTATTTGTATATTTTCTGAATGGCCATCGTCTTAAAATTCATTTTTTTTTTCAATATCATATTCATGACTTCTGTTAAGTAACACACTGACGGATCACGCGACTTACGAAACAAAAGGATTTTTTTAAATACATAGACATTGAAAGAGAAAATGCCTGAAGGTATAAAGTTATAACAAACCTTTTTATAAAATTAAAAATACCTAACCTGCGAGTTAAGCAACAACAATATTTTATATTATAAGATTGCACGCACGAACAATCAACACTTTTTTTGCGAGCTTTTTTTTCTTCCGTTGTCATTTCTCACTAACACGGCTAATTCAGCAATAAAGGTAAAAGGCAAATTTGAAGTATTGAATTAAGCTATTGCTCCATATATAAATCAATAACAATTGTAGCCTAACCCACCCTTTCCTTTAATAAACACCAGACACTTAACGGATAGTGGCAAATATATTGCCGTCTTAATTTTTTTTAATTATCAAATAACAGATTTTTTTTCTTTAAACTTTATATCGCCAATCTTGTCTCTGAAAGTAGAGAATTGTGACTATCGGATAAATCCAGCAAACAAAATTTTATTTACAAACATTTTTGTTCAATTGTAAGGAATAGTTAAAAATCTAAGTTCAGGCCTAAGAATCATCATTTAACTTGGGTTGGAATAACGTTTATCTGCTATTCTTTTTTTCGTAAATTAGTACGAGTATATTCTCTTATGCGAACCAAAAGTTATATTAACTAACAACACGTTCATTGAGAAAAAAAATAAAATATCTGAGTCGTATGACGGCAAATATCTTGCCGTTACCCACTAAAGGGTTAATAAAGCAGTTTTTCCTACAAATATGTAAATTGTCACTTGTAAAGCGAAAATGTTTATTAAACAGAAATATGTAGAATTGTAGCTACAATTCTACAATTTTGTAGATTTTCCACCATAGTAAACTTTTAACTTGTAATTTTTATTAAACAGAAAGTTGTAGACTTGTCACTTGTATTTACAAGTTACAATTTACAATTTGTAATGTTTATTAAACAGGTAAGGGCCCGATCTTTTATCCTTGACGGGCGGCCATACATATGAGGCTCATATTTGGTGGAAGTACTTAACTGGGTATAAGGTATCCCCCTATATATTAATCTGCCGCGCTTTAGGTACTCCCGAAATCCCCTCTTCGGCTCTCCTACTATAATTTTCTTATTTAATGAAAAGTGAAATAAATGCTATTGTTTTAGTGTGTTTGTTGTTTTAGTCGTTTATTCAAGTGTAGATTGTCATTGAATACGTTCAAATACGTGATAAATATTTTTGAGTAGCGCATGTTTTATAACAACACTATGTATGGGGAGACTTGAGAACTTTTAATTTGGGGGTGACATGATGAGGGAATCATGTGTCCCTGTGAGGGATCAAGACTTATCTATGCTAGGATTCATAGAGCTGTCGATGATATATTATTTTTCGCCCGATTACGACAAAGTTAAAAAAACCGGCCAAGTGCGAGTCGGACTCGCGCACCGAGGGTTCCGTACAAACACTTTCCATCCCTAAGTGGTTAAGTTAAGTTTGCACCTGGTATGTATAGCGCCCCATATAAATTAGGTGCAAAGTTAGGTATTAAAATATAAAAAAAAAACTACTCACTAGATCTCGTTCAAAACAATTTTCGTTGGTAGTTTTTATAGTAATGTACATCATATGTTTTTATTAGATTTTTTATTTTCTTATTTTAGAAGTTAGAGGGGGCCAACTTTTTTCCACTTTGGAAGCGTCTGTCACGCAAACTATTCGGTTTAGAAAAAAAATATTTTAGAAACCTCGATATCATTTTTGAAGACCTATCCATAGATACCCTACACGTATGTGTTTGATGAAAAAAAAAAATTGAGTTTCATTTCTAAGTATGGGGAGCCCCCAATATTTATTATTATTTTTTTATTTTTGCATCAAAATCTTAATGCGGTTCACAGAATACATCTACCTACCAAGTTTCAACAGTATAGCTCTTATAGTTTCGGAAAAAAATGGCTGTGACATACGGACGGACAGACATGACGAATCTATAAGGGTTCCGTTTTTTGCCATTTGGCTACGGAACCCTAAAAAGCTCCCAATTAGGGGTAAACAAATCTCCCTTACATGGGGGATACATGGTAAAAGTCTACAATATTATATTGTATTTCATTTAATATTGAGTTAAATTGTAGCATAATCTTGTTTTGATTCAAACTATCAATGAATAGATACATTTTGAATATTTTGGCTTGAAAAGGTCTCCAATATTGTAAAAAATAAAAAAAATAGTCCAAAATCAAAATGGGGATCAACTATCCCCAGGTTCCCCTACACTAGAGATGTGAGACAAAGAGCAAAAAACTAATGATGGTGTTATTCTTTTACACCTCATTGCCATATTTAATAATAATAACGTCAGCAATTGTGTTAGGCGACTCTGTACTATTAATTATTCTGTGACTGTCCAAGAACGAACAGTCAGTCAGCAAGTAAGTAATGAATAATGATACCACAACCAACCTTTATTGTCAAGAGAAAATGCTTTCACAGATTATTTTGGGCGCGTTTTTCTTACTTTTGCTATGTTAAATTGATGCATTTTAATTGTATGTAGGACAATAACTTTGGTTATATATCTTATAAATTTGTAAAACGTAGTTTTTTTTAAAGATCGGCGCGTTGTTTTGTATCTTTCTACCATATGTATCATTATTTAATGCTGGCAACACCATCGGTCAGATATGGATTTTTTCGCGCCGGCGCGAAACGTGTGTGCTCCGCTGCCGCTCTTTAGTCCATAATTCTTTTAATACCGATTTGTCGTATTGTTGTTATAGTATGATATGAAATCGCATAAAGTTGTAAAAAAGGAATCATATACAATGTGTCACACGTAATGAAATAAAACAATTCTCAACCGACAGCTATATATTTTTAAATGGATTGAAGAATTTCATATCACTGCTGATAAATGGTGATATATTAAGAAAAAAATGGGTTCAATCGTGTTGAAGAGTTTATCAATCCTTTTAGGGGTGTTTTTTATATTTGTTGGAATTACAAAGTTGACGCCTTTTATTTCGAAGGAACTTCACAAGGATCTGGTGAGTGCATTGTTTTCTAGTAATAAACATTAGGAGGTCGGTTGGTGCATTGATTTTGTTACTGAGCGGTGTGGAATGCTATTTCGGTATTTGGCCTGCCGCCTAATTCTCGCTGGTCGGCCGAGCCGGCGGGTTGCGACAATGAGTGGCGACACGGTACCGAAACTAAATCTATTCAATTAATCATAGCCACATTAATACAGCGTAACAATGTTCCTTATTCGCAAGCCGTGTATCTATGTTAATGCCAAGTGATTAAAATTAATGGGCCATGATTAACGGAATAGATGGACATCCAATACAGCGCGGTGGCGGCGTTATTTACAGCTAATACCTACTAGGAGCGAGTGCATGGCGATGCATATTTATATAGGCTTGGAAGACCATTGAAACTGTGTTAAATTTATTTTGGGTATACATCGTTCCTCGAAGCAAGGTCAAGTCAATGTTCGTTTACTGTATCGACTGACGCTAGTTTGCACGTGCGTTATCACACTCACGCACGTATTTTAACCGAATGAGAAGATCTTTGATCCGGATTCGAAGGACCATTCAAACCAAGATCAAAATCTTACGGTGACATAAAACTGTCGACGATCGCATTAGCGTAGAATAAGCGGGAACAGATGGCATACGTTATTAATTACTAGCGACCCACCCCGGCTTCGCACGGGTGAAATACTATATTATACATGTTTTATACATATAAAACCGCACCGCATCAAAATCCGTTGCGTAATTTTAAAGATCTCAGTATACAGACAGACAGACAGCAGGAAGAGACTTTGTTTCATACTATGTAGTGATGAGCAGCTTTCATAATCCATGAAATACATCCCAGGACCACGCCACATAAAGACAAATTAACGCCGTCAATTTACATTATCAATACGTTTAGCAAAAACCTATGAGCATAAACCGTTAATTGCAATCAGAAATTAGAACACCGAAACTGCAATTTAAGGGCCGGAAGCTTAGCTTCAGTAATTTCCGTTACATTAGATTTTAAGCGCTAGAACAAGCAACTGCCAGAAGTAGGTAATAAATCATGAAAACTCGTAAACTCTAAAGAGGCGTACTGGAGGAGTACTTTATAATATTTGGCATTCCATGGGCTGTAGTTGAGTTGGCTAATGAAGACGGATAAACAATTCTCTAGATCGTTATTAGGGTTCCGTACCCCTTTGGGGCCGCATCTTATTATGAACCGTTATAGCTAACGCTAGACAGTTGATATTTTCACAGCTGATGTATTTCTGTTGCCGCTATAATAACAACATATAAAACAGAATATAGGCTCCCATACAACAAACATGGGTCGGGTGCGTTAACTTTTGTACCTCATTTGTATCCGGAGCAATATATAACCAGGTGCAAACTTAACTTAACCCGGACAGTTACGATGGGATAACTGTATGTACGGAACCCTCGGTGCGCGAGTCCGACTCACACTTGGCCGCTTTTTTAGAAAGACGCATTTGGGTCGCGATTAATTACAGTTAAGTCATTACTATAGGTACATATAAAATATACGACCCCTCGATCCGCAATTCACAGGTTTGGTCCGCGATAGAAAAAGGTTGGGAAACCCTGATAGGTATAAAGTAGGTATATCACAATAATGATAGAGATCTAAATACTAATTTAATCGCAACCCAAGAAAAACCAAATCTCAAAAAATACTAAACAGCATACCAAGCATTGTGATTTGAACATTTCTTTAAAATAAAATTGAGTTGCCTGTACACTCCCTGGGATAGGTTCGTGGACCCCAAGGGATGTTGGGATACTCCGATGTATAGAATAACTACAGAGGCTAAAAAAGTAAAATGTGGAATGATAATAATACGTTTTGCCTCTAGAAAATTCAATCAAAATTGTTTGTCAAAGTTGTTGTTTCAAGATTGCGAATTAAAATTAGACTTTGTTTGTGTTCCAAATTTTAATATAACAAACCGAAGCAGTACGGTACCTTGAACAATAAACAGAAGTAAATTCTGCCGTTATTCCGTCTGTTCCTCAGAATAAACAACGAAAATGTTAATGGACTGGCATAACATGTTTACACTAGGTATTTTGTTTCAGAGAAAGGAATACGTGAGATATGCCAAAGTGTTTCCATTAACCGAAACGTTAGACTTCAAGCTGCCGTCAAAATGGTACAGGCGGACCGTGGGGGCGCTCGAGATATTGTTCGGGCTCACCATGGCCTTGATTCCTGGCCGTAAGTCAATCGATCCCCTATCCTACCCTATTTGTACATAAGTTATACCTCATGTGCTAACAAAAGGGCCTGAACCCATACAACCATTTTAGTCACAGTTACGTAACAGTATGCACACTTTGTGACGACACACGACACATTTTTGGTTATTGTTCGGTCACAGTTCTGTCGCCACAACTTAAATGGGGAAGTTTAGTCACAAAAAAAAACGGTTACATTTTGGATAATAAGTTTACACACAAAGTCGACACATGTTTCGTGATTGCGCGACTACTTTTAAGAGAGTTTCATTCATTCACTTGATTTCGTTCGTTAATTTTGTTGTCATCGCAGGGCCAATTTTATTTAAATGTAAGTATAAAATGTTTACTTTGAAAAGTTGTAATGGCGATAATTTGTCGACTGACCATTGTGAATTGTCTTTGAGTGTCTCTCAATGACCTGAAAGTGCATGCGAGTTGGATTTCTTCGTGTACTTTTCATAAATATCTTCGTATTATCCACGCGCCCACGGATTCATAAAAATTAAGTAAGTTATTATGTTTAAATGCAAATTTGGGAGAAATAATTTTGTAGTAAAATGCTATAAAAATGGCATTGATAGAACATAATATCGTTATTTTCTTAAATGCCATAAGTATTGTAACTTAACCGTGGTTAAAAATATACAGATTCAAGATTTATAATAATGTAAACAAAGAGATCCATGTTGAAAATGCTATCTCCACTGTTACAACACTGTGTCCACAATGTGTCGACCGGTTACTAAATTTGATACAATTTTTAAATGGACGTGGTGATGTTATATATTGACATGGGTTCTCAAACTTTGTTTCTTTCAAGCATGCCATTTTCTTTGGTATTTACCAAAGAAGGCTGTTCAGACGCCGTTACTGCCGTGCCTAGTGGCTGGATTAAGACTGCGGAAGGAACGGATATATTATACTGGCCAAGAACGGCCAAAAAAAAAGATGTAGAAACCCTGAGGACCAATGGGAATAGCGTTTATGATGTGAAGTGGAGAAAGCAGAAATGCAGAGTGAAAATGAGGGATATAGATACTTTTTTTGAAGCTACAAAATTGTAAGAAATGTACGCAGGATTCCAAGATGAAATGTGAAGATTGTAATGGTTTATCGGAAAAATTAAAGGTTTTTCGAATTTTTTTACCGGCGATTTTTATTTCCCTTTTTGATTCTGCATATTCCATTTGAACAATTTGGTTATCGGTCGTGAGGAATCATTTATCTTTATCGTTAAATGATAGTTTACACTTCTCTCTCAAGTCGAAAAGACAATTTCTCCAGTAGGTAATACCATTTTGTTTTTTACAGAAGGATACATTTCCTTATTATTATTTTGAGCTAGCTTAGACAGCTCTTGTAAACGGTTTGCCACCTGTGCTAACGGTAGATCAACCTTTCGCAAAAGATTTTTTATCCTAAAAAAAAAGCATGCTTTCAAAGGGGTATGCACTTGGGTCAATTTCCCAAGCAGTATTTTTTGATGGCAATACTGAAAACGCAGGTGCAGAAAGGTTTAATAATAAAGTACCATTTTTTTTCGGAAACAGCCCGCCATTGTCTACCTCGGGCAACAGCTAAAATTAAAATATTAATATATAAAATAATTAAAAAATATATATTTAAGCCAAATTTCTCATCAAGGTGGGTTATACATTTTGAGAACTGCTGGTTCAATATGAGGTTTTTTTTATTCTATGGGGTTGACACCGTTTAGACACAGTTATCGAACTTTGTGTGGAATTGATAGGAACCAGTAAAATCGTTTCCACACTGTGTTGTAACAGTTCCATGCCAAGTGTACACAGTTGCAAACTCAACACAATGTTTTCAAAAAAAATCTTGTAATACTGAGTGGTAACCGTGTAGTAACCGTTCCGCAAAATAATTACCAAAATTTCAGTCAGTCACAAAGTGTTCACAATGTTACCACACTTCGCAACCGAACTGCAACTTTTTGTATGTGTTGTAACAGTTACTACTCGGCGACTACTTTTAGCAAACGTGTTACTACTATTTAATTCTCGCGACCGAAAATGGTTGTATGGGAAGGGCTATTCCAAGTTTGAAATAGGTATAAAGTTACCTCCTATCAAATACAATAATATTTGAACGAGCAGTGGACACGACACATTTAACCTCAAACTTTGGAGTGATCCCCTTGGTTTAGTTGGGTATTTTTGTCAGTTAATCTTTTGTAAATTATAAACCGATTAGTACTGAACTGAGGGATAATCCCCAATAGGTACGCATAATGGTAGCGTCGTTTTTACCATCAGATACCGATTACATTAGGTGTCATGTAATCCTATCTAAAAGTTCTTGCCCAAATTATGTGCTCCATAATGCTAGACGTATGTTTGGACCTTACTAGCCGATTATGGTCGTGGACTATATTAAATTATATGGCTGTGTGAAAGCTCTCGGCCGAGAACATATTTAAAAGGGTGTTGCGCTGCAGCGGCTTGTAAATAGTTGAAGGACACTACGATAAACTAACCCGTGTCCCGTCTTCCATGTTACAGATAAGATAAAAAACGCTGCGAACATAGGGCTCGTAGCATTGATGGTGCTTGCAGCGTACTCGCACATCATGGTGGGCGACCCCTTCGACCGTTGCGCGCCGGCGCTCGTGTTCTTCTTCATGCTGAGCGGCCGGCTCGTTGTCTGGTGAGTATATTTGTATTACCTTACATTACAAGTGTATATAGTTAAAATGTTTACATGACTGAGTTAGAAATGAACAGGGCCGTAGTAGAGCCAAGGTCGTCGACATAGCTCAGTAGACAGACTTAAGTGACAGTAAAGGCGCAACGTTGCTCGTAGAACTGATGGCTGTTTGAGCAGAATGCTTCTTGAGTGACTTCTCGACTTTATACCAGACTAGCGACCCGCCCCGGCTTCGCACGGGTGCAATGCTGATAAATTATGCATGTATTATTACATATAAACCTTCCTCCGCATCAAAATCCGTTGCGTAGTTTTAAAGATTTAAGCATACAAAGGGACATAGGGACAGAGAAAGCGACTTTGTTTTATACTATGTAGTGATGATTCAGTTTGGGTATGCCCCTAACTAACAATGTTGAATGACGACCTGGTCAGGGTCACTGGCCAAGACCGGTCGTTGTAGTTATCGTTCAAGCAGGCCATTGTCCAGCAGTGGACGTCTTTCAGCCGGCTGGAGCGCTCTTTTTTAAAGATAACCGCCTCGTGAAATCAACTTCTATATCTACGCAGTTCTTGTGCTTTTAACATGCCGAGTGGCAAAAACAACACCTCGTTGGGTGAGTTCCACAGACTACTTAGATTAAGAACGAAAACTCGAGAGTTGATGTGATTAGTGCCGAGGCCTGCCGAGAACCCAGATCCTACTGGTTTAGTTTAGTTAGCTACGTTAATAGGTGAGGGAGATTTCTCCTGTGTTCTGGGGTCAGGAGCTCGCTTCACCAAGCTACACAGTTAGGGTAAAAAGTATAAACAAATACCTACCCATCAGCTGAGCTTGGTGAAGCGAGCTCCTTATTTCATACGCACCTGCACATTACCTTACATGACAAACCTTTGAAGCGAAACATATTGACAGAATCAGTATGTACAAGCTTGAGTGGTTAACACTTCCAACGAAATGTGTGGTGACCCAGTTTTGATATACATGTATATCAGACAATACCGTGATGCGGTGAAACGCCACTTTAATCGTGAACTCAAAAGTGAATGTCCCTAGCGCGGCGGTGCAATGTGTGTGTGGACTCTTATCTCACAATCATACTCGTTGATCTACGTCAAAGATTCATCATTTCTGCTTTTAGCTATTTACTCTTATCTAAGAGATTACTCTGAATTGATGATTCCTCTTTATTATAGGCAAACGGAACTAAAACTACTCGGTATCTCCGAGTAATAAACTAAAATGACGTAGGTAATGTTGCGTGTTTCGAAAGATAAACAAGACGCCAGTTTTATATTAATTTATAAAGAAACTGTTTATATATCCCGGAGCCTTAATAAATATATTGCGATATTTTTGTCTTTTATTAGGGTCATATTTTCTATGACACATGTGTAGTTAAAAAGAGAATTTACCTTCTGAATTTAGAACCACCTACTCTGTTATAAAATGTGCATAACATACTAAATTTACATTTCTAGGTACATAAATTTCTATACAAAAGCTGAGCGTCTCCTCTGCCGTCGACCAGGGGTTACATTAAAAGGTCATTAAAGCTAACCTCAAAGAGTTCCATTATCGCATTTATCGCGTACTGAAGACAGTAACTCCATACCTTGACCAATTTTTATGCGATGTAAACAAGAGTTACGAAATAAAATTAGCGGTATCAGACGCCGAACATTGGGCTGGCAGCGGGCCAGCGCAGGAATCCGCGATGACGAACGCGTGTCGCGCAAATAATACGTGTTCCAGTTGATTGCGATTCAAACTATGCTATTCATCTATATCAACTATACCTGTGTAGGTAGACCACGATATGCGCGGCTGTCGTAAGCCCGAATCATCGCTTCTCGAACTTACGTACTTAGTGTAGATGTTTATTGGACTGTGGAACGCCGCCGATCAACGAATTAACAAAAGGAGCGCTTACCAAAAATTGGTAAATCGAGCCAATAGGTAAAATAAGTGGTAATATACGGAAGAGGCACATTCGGATCCGGATAACTGCAACAATTTACGAGCAGTCTCAGCAAAGCCATGTCTGTCTAAAAGTATGAAGCGCTCAAATATTTTTCTTGTTTTCAGGTACCAGATCAGCCGCCGCGAGGACATGGAGAAGAATGCAGCGACACAGAATGGCAACGGGCTCAAGAGAGACTAACTTGGGCAATTTAATTCATTTTTCGCACGAATTGCTTTCAACAGAACTCCGTAATAGGTTCAAATTGGAATTCGAAATGCATTTTGCATATTTTTAGTTACTGTAAAAAGAAGTTTAACATGACCTGCCCTTGCGACTTTATGTCACTTTGCTGTGATTTACTCTAGTCACTCGCCATTGTTTTAGTTTAGTTACCTCTTGTTTGCTACATCGATCAGACAACTGATTTAAACCTAGTTCGAATAGGTATTTACAAATAAGTTCGGGCCGCGGCTCGCGATCAGATCACAGACGATTAACTCGTGCTCCCACTATCGACAGGAGTTATTTGTACCTAAAAGTGATATTAAGTTAAGCGATACCTAAGTACTAGGTTCATTTTGTATGTGCGAGTATGATAGCAACGCGTATGTAATGTAGGTACTACGGTAACTGCCACTGTATATTATATTGGTAGGTTTAGATCAACTAATGCACAAAGTTAAATATTTGTTCACGCACCCTTACATTTTGTGGTGTCTGATTTGCTCAAAGGAAATACACTCGAAGGCGTATAAGCTATGTAAAGCCTGACCAGAAATATATGAGGATTGTCAAGAGGGCGCTATTTATAAGATTTATATGGCAACAATTTTGCAACCAATCACAACGACACTGTAATGATATTTGTTTAAATACCTGTCAGTTCCACTATGTTAACCTCGTAATTTCATTTAATAGAATGCACTCTTTTCCTGACTGTTTTTCGTGTAGTAAATACGTGTACACTTTATTTATAACATTACGTTCATGCTTTTCGGCATTTTCTTTGGATATTTTTAAATATTTGTCTTATAAAGAAATCACCACGAATGACATTGACATTGTTGACCAACCATCATAAAATCATTGCCAGTGTAAGAAATTAGTTCCAGTGAAATTCCGCAATATGGCGCATCCTCATATATTTCTGGTCAGGCTTTATTTTTACGATTTTGTTACCTTGGTGACGTGAATAATGTTAATAAATAACAAGAACACCGCGTATGTCCATGTAGGTATCAATAAACAATTATATATTATAGATTTATTCATCGTAACATTATGATTGATACCCATTTGAAACTTCACATTGACTGGAGATGACAAACTATTTAATATTCAATTGAAATTTTGATAAAATTAGATAATTGTATTATTTATTTGTGTGATGTGCGTGTCGTGTTTGGAGTGCGATTGTTATGAATAAATGGAAAGATAAATATTACCTTGTTTTATTTGTATTAAGATACTTGTCTTCGATTTAGGTCACGTATATTTAGATTTGTAGTGTAATGAAACTCAAAATAAATTAAAGCTATTTTCAGTAGCATTATAATAGAAAAAAATTAATAGCACTTGTTCAAGTGTTTAACCCTAAACTAACTAATTACATAAATAACACATCCATTACTTATTGTTATGCATTAAAATATGCTATATTAAGCATGTGTCGAAATAAAAAATATTTGTAGATTTTATAAAAATAAAAAGATGCTAATTTATACATTAACAGTCTCTCAGACTCAACGTATGTAGTTCAAAAATCTCAACGATTAAATATAAAGAAATATCACCTGCGTATTTACTTTGATTCCATTGCATAACATGCCGTATTTATTAGTTTATTATGGCGCTAAAACATTTTCAAGCGGGATCTCGTCCGGTTTGCAAAAGTTCTAAGGCGTTAGTGAGATTATTGATTGCCGTCTTGATGTCTTCGTAGTTAAGGGCGCTGCTCGCCCACTTGCAGTACTTCTGCGCTTTGGCTATCTGGTCCGGGGTCAGCTGCACCAGGCTCGCCGTGTTGTCTCCGTACAGGGGCGAGGGGGCGGCGGGCGCGGGCTGCTGCGAGGGGTCGTACGGGACGAAGCCGCCGGGGTTGGGGTCCGGCGTGTACGGGACGGGCGGCAGCTGCGACGCCGCGCGCATGGCGAGGTTAGGGTCAGGTAACGAGTTGTTGAAACTGCTGGGTACTTGCGGGGGCGGCGTGGCGGGGTCCACTGGGGCGAAGCCGGGGACAGAGGGGAAGCCGGGGACTGAAGGGAAGCCCGGGACTTGCGGAAAAGCGGCGGGCTCGGGCGCCGGCGCTGCCTCCGAAGCCGGTTGTGTGTCGGTGGCACCCGAATCTTCGTTTTGGTCACTCTCCGACTGCAGCGGACCTGGAAAAAAATGAGGCACTATTACCTGGTGAACCTAATACTGATAAGTCTTGTGCCCTCTCTATATAATTAATAATAATATATAAGCGCCCGACACCAGCGAGTCGAGCGAGGACGAGTGCGGGCCGCCACCACCGCCGACACGACCACCTGCTCGTCGAGAGCGGCCACCGCTGCCGGCACGCTTGGGGCCTACGGGGCAATCTGCTCCGACCACGGCTCCCGCTACCGGTGGTATGGTGCGTCGCATGAAGTGGTCTCATGCCTATTACGGTGCTACAGAGGGGGGAATCAACCTGTCCGCGTACCGGGACAGGATGCTGCCTGTTTCTGGCGTTTGATCCGGCCATCGCCGTATCTGCGCAGCGGCTATCCGATCAAGTGCGTTTCGACACTTGCGCGACACTTGATCGATTGCGCCTGGAGGTACTGGCTGTTCGCGCGGCTTCCGCACCGACTCGGGATCTGTCTGCTACGTCACCGGTTCCGGCGCCAGCGCCCAACCTGGTGCCGGGCAGTGGCGTGCACTCCATATAGGCACAAAGGCACTGCCTACCCTAACAAATTAATACACACAACATTCTGTTTTCCTTTAATTTTATAATAAAGCCAATAACAGTTTTGTCACTATAACAATTGGCACGATACAAAAATAAATTCGCCACATTCCCGCCATGTCACGCGCCGAACGTGGTAAACGTAAACGCAAGACGTACTTTTGCAAAAGTCCGCCTTGAATGCTATAAAATACAAACACATGCTTACAGAACGCACACAGCGACACGCGTAAAACTTCATACAAAAATGATCTCAACTCCGACCGCCTGGCCTGGAGGACGATACGTTGGTGTAGAAGATATCGTTCGGCAGAATGGAAATAAACGTAATCCATTGCGCATTTAGTAATGCTTACACGATTATGCGCCGACGCTCAGCACGCAATGTATTTGCTACGATATCTTTTTACGAACATATTTATCTCTTTCTCGCAACTCATTCGATTCACCTGTTTCGGTCTGATTTTACGCGGCCAAATTTGGAAGGGATTTTTCGCTAGGATTACGTATCTAATAAGAATGTAAACCAATTTAGCGTCTTTTTTAGGTTAGTCCGCCGGCCATTTTTTTTTAATTTGTTGTTTGTTTTGGTTCGACAGGCGCGTTTGTTTTGAATTGTAAAGTGAAAATACAAGTGATAAGTGTTGTGTTGTGTGATTTAGCATTTTAAAATCAAAATCGGAAGTGATTTTTAGTTCCATTGATGCGTGTGATTTATCAAAATGGATTTTTCGTGTGAGTCGTGTGCTGGCCTTGTGTGCTTAAACAAAATAGCAAACGGTAATTTTGGGCAATTACCTTTCGCGTCAAAGTTAAATGTCCTTCAAAAAGGAAGATGCATGCCGGAGTTGCCGGATTTGCAACAAAAAACTGGGAATGTAACACGAAAATTTCACATTAGACATTACGATACTTTTAAGTGTTTGACTGGCTGTTCGCACAAAAGTAGGTTGTTTTGTTTCCCGCGTTTGTGGACTGGATTTGCAGACATGAAAAGATAGAAGTAAAATCGGGTATGTGTTTTTTTTTACCATTTCTTCTTTACTGCCTACCCTAGCCTAAAAACCTGTGCACGCCACTGGTGCCGGGGGTGCCGCTGACGGATCCCGAGGCCGATGTGGAAGACTGTGCGAGTAGCGTAAGTACCCAGGAGGCCAATGAGCAATTGAGGAGGGCTTTGGAGGAGGTGATTGGGCGGTATCGATCCGCACCTGGGGGGTGGGGGGCAACAACCACCCCCGTGTGATGCGCTACGTGACACAAGCCTTCGCGGGGACTGGCACCAGGCCCTGTGATTACATGGCATGTGTCACAGAGCGCATCGACTACCTAAAGCAGAAAGTTTATGCATGGGCAAGCCGTATTCGTCGCTACAGAGAGCTTGTGGATCGATTCCAGCAGAATCGTCTCTTCCAAAGTGACCAAAGGAAGGTATACCGAAAGTGGGAGGGAACCAACCAATGTGTGAGCGACGGGCAACTACCGGATCCTACTGTCATGATTAACTTCTGGCGTAGTATCTGGTCGGTGCCAGTCGAGCACACCGAGGGCGAATGGATGAATGTTGTCATACGTGAGTGTGAGCCGATCGAAGCCATGGGGGCTGTGACTATCAGCCCCGATTATGTAAGGCCCGTACGACCCAGAACTGGAAAAGTCTTGGGCCAGACGGGTTGCACAACTCTTGGATCAAGTGGTTTCGATCCTCACACGAACGTCTGGCAACACAATTTCAAGGCGCCTTCGAGCTTGGTTCCCTGCCATCTTTCATGACTACTGGGGTTACCTTCCTGCTCCATAAGTCCGGTAGTACCACGGAAGCGAAAAACTATAGACCCATCACGTGCTTGCCCACTTTATACAAGCTCCTTACGTCCATTCTGAGAACAAAAATTAACACGCACATTGTTGCGAACAACGTTTTGGCCTTTTCTCAGAATGGGTGGAGGGTTGGGTCCCGTGGTACTAAGGAGCTCCTCCTCATTGACACGACCATTTGCCAACAAGTCCGGCGAAACAGGGGGTCCCTCTCGACCGCTTGGATTGACTATAAGAAGGCCTATGATTCGGTGCCTCATTCATGGCTGGAGAGGATCTTAGAGCTGTATAAAATCGATACAGCTCTAAGATCCCTCTTAGGCGCGTGTATGAGGCAGTGGACCACAGTCCTTCGTCAACCAGGTGGCGGGGATGGCCCCCCCTAGCTCGCAGGACTTGATAAGGATTGAGAGAGGTATTTTCCAGGGTACCAGTTTGAGTCCTCTGTGGTTCTGCCTAGCCCTGAATCCGCACAGCACTCTGCTGAAGGATTCAGGACTAGGTTGCCGGCTTCGAAGAGGAGGGTAGGTCATTTCTCATCTGCTGTACATGGATGATCTTAAGCTGTATGCACCAAAACGCCAGGATCTGGTGGAACTACTGGATGTAACTGAAACCTTCAGTAGCGCCATCAAAATGGAGTTTGGTGTAGACAAGTGTGCGGTCATGCATGTACAGCGATGGAAAGTCGTAAATTCCGCGAACTTACAACTTTCTGAGACAATGTCCCTCAGGTCTATCTCCGAAGCTGAAACCTACAAGTACCTTGGTACAGTAGCGATCAAAAGTATTTTGACAACGGCAAAAGCTTTGATATTATATGCGATATATTAGTTTTTCCAACTTACTTCTTGATAAAGTATTTCATGGCTTAAAAGCTTCTCGAAACAAGTAAAAAGTTTAGTTTCATTGAATTAAAATATAAACATAGCCACAAAAAATATTTATATACCGGTTCAAAAATATTTTGACAATGTCTCTTTTCCAATTTAACTGAGAAATGGGGCTGCAGAATTTAAATACTTTGTAGGAACTACAACTTGAGGCTTTTCTTAGCATGTCTCGACATAAATAATATTCGGAAGATTTTAAGTAACCCGTTGCGGCTGCATTTAAGAAGGGTAAGTCGCCAGCTGAGATTTCGCGATGTTTTGGTATATCACGGCAGTTCATTAGTGTCTGGAATAAGCAGTTCAAGGCTCGAAACAGCGTCACAAATAAGCCTGAAAACAGTCGTCCTCGAAAAACGACTTGTACAACTGATTGTGTAATAAAAAAGTAAGACGTAGATACCCCACGGAATAATGCAATACCAATTAAAGATGAGCTAACAGAAAACTACAACACAAATGTTCATATTTTTACTATTAAACGACGCCTAATAGACCATGGACCACATGGTCGACGCCCATTAAAAAAAACTACAATGTTCAGCAAAGAATAAGGCATCCCGATTAGCATTTGCGATTCGTCACAAATCATGAACAAGTGCCGATTGGTCAAAAATTTTATGGAGTGACGCGAGCAAGTTAAATTTAATCTCGTGGGATGGTATCAAGTATGTGCGTCGTCCTCATAATAAAAGACACGATGTGCGATACCTGGTACCCACACTCAAGCATAGTGGCGGCAACGTAATGGTGCGGGGATATTTTTCTCGCCATGGCGTCGGGCCTCTCGTATGAATTGACGGGATAATGGGATCGATATGTGTATGAAAATATACTTTATACACATTCGATACCCTATGAAAATAAATAAAGAAAAATTTGCCACCTCGTTGGGTTTTTCAGCACCGTAATGACCTCAGACACAATTCTAAAAATTTACAGGCTTTCTTAAAGCGTAAAAAAGTCAAGGTTTTTGAGGGGCCTAGTCAAAATGCTGACCTTAATCCTATTGAGCATCTACGAGAAGAGTTGAGTATGAGGGAGAGTGAGGTGCAGAAATTACTGCAAGGGTTTTTTTTCAAGCACTTCAGTCAGAAAGGACGAACATACCTTACGTACGTATATATAGAAGTTAGTAGACTATATGACGGCTCCTTGTACAGCTGTTAGGAAGGGCAGAGGATATGCAACTAAATATTCATGAAACGTCTTATTTAACCCTGTTGCAAGTTCAGCAAAATAATTTTATGTAAGTGTCAAAATACTTTTTAGCTACCTGAAGCGTGTATTATCAGTTTTTTATTCTAAGTTCATTGTTAAGCTTTAGTTATCTAAGTGGAAACGTAACAAGAAAAGGGCCATAAAATGTTATCGTTACGTAATTATTAAATATATATTCAATTCATCAACATCTTGAAAAAAAATGATTTGTCAAAATACTTTTGATCGCTACTGTAGGTCACAGTCATTGGGTATTGCGGACGGAGACATTAGACAGGCGCTGAAGGAGAGTTTCTTTTGTCGCTTGACAAAAGTACTTAACAGTCTTTTGTCCGTTGGCAATAAGGCGCGACCCTTCAACGCTTGGTTGATGCCTCTGCTAACTTACTCTTTTGGCATACTAAGGTGGACTCAGACTGAGCTGGACGCCCTGGATACGAGGGTCCGTCAGCTGCTCACTACACACCGCATGAGGCACCCCCCTCGTCAGTTATGAGACTGTACATCCCGCGTAAGTGTGGGGGCTGTGGCTTTTTAAACGTCTTAGGGAGTATTTCCTAAACAACGAGTGTGGGATTCATCGCGATGTAGTAGCAGTTGACAAAGGCCTCACCTCTCTCTCCTTAGCAAACGAGAACTGGCGCAGACCAAAGGTGCTTAGCACTGATGACCGCAGGGCTGTATGGAAGAACAAGGAGCTACACGGGCGGTTCTACAAGGCCCTTACGGGGCCCGATGTAGATCTGCTCGCGTCGGTGAACTGGCTACGCTTCGGGGATCTCCTCGGGGAAACCGAAGGTTTTGTCTGTGCAATTGTGGACGAAGTAATGATGACGAACAATTACCGGAGATATATCCTGAAGGACGGTACGGTCGACATTTGTCGGGCATGCCGCCGTCCCGGTGAGTCACTCATGCATATATTCTCCGGTTGTTCTCATCTTGCTAACGGCGAGTACTTGCACAGACATAACCAAGTAGCCAGGATTATTCCCCAGCAACTTGCTCTTCGATACGGTATTGTGGGGTCTGAGGTGCCGTACTATAAGTACGCACCGTTGCCAGTTCTTGAGAATGGTCGTGCCACGCTCTATTGGGATCGATCTATCATCACGGACAGGACTATTGTAGCCAATAAACCTGATATCGTGTTGGTAGATCGATCCAAGCGCCAGGCAGTGCTCATCGACATCACCATCCCGCATGACGAGAACCTCGTGAAGGCCGAGAAGGACAAACTCAGCAAGTACCTTGACTTGGCTCACGAGGTAACCGCCATGTGTGTCTCTGGGATGTTGACTCGACGATCATTGTCCCGATAGTCGTTTCGGCGAACGGTCTTATAGCGAAGAGTCTCGACAAACATCTTAAGAGACTCTCGCTAGATGGCTGGATCAAGGGTCAAATACAGAAGGCGGTACTTAGTAACTAAATACATAAAATTATTATTAGATAATAAGCTTTATTGCACAAAAAATTACAGAATACAGGTGTCGCACTTAATGCCAAGTTTTATTCTCTACCAGTCAGCAGTTCTAGTACCTAACCAGTATTTTGCAGATCCAACAAACATGCCCTACAGGGACTTACTTTTCCTTACAGGAGGTGGTAAGTTAAGGTAAGAAACTCCATCAGGCAAAGGAGAATAAAACACCCAAGCCATAGCCTTCAGGTGGAGTAAATGACAGATTTTCGTGTGTCGGAGAAAATTTGAATAACATAAATAATACTCCATCAGTAATTGATTGTCACTTCCATTAATTAAATCAATTAATAAAGCTAACAATAAGTTATAGATGGAAAACTCGTGTTAAACTGGATTTTTCCCCATACATAGAAATCCAGGACAATATTACCAAATATTACTAACCAGGGACAGGTGCCTCTCCAGTTTTCAAGCAGTTGTGAATGTAAGCCGCCTTCCATTTGGCATATTTCCTGTTCTGGGCAGCCTCATCTGTCAGATCTCCAAATGTTGTCAGTACATCATAGATCATGCCGGCTGTGTAAAAGGCTTTCACCATGTTCCTGAAAAAATCACACAAAATGAAGTGAGTGACTATGTTGAGAAATGATCTCTGATATTAGAATAAAATTGTTTTATTTAAATTATGTACTCAATAATATATAAATATTGGGATCTTTATAAAATGTCAGCGGAATATAATAGGAAATCAGATGATAATGATTTGATAGATACCTAACACTCAACTGTATTTCTGCCACTCCACTGAAAGTTTGTACATAAAAACAATAAAACAAAGATATAAAAATAATAGCTGTGTACAAAGGCGAACCCTGTAAGGGATTTCTCCAGTTTATCTTTGAGCAAATGAGAGAGAGTATTAATGTTGTCATGAGAGTTCATAAAATGCAAGCAAAATTAATTATTTTTAGTCTGCTGACGTAAACCAAATGTTCGAGAAATTATAGTAACAATGTGCAACACCCAAATTAATTATTTTTTATTAAAGCAGTAACATCTGCTAATGTACAATGAAGTGAAAAATTGGAAAATTTAACAGTTCAGGCAGGGTTCGAACCTGTGTCTCCAACGGCTCCAACCGAACCTGATGCGAGAGCCAGTGGTAGGTAAGGAGAGGTAAGAGGACGCGCGGCAATTACCTTGCAGGGCGGCTCGCTCTGTGTCAACCTGACTAATGAGATACTTACTTTCCATAGTTTTGTTCTCTGTCTGCCTTGTCAGCAAATAAAAACAGCCTTAAAGCATAATTCTCCAGGTGAGCCTGTCCTGCTACTTCATTGGTGATTGCTTCATTATCTTTCAATAACTTTTTGGCTTCTTCTAGCCAATCCATAAGTGCTGCAAATGTAAGAAACACACCAATTATAAATTTTTGTTAGTTACAAAATTACACAAATCTATACCTAATATTCAAATATTTTATTGATAATCTGTTCATTACAGAGATGGGTCATTATTTCAGGAAAAATCTTAACAGTGCAGTGTAGGATTTGTATGGGCGTTCTTTGTATGTTGATCACACTGAAATGGTTTGGGCACATAATGTCCCATACGCAGAATGTCCCTTTCACAAAAGGTCCCTTTTATAAATATCCCATTCTCAAAATGTCCCTTCATATAAATTACATCCCTTTCACAGAAGGTTCCTTTCTCGAAATGTCCCATTTGCAATATTTTTTGAAATATTCAGTTTGCAGGTCCCATGTCCCGTATAAAGTCACAGTCAAATCTATTTAGGCTCTTTAGTCTACCTTTACTAAATAAAAGATAACTTACCCATCAAAACCTTAGTCTCTTCTGGGGTTTTCTTTGTTGTGACTTTGAGCCCAACTTGCAAGGCATGAAGTCTACACCAATAAGCCACCACTGGATCCCTTGTCTCATGCTCTGTTGCTACTTTTAAGTAATGCTGTATTGACTTCAAACTGGGCGGGCATTCCGGTATGTTTGCCATCTTGTTACTTTAGATGGTGACTGTGTTTATAATTATTCAACTGCAATAAATTGAAATAGAAGTTCGTATTACTAAAACTTGTACACAAGTAAAACATGAGAGCCTTTATTTTATAAGTTATTGTTGTAAAACTTATCCCGTAATCTAGAAAAAAAGATTAGACATAATATTTACTACTTTTATTTCATACACTTCCACCTTCCATCGGGGATAAACAACCAACACCAACTTACAGCTAGGAAAGAGAATTTTAAGTTACAACACATATGTATTCTTACCTATAGTTAGAAGAAGTTTAGTAGAACACTATTCAAATTTCTCATGGGATGGGATAAACAATCCAAATTTTACGTATAGACTAACACAAAAGATGAGAATAAAATTTATAGAATATGAATGACGTCAGTAATGAATGGAACGAATTAATGAATGATTTATTTATATTTATTTCATCACTGTACTGTATGAATACCACACAGTCCATAGATAAAGTAAAGAATTTAAAGGCCGCCATAGACGACCGGACTACTTGGCGATTTGGTACGATTAGAGCTATATGGATCGTGTGAACACACAAAATTATAAGTAGGTTCCAGACGAAGCAATTGAATTGGCAACAAGCTCAGCCATCGATTGGAAGAATAATTGACCACAGTTATGCAGAAAGCGACCAGCGTAGATTTTTTGTCAAGGTGACTTAAGTCTTAAACCCGTTCCAGACCTTCCGATCCTACCCGATCCGATCCTACTTATCGGATAATGTGTAGCGTAATTGTTAGGAAATCGGATAATGTGTAGTGCAATAGTTAGGACCTAAAACACTACACATAAGGCTCCGTCCACACTTGTATCATTTCGCCGATTCGATCCCCGTTGCGTATCCTCACCGCGTATCATGATCGGTAAGTGTGGACGTCGCGCCGTCGCGATCATGCAACGCTCGCGCGAAATCCATGTTGATACGCGTATCTTCAGTACCCCGCACACTCGCGATCACGAAAGCATTGCATGATCGCGACGGCGTGACGTCCACACTTCCGTTCATGATACGCGGTGAGGATACGGAGTGAGGATCGGCCGTGATCCATCTCCAGTGGGTTTTTGCCCGATCATCAAAGGCGCTATTTAAGTCATCGATCCACGCTGCGGTCATTGGTTTTTAATCCTTAATCTTTACAGTCTGACCATAAAGAGTAGAAATTAAAAAGTGGCAATACTGTAGTGTCGTCCCCCTTTTCTTAGATTGATTAGGAAGAGACGACACTAAAGTATTGCCACTTTTTAATTTCTACTCTTTTTGGTCAGACTGTACGATAATTAAAAAATACCATAGCACTGATGGACTGTCTACTTTGTTAGGCCTTTCCACGCGGCGTCTTCCAGCACACGGTTTCCACTCGAGAACCTTTCTGCCGCATTATGTATTATAAAACGAGCACAGTCATGTGCTAAATCTCCATGAGCAGATGACAAAAATGAAGGCCTTCCTCGCTGCGACTTCCGGTACACGGCCCCCACTCAAGAATATTTCTGTCCCAAGGTTCAGTGAGCGATCTCAGCGGGCGACATTTTTAAATGGGACGTAATTCCGCACAGAACAACGATCACAAACGAAATGAAATGTTCGGCGAAAACGAAATGCCAAAATGATCGGGGTGGTGATACGGTGCTACGATACGGATAGCGCCCCGTATCCTCACCCCGTATCCTCACCGCGTATCATGAACGGAAGTGTGGACGTCACGCCGTCGCGATCATGCAATGCTTTCGTGATCGCGAGTGTGCGGGGTACTGAAGATACGCGTATCAACATGGATTTCGCGCGAGCGTTGCATGATCGCGACGGCGCGACGTCCACACTTACCGTTCATGATACGCGGTGGATATACGCAACGGGGATCGGATCGGCGAAATGATACAAGTGTAGACGCACCTTTATCCGATTTCTTCCGATAAATCGGATCGGATCGGAAGGTCTGGAGCGGGTTTGAATCAATGAAAGAGTTTGGTCGCTTTTTGCATTATGAAAAAAAATCTTTGGTCGCTTTCTGCATATTGCTGCAAAACAACTACTACATATCACTTAATTTGTTAAATAAATAAGGCGTAGCTTTCACGTTAAAATTTTATTATCATAAAGAGCCGAATTCGTTTAAATTAGTTGACAAAAAAAATAACTAACACCGATAATAACAAGTTCACAACGACAAAGCACGGACCTCCTAAGGGCAGGTCATAAAGAAACACTCACAGTCTGTTCGCACAGGCTAAAATATATGTATCCGGTATAACCAGATCTGCAGGACGCAGTTGCATAGACGTGATTATTGTTGAAAAGAAAGGTTTTAAGTGGTTCCAAATCCAAGTGGAAACTCCGTACGTATCTACACCTTCATATAATCGGCGTAGGTCACTAAAAGGTGGTGAAGCGTGGTGAAATGAGATGAAAATGGGTGAGCTTAGCCGAAAAAATGAACGATTAAAAAGATAATTCACCCGACATAAGAGGTAGCTTTGAAATTTGGAGGAAATTTCCAACAATAAAAGTCAAACCTGCACTTTAAGTTATCAGAAAGTAAACTATATACTACTATGCTCCTAGCCTTAAATGATATAAATGTTACGTATGGCGTTCCACGCGTAAATAATCCATGGTTGTGACCCACAAATGTCCCGATGGTTGGTCGCAGCCGTTGGTATCTGTCTTCAACCAAGCCGACAGTTGCGCGCGGTAATGGAGCCGCTGGCAACAGCCTCCAGGCCAGCCGAACACCGCATTCGGAGTAGCACGCCGAAATAGGACGCAGGGCCTGAGATGATCAGCCCGTAACCGGAAGCTACGGAATATTTAAGAAGGTAAATACTAGTCCTTATAAGCAAACTGTTACGCCAATAAAGAGCCAAATAGAATAATATGAAACTTACCCAGTCCAGAAGAGTGAACTGGCTTTAACAATCCGAAAACCCCCTTTTTAGAGAAAAATTGGAACCTGAAAAGAAATCACAAAATTTACAATATAGGCCTACGAAAACGGATCACGCAAGAAGGAATTGGAAGCGCAGTAGACGGCACAACTCACCTGAACACACAATCACAAGATATAGCATCTCCGGGTGGATATCTCAAATTACAAGTTCATATTCCTCGCACAAACAACAGACGCTCATCAGCGCAACCACAGAATTAATAAACAGACCACTACACAGTCCAGAAATACTAAATATCAGTATAATCCTATAAGAAATACTAAATATAATATATCAGTAAATATCTCTTCAGGAGTAAACACACCATTTTTACCATGAATCCAGAAACAAAATTGACACGCTGACAAAATAAAACACGCTCTCAATATGAATTTTAAATAATAAAAAGAAATCCGCTGAACAAAAAGGTTATAAAAAACTCCTTGCATATCGTCAGCTCATGCAACAGCAAGCCATGAGGTTTAATAACAACACCACCTGCACATCGTAGCCGAAACTACCAAGCGTGATATTAGCTCGTAGCAAAACCATTATCTAGACCTAAAAAGACGTCAACACTTGCACAAGTTTACACCGACAAAATTGGCCAGATAGCGGTATAAGCAATAGCGGCTAGCTACAACAGTTTAGAATAAACATGTAGCGATTTTTAACGCTACAGCATCTCTCAAACACACAAAGAAAAACAAACAAAGTTGGATAACCAGGATTCAACGATAGTACCATAAAGCTAAAAGAAGACCGGATCCCGGATAACCTTTTCCAAGAAGAGACAGCGATTCAGGAAGTCAGAGTCGTAAAACCTGACAGACATAACACGCGGTAACGTCCACAGAATAACTCCTAAAGTACCGACGGAGAAACCAACAACAGGTAGAACGGAAAAAACAACCGGCACAGGTATACAAACCTTAACACTACCCAACAAAACAAAACCAAGCAAAACTTGAAACAGAAAAGAATCTGCAAAAGATGAAACCCTAAACCTCGGAGCTTAAAGCCTTACAGTAGAAAGAGTAGGGGCATCGCCATGGTCTCGAAGAAGATGCAGACCGGAGAACCCTAAAAACTCAAGAAACGAGGAATCGGAAAGAGCCGAGGCGATTAAAGAAAAAACAATCCGTTGAATTCTCAAACCGTCAGCGCAATATGACGACCAAACAATAATCCTAACGCACAGACCATAACAACTAACGTCAAACACTTGTTGGCAAAAAAAGCATAAAACTATCCAACTAACCTAAAACCCTAAAATTACACCGCGAAAGCGTGACTTAAACCGCCAGGTACGATCAAGCATGAAACACGAATACCCGGTATTCGGACCCGGACAACTAAATAAGACCTTTACCCACAGCCAGAGCACAACCCTACACAACTAATACCTAGCCTAACATCTTAAATACTAATGTATTGCACTTACGATTATGTACGAATACACGTATAAACACGATTACCAGACAACTGGACCCGGCCGGTATCCTAAACTGGTAAGCGCGTTATACGAACTTAGCCAACAATTAACCTACGTAAAATAATATTAAATTACCCTACATTAACGCTAACCAATGTAACCTACGAGAGAAACATGAATCAGGGAACAGGTTCCAACCGTATATTACGTGGTCCCCACGCACTAAACGGGATAGAGCTTGTCCAACGACTAGCGCCGGGACAACACCCCTTAAACCATACCTTCAAAAGTGGCACAACCAATGCGGCGCTGTCAAGACAAACACCTAAGTTTAAACTAGGAATCGAATCCAAGAGAACAATCCGAGTAAGAACTTGAAACGCGGTACCAACCGAACAATCGAGATGAGGCACGATTCGTGTGAGCGCAAAATCGAAACCCCTCATACACGCGCTCAAGGAAACCGATAAACATCGGTAGACCAAACCGAACGCCAAGAGGCGGAGAAATAGCCAAGTCCGGAAAATTT
This sequence comes from Apotomis betuletana, assembly GCA_932273695.1. Taxonomy (NCBI): domain Eukaryota; kingdom Metazoa; phylum Arthropoda; class Insecta; order Lepidoptera; family Tortricidae; genus Apotomis; species Apotomis betuletana. The sequence goes on along the minus strand of OW026302.1, from coordinate 19,692,712 downwards.
AACGGGTACAAGGCCCATGACCTAAAACTAACGACTTAAACTACGCTAATAATAAACTATACAGCCAGAAACCTAACCTATAAACTACGTCTGTCTCAGGGGACCCTTGACAAAAGGAAGCCTACTTCGACCGAAAAGAAAACACAGGTTGGCAATCATTAATTTGAGGAAATGTTCCTCAAGCGGGAAGCCAGCCAAACCGCTTAGAAGGTAAATACTAGTCCTTATAAGCAAACTGTTACGCCAATAAAGAGCCAAATAGAATAATATGAAACTTACCCAGTCCAGAAGAGTGAACTGGCTTTAACAATCCGAAAACCCCCTTTTTAGAGAAAAATTGGAACCTGAAAAGAAATCACAAAATTTACAATATAGGCCTACGAAAACGGATCACGCAAGAAGGAATTGGAAGCGCAGTAGACGGCACAACTCACCTGAACACACAATCACAAGATATAGCATCTCCGGGTGGATATCTCAAATTACAAGTTCATATTCCTCGCACAAACAACAGACGCTCATCAGCGCAACCACAGAATTAATAAACAGACCACTACACAGTCCAGAAATACTAAATATCAGTATAATCCTATAAGATATACTAAATATAATATATCAGTAAATATCTCTTCAGGAGTAAACACACCATTTTTACCATGAATCCAGAAACAAAATTGACACGCTGACAAAATAAAACACGCTCTCAATATGAATTTTAAATAATAAAAAGAAATCCGCTGAACAAAAAGGTTATAAAAAACTCCTTGCATATCGTCAGCTCATGCAACAGCAAGCCATGAGGTTTAATAACAACACCACCTGCACATCGTAGCCGAAACTACCAAGCGTGATATTAGCTCGTAGCAAAACCATTATCTAGACCTAAAAAGACGTCAACACTTGCACAAGTTTACACCGACAAAATTGGCCAGATAGCGGTATAAGCAATAGCGGCTAGCTACAACAGTTTAGAATAAACATGTAGCGATTTTTAACGCTACAGCATCTCTCAAACACACAAAGAAAAACAAACAAAGTTGGATAACCAGGATTCAACGATAGTACCATAAAGCTAAAAGAAGACCGGATCCCGGATAACCTTTTCCAAGAAGAGACAGCGATTCAGGAAGTCAGAGTCGTAAAACCTGACAGACATAACACGCGGTAACGTCCACAGAATAACTCCTAAAGTACCGACGGAGAAACCAACAACAGGTAGAACGGAAAAAACAACCGGCACAGGTATACAAACCTTAACACTACCCAACAAAACAAAACCAAGCAAAACTTGAAACAGAAAAGAATCTGCAAAAGATGAAACCCTAAACCTCGGAGCTTAAAGCCTTACAGTAGAAAGAGTAGGGGCATCGCCATGGTCTCGAAGAAGATGCAGACCGGAGAACCCTAAAAACTCAAGAAACGAGGAATCGGAAAGAGCCGAGGCGATTAAAGAAAAAACAATCCGTTGAATTCTCAAACCGTCAGCGCAATATGACGACCAAACAATAATCCTAACGCACAGACCATAACAACTAACGTCAAACACTTGTTGGCAAAAAAAGCATAAAACTATCCAACTAACCTAAAACCCTAAAATTACACCGCGAAAGCGTGACTTAAACCGCCAGGTACGATCAAGCATGAAACACGAATACCCGGTATTCGGACCCGGACAACTAAATAAGACCTTTACCCACAGCCAGAGCACAACCCTACACAACTAATACCTAGCCTAACATCTTAAATACTAATGTATTGCACTTACGATTATGTACGAATACACGTATAAACACGATTACCAGACAACTGGACCCGGCCGGTATCCTAAACTGGTAAGCGCGTTATACGAACTTAGCCAACAATTAACCTACGTAAAATAATATTAAATTACCCTACATTAACGCTAACCAATGTAACCTACGAGAGAAACATGAATCAGGGAACAGGTTCCAACCGTATATTACGTGGTCCCCACGCACTAAACGGGATAGAGCTTGTCCAACGACTAGCGCCGGGACAACACCCCTTAAACCATACCTTCAAAAGTGGCACAACCAATGCGGCGCTGTCAAGACAAACACCTAAGTTTAAACTAGGAATCGAATCCAAGAGAACAATCCGAGTAAGAACTTGAAACGCGGTACCAACCGAACAATCGAGATGAGGCACGATTCGTGTGAGCGCAAAATCGAAACCCCTCATACACGCGCTCAAGGAAACCGATAAACATCGGTAGACCAAACCGAACGCCAAGAGGCGGAGAAATAGCCAAGTCCGGAAAATTTAACGGGTACAAGGCCCATGACCTAAAACTAACGACTTAAACTACGCTAATAATAAACTATACAGCCAGAAACCTAACCTATAAACTACGTCTGTCTCAGGGGACCCTTGACAAAAGGAAGCCTACTTCGACCGAAAAGAAAACACAGGTTGGCAATCATTAATTTGAGGAAATGTTCCTCAAGCGGGAAGCCAGCCAAACCGCTTCCAGTTGTAAGGAAACATCAATAATGCTTAAAGAAATCGAATTAAAGAACCAAAGAAAAGGTGTTAGCGGACGAACGCGCTTCTTAGAATTTGGAAGAAGACAACTGGGTTAAACCCCCCTAGGAAGTCTCCCTAATGAATAAACTACTTCAAAATGTCCTTAATGTGGTACGTGCCCACATGTTCTGTATCAATGTCGGCCAACACATACACCTGTGGGGAAACGCGCCTCACTACTCTACACTGCGTAAATCGCGGTGCAAACTTGCCTCCTCTGAGTGGATCTGGCGTCCCTCTCTGAAAGTTCCTGCGCCAAACCAACTGTCCGACATTGAGCCTAACGGACCTACGATTCGAATTGAATTTCCTAGCGTTACGGTGAAAAGCCAACACCATAGAATCCGAAACCCTTTCATATACTTCGCGGAGTGTTTGAAGATTCGCTGCGCGTTCAGCCCGGCTAGGTCCCACTTCTTGGTCCAAAGCCTGACCATCGACACGTTCCCGAACCATCGGTAACTCGCGACCGTACATTAGAAAATTAGGAGTATACGATGTAGCCAAATTGATACACGAATTCAGATACAGAGCCACCCTATGTAAATGATTCGGCCAACTGTGCTGATCGCCTTCAACCAAAATACTAAGGGTGGTGATAACAACCTGATTGTATCTTTCGACAACGTTTGCTTGAGGTGAATAATACGGAGTATAGCAAGGGTGTGGTATGCCATAACCTGTTAAGAATCCAAGGAACTGCACACTATGGAAAACAGTCGCATTATCACACAAAATATTCGCCGGAATGCCATAACGTAAAAATACCTCATTCTCGAGCGCCGTAGTAATAGTCGCCGCACTCACACTTTTTAGTGGCGCCAACCATACAAATTTAGTAAAAACGTCGACCATTGTTAGAATATACCGGTAGCCGTTGCGACCGTCAGCCATAGGTCCAATTAAATCAATCGACAGGAGATCCATTGGAGCGGTGACAGGACGAGGATATAGTCGTTCCCCGCGTGGTTGCGAGTTAGCGATCTTAAACGCCTTACAAACGTCGCACTCCCTAAGAAACCTAGCAACATCACGGTACATATACGGCCAATAATATAGATCACGGGCTTTCAGGTACGTCTTCATAACGCCAGGATGCACGTTAGGGAATCCGTTATGGATTTCAGCAACGGCCTCCCTAGTTCTAGTCGAGGGTAGAACAATCCGCCATGGGTTGGGAGCTAAAGGATTGTCCACCACGACCCTACGCATTAAGACACCATCACGCAGAGAATAGGCGGTGAACAGTTGAGGTGTCTCTCTCACGCCCTGATGGATGCGCTCGTACCATGGATCTCCAGAAGGATCAGCACTGCGCGTATAGGAAACAAGCCCAACCTGAGCCCGTGACAAGGCATCAGGAACGACATTCAAGACGCCCTTCTTATGCTCAACCTCGAAGTTATACTGGGAAATCAAGGTAGCCCAACGAGCTAATCGTCCAGTAGGGTTATCGAGGGTAATTAGCCACTTGAGAGCGATATGATCGGTAATGATCTTAAATTTCATCCCATCGAGATAACCGCGGAAATGTTTGATAGAATCGATGACCGCGAGAAGCTCGTGCTCAGTAGTACCGTAACCACGTTCAGCCTTAGTAAACAAACGGGAATAATAAGCAATTGGGTGTTCTACTCCGTCAAATTCCTGTGCTAGAACTGCACCTAGGCCAACCTGACTAGCGTCACACTGCAGGATGAAAGGCTTCGAGAAATCGGGGCAAGCCATTAACGGTGCGTTCATCAAAGCATCTTTTAATTTCACGAAAGCCTCAGCAGCGCTAGTATTCCAGTCAATGGGATCACGACCCTTCCTTTTTCCAATCAACGCCGTAAGAGGAGCTATTATCGACGAGAAGCCATCCACAAACCTACGATAGTAAGAACACATGCCGATGAAAGCGCGGAGAGCCTTAGCACTCGAAGGAGTCGGGTAATCTCTGATCGCCTCGAGTTTCTTCGGATCAGTCTGGAGTCCCTGCTCATTGACGATGTAGCCGAGATACTTCAACTCTGACTTACAGAACTCGCACTTTTTTAAATTGACAGTGAGCCCAGCTTCTTTTAATCTGTCACAAACCTGACGGATGAGGCGAAGATGGCTGTCAAAATCCCGTGAAACTAAGATTAGATCGTCAACGTAACCAAAAATGAAGTCGTCTGACTCTGGAGTATATTCAAAGTTAACGATCATGTCAGTGAGCCTCTGCATCTCGGACGCCGCATTTGTAAGTCCAAATGGAAGACGTACAAATTCGAAGACCCCGCTGCGGAACGATGAAAGCAGTCTTCTCGCAGCTTGCCTTATCTGCCAACGGAATCTGCCAGAAAGCGCTCCTAAAATCGAGCGAAGTCAAATATTTGGCACCGCGTAAGTTGTCTAAGATGTCCTGGACGCGTGGGAGAGGATAAGAATCCCGAATGGTGACGCTGTTCAGTTTCCTACTGTCGACGCAGAATCTCACACTACCGTCCTTCTTGGTGACCATGACTACAGGAGAAGCCCAAGGCGATCGCGACGGGCGGATAACCCCTAACTCTAACATCTTGTCAATCTCCTCGTTGAGAACCTTCAACTTGACCGGCGATAACGGATAATAGCGTTGGCGAATAGGAGAGCCAACCGTCTCAATTTTATGAGAAAGCCATGTAGTATGTAGTAGTTATGTGAGTTACGTAAATAATAACCACACATTAACACATATAAAGTTTATTTTAGTTTAGACACAGGTTACGAAAACAGTACAGTACGTTACAGAAGAAAAGAGAAAAGTATAGCACAGGAAAATATAAGAAACAGAAAGATTATGATTGTCGCGTAAACAAAACAATAGAACGGTCGGAGCGAGTGCGCGCAGCCTCTCGGCGTCGGAACGTGATATCGACTGTTGAGCTCAGTAAAACCGAATACGCGTGGAGGCGCCCGAGTCGGTTACCGTTAGGCGAACATTCCACAGCGCGCGGCCGCAGAAGCGATGCGCACTCGTATGATTTATAATAAACATAACAAAACATTCACAATTAATATTTTGCCACATCAGCCCCCTCGGAGACCTTTAGGTCGATTACAAATAATCTGGAAAACGCACTGAACGTCCCAAACGAGTTTTTCGTTCAACCTTCGCCGGTGATGGCGTTACAGCAGGTTGGCTTGACAATACCGGGTAATTGGTCTCATCTAATATGTACGCTGGCTTAAGACGATCAATCGATACATTATTTTCCTTGCCCTTAATGTCAATCTTAAAAAACTTGCCAGCTCTCTTAATTACCCGATATGGTCCTGTGTAAGTGGGCTGCAGTGGCTTACGGACTGCATCGCTGCGCAAAAAGACATGAGACGAAGTTGCCAAATCTTTGTGAACAAATACCTTTCGTGTGCCATGGCGAACAGTCGGCGCAGGTTGTAGATCACGCATTTTAACCTGCAGGCGAGTGAGGAAGTCAGTGTAATCGGACAGGGTATCTTTACCTGAAGATTCGAAGAAATCTCCAGGCAAGCGTAATTGCTCACCGTACACGTATTCCGCGGTGGAAGCGGCCAAGTCGTCTTTCCATGCCGTTCTGATTCCCAAGAGAACCAGCGGCAGGATTTCGACCCAATCCTCACTTGCGTGACACTTTATGGCAGCCTTCATCTGCCTGTGAAAACGTTCCACAAGGCCATTCGCTGCGGGATGATAGGCGGTCGTTTGGATATGTTCTGCCCCAATCATCTTCGCTAAGCGCTGAAATGTGTCCGAAATGAACTGTCGTCCTCGGTCAGTGGTTATCCGCTTAGGGCATCCAAATCGCGACACCCATCCAGACATGAAAGCGTGAGTGACGGTTTCTGCTTTAATATCAGAAATCGGCGTCACTTCCGGCCATCTCGTAAAGCGGTCCACAGCTGTCAAACAATATTGAAAACCACGCGAAATAGGCAGGGGACCGACCAAATCAATATGCACGTGAGCAAAGCGTTCTGTCTCGGTAGCAAACGACATAACAGGCGAGTGCACGTGCCTCGACACTTTACATCGTTGGCAATGTTGACAAGCCTTCGACCAGAGACGGCAATCTTTTTTTACCCCTGCCCAAACGTATCTTTGAGTGAGCAGTTTAATAGTAGCTTTGGCACTGGGATGACTTAGTCCGTGAATCGAGTCGAAAGCTTGTCGACGAAACTCAGGAGTTAGATATGGGCGGGCTGTGGGTCCAGAGGTATCACAGTAAACGCTTACATCACCTGCGTGTCCTGGAATCACTAACCTCTTTAGCTGCAATGACGATCCGGTTCTCAGTATCTTCTGGAACTCAGCATCGGTTTCCTGGCTGGCAGCTAACGCCTTGAAATCAATTGCCTTGCTGCTAATTGCTTCAACAGGTCGGGAAAGAGCATCAGCAACCACGTTATCCTCACCAGCTATATGACGAATATCTGTGGAAAATTGACCAAGAAAATCTAGATATCGAAACTGGCGAGGCGAACATTTGTCCAAAGGTTTACTGAACGCGTACACAATTGGCTTGTGATCCGTGAAAATTATAAATGGCTTTAACTCGAGCATGTGACGAAAGTACTTAACCCCTTCGTAAATAGCAAGTAGCTCACGGTCGTAAGGGCTGTACTTACGCTGTGCTGGATTGAGTTTTCGTGAGAAAAATCCTAGCGGCTCCCACGCGTTACCAACACGCTGTTGGATGACCGCACCGATGGCTACGTCCGACGCGTCGCTGACAAGTGCAACGTCAGCGTTTGGGCGTGGATGTACGAGGAGGGTAGCATCGCCCAGACTCGCTTTACAAGTCTCGAAAACTGCGTTTAGATAGTCACTCCATTCAATTTTCGCCGAGCTCTTTCGATTGTGACCTGCCAACAGACCATTTAGCGGTGCCTGTTTCTGGGCAGCGTGAGGCAGGAAACGCCGATAAAAATTCAGCATACCCAAGAAACGACGGAGCCCATTGATGTTAGTAGGTCGAGGAAAGTTCATGATGGCTTGAATTTTCTCAGGTAGCGGTGTTGTGCCTTCGCTGGAAATTTTGTGACCTAAGAAGGTAACCTCAGCCTGTCCAAAAACACATTTGCTGGTATTTAACAAGACACCGTGCTCGCGCAGACGCTCAAATACCTGCCGCAGATGATCCTCGTGCTCGTTCGTGCTAGCCGATGCTATGAGAATATCATCTAAATATGGAAAACAGAACTCCAGGTCTCCCAGAATCTCGTCTATAAAACGCTGGAACGTTTGAGCCGCGTTACGTAAACCATATCCCATAAAACCCAGCTCAAACAGGCCGAATGGCGTCGTTATGGCTGTTTTGGCAATATCGTCCTTGAAAACTGGGATCTGGTTGTAAGCTCGAACCAGGTCCAGCGTGCTAAAAACCTGACAACCGTGTAGATTGTGGGAGAAGTCTGCGAGGTGTCTAACAGGGTACCTATCTGGTATGGTGCGGGCATTCAATGCACGATAGTCGCCGCATGGTCGCCAGCCGCTGTTCTTCTTAGGCACCATATGAAGAGGCGAAGACCAGGGGCTATCCGATCGCCGAGCTATACCTGAACGCACCATATCGTCGAATTCCTGCTTAGCAATCCTCAGGCGTTCCGCATCCAACCGTCTTGGGCGACAGTACACCGGAGGACCAGGGGTGGTACGGATATAGTGAAGCGTGTTATGCTTCACCTCACGCGCCGCTGGGTCACCGGCTGGTCTCGTAATTTCAGGGAACTGTTGAAGCAATTCATGGTAACGAGAGGTACCTGTCACAGATTTAATATGGCACAAAGAACATGAAGCAGCAGAAGATGCAGTGGCAGTAAGCGTAGTACAATTATCTATTAAGCGCTTATTTCTAACATCTATCAAAAGATTATAAAAAGATAGAAAATCTACCCCAATGATAGGCTTATTAACATTAGCCACTACAAATTGCCATTTAAAAGCGCGGCGTAAACCAAAATCAAGCGTTAAAGTAATAGAGCCATAAGTAGCAATAGGAGTCCCATTAGCAGCAAAAAGTTCATATTTGTCTTTATTTCGCCGTTGATGACGCACTGAATTTATAGGGAAAACACAAAGGTCAGAACCACTATCCACTAAAAATTTCACTCGCGTACTTCTGTCCGTGACAAATAGGCGGCCTGGAGACTCTTGGCAGTTACTCGCCGCCATCAGCGACCGCCGTTGGCATTTCCCTCAGCCCAGTTACACGGGGCGCGGCACTTAGTTGCACGCGTACCGAATCTATCATGGTACCAACAAAACCCTTTGTTTCGGGAACGGCTCTGCGAACGCTCGCGGCGTCCCTTTGAGTGCGAGCGCGATCTACCACGCCCCCGAAAATGTCCTGTTGATAATGCAGCTACTTGTCGCGCCAGCTCATCCATCCGTCGATTAATCCGCTCCTCCAGTGAACCAGGTACATACGGCGTCACAACAGGGGCAGAAGCTTCAGCGACATGGGGCGTGTGAATCACAATTTCGTTCACTTTATCAGCCAATGCTGCCACCTTGTCTAAACCTGTGTCTGACATTGTAGCGATGACAGTTTGTACGTGCGGCGGCAAACGTTTAGCCCATATACTGCGCAAGAAATCGTCCGATAAATCAGTGCCCGCCAGGCCACGAAGGTGTCTTAAAAACTGCGAGGGCTTACGAGTACCGAGCTCCGCTTGCGACACTAATTCTTCCACGCGCTTGTCTTTAGACGCTGACAATCGGAATATAAGCTCCTTTTTCAGCTCGTCGTACTTATCTGTTGCTGGCGGGTTTGTGATAACGTCCTTAACCTCGGCTGCGTATCTGTGTTCCAGGTTACTGACGACGTGATAAAACTTTGTCGTGTCGGAAACAATATTCGACAAAATAAATTGTCCCTCCAGTTGGGCAAACCATAACGCCGGTTCCTCCGCCCAAAATGGCGGAATTTTAACACCAACTGCACTAACGGCCGGTACTGGTTCTGATGCCCTAACTTTAGAACCTCCGGCAGCTCCAATACCCGAATCCATCATAATTATTATCTGCGCACTTAACTATAGCGGTTAAATTCCAAGCGTCCGCTATAAAACTTCACTGCACTCAGTTCAATGTCGGGAAGTCACCAAATTGTAGTTATGTGAGTTACGTAAATAATAACCACACATTAACACATATAAAGTTTATTTTAGTTTAGACACAGGTTACGAAAACAGTACAGTACGTTACAGAAGAAAAGAGAAAAGTATAGCACAGGAAAATATAAGAAACAGAAAGATTATGATTGTCGCGTAAACAAAACAATAGAACGGTCGGAGCGAGTGCGCGCAGCCTCTCGGCGTCGGAACGTGATATCGACTGTTGAGCTCAGTAAAACCGAATACGCGTGGAGGCGCCCGAGTCGGTTACCGTTAGGCGAACATTCCACAGCGCGCGGCCGCAGAAGCGATGCGCACTCGTATGATTTATAATAAACATAACAAAACATTCACAATTAATATTTTGCCACACAACCAAGTCCGGCCTTTTCGGAAGAGATTTCCTCGAATTCCCGCTCAATTACCGCTTGGAGACTAGCCTCTTGATCCGACGAAAGCACTGTGCGTGGGTGGATATAACGCACCTCGCTCACCACTGAACGGTCCAATCCAGAATGGCCAGGTGACGGGACAAAAAGCCTCCCTGTCACACCACTAGAGAACGCATCCTTCAAGATGTCCGTAAGCCCAAAAGAATTCCAAAATTCGATTCCTAAAATGAATGGTGTCGGCAGTTTGCTGCTTACTAGGCACGAGTGTAAAAAACGAGCACCGTTAAAGGCAATAGGGATGTCCAAACCACCCAAAATGTCGATAGGTGAGTTGTCGGCAGATACAACATTTGGACGAACGTTGTTGTGATAAGTTAAACCGAGTTCCGACAAAAGGTCGATATCGATAAGTGAAATTTGAGCGCCAGAATCTAGGAGAGCCTTAACAGGGTGACAGGCAATAGTAACTTCAATAAATAATCTGTTGTCACGCATCCTATTAACAACAACAGGCGACACTGACGGACCCCTCAGTGCGCCATCGATACGTTTTTTGACGTGGAAGGGTTACAGGATGGACAGTCACGGGTGATCGTTCCTACGCGCCTACATTTAAAACATACCGCCTGGCTAACGTTCGGACAGTAACGATAATTGTGGCCGGTCGCCTCACACTTCATGCAAACGAGGGCCCTAGAACTGTTCGACTCGACGGTATTTACTGGTGCTACTGCCAACCGCGCCGGACGTGAGCCTTGGAAAGCTTCAAAGTTCCTGGAGACTTCCAGCAATCCGTCAATATCTCTAACTACGTTAGTCGCGAGGCAAGGATGATACCTGGGATTCATACCGTATTTAATTATATTAAATAAAGTATCTTCAGATACAGGGGAACGGAGTTTGGCGTTAAGGTCCCGCGCCTGAATTACAAAGTCTACTACCGACTGGTTAGCCTTCTGTGAAAGAGCACGGAGTTGACTTTCAACCTTAAAGTAATAATCCGCAACGTCAAAAGTCTTTAGGAAGGCGGATTTTAGTGTCGGATATAATAAAGAAGGGAACCTAATTGACCTAAAATATTTTAATGCGCTACCTGCCAACAACTCATGAAAGCGCCTTACCACATAAGAAGGGGGTACATTGCGAGCCAAAGCTTCTTCTTCAACTCTAAAGAAGAATTCGCGAACACACGTTTCGCCCGAAAAAACCAATTTCCATTTGGTCAAAGACTCGCCGTTCGATGGCACTGGGGATTGAAATACCGCTTCGCGTATAGGCTGGAATCGAGACTCAGAATCGAAAAACAGTTCCTCTTCTTCATCATGGAACTGCTGATCTAACACCCTAGGTCCTTGTGCACCCCACTCCGAGCGAGCGCGAGGGGTATCACCGATAGAATCCTCATCCATGCGCAGCGACATAGTGAATATCCAGGTGACAAGCTGTGCAATATCGCAGAAACAAATTTAAGCAATCGAAGCGAAATGAATCCTGTATAAGTCAACGACCACAAAGGATAAATCTCAATGACAAAGCGTTACCTTAAAAATAGAACTACGTCTGACTTACCGTAATGAAGAGTTCCCTAACATCTACGGGTTCAAACTACGGGTTTCTAAATACCAATAAATAACACGGGGTTCAATTATGGGATTAAATGAAAAAACGCAATTAAAATCAGCAAGAAGTTATGAACAGTTATGTTTCGCAGAACAAATTCTTTAAAATTAAAATGTCAAAAACAATTAACATCATAAATAATTGTAACTTCAGACGGACGACATCAGCGGCAGGGTTGAATCCTAGACTTCCGACGCCGTGACAGGGTACGGTGGTACGTCAAATTGAGTTCGTACGTCAAATCACCTCGTGGCGTTGGGAAAAGATTGTTTTAGCTGGAAAATAATAAAAAGGTTATAACCGCGACCGGATTAAGGTCACCATCCACTGACACAACAAAAAAAAAATTAAATTTCAAAATATTCAATAAAAATATATAAACCAGGGTTACTCACATATGTTCGGGCGCCATTTGCTGCAAAACAACTACTACATATCACTTAATTTGTTAAATAAATAAGGCGTAGCTTTCACGTTAAAATTTTATTATCATAAAGAGCCGAATTCGTTTAAATTAGTTGACAAAAAAAATAACTAACACCGATAATAACAAGTTCACAACGACAAAGCACGGACCTCCTAAGGGCAGGTCATAAAGAAACACTCACAGTCTGTTCGCACAGGCTAAAATATATGTATCCGGTATAACCAGATCTGCAGGACGCAGTTGCATAGACGTGATTATTGTTGAAAAGAAAGGTTTTAAGTGGTTCCAAATCCAAGTGGAAACTCCGTACGTATCTACACCTTCATATAATCGGCGTAGGTCACTAAAAGGTGGTGAAGCGTGGTGAAATGAGATGAAAATGGGTGAGCTTAGCCGAAAAAATGAACGATTAAAAAGATAATTCACCCGACATAAGAGGTAGCTTTGAAATTTGGAGGAAATTTCCAACAATAAAAGTCAAACCTGCACTTTAAGTTATCAGAAAGTAAACTATATACTACTATGCTCCTAGCCTTAAATGATATAAATGTTACGTATGGCGTTCCACGCGTAAATAATCCATGGTTGTGACCCACAAATGTCCCGATGGTTGGTCGCAGCCGTTGGTATCTGTCTTCAACCAAGCCGACAGTTGCGCGCGGTAATGGAGCCGCTGGCAACAGCCTCCAGGCCAGCCGAACACCGCATTCGGAGTAGCACGCCGAAATAGGACGCAGGGCCTGAGATGATCAGCCCGTAACCGGAAGCTACGGAATATTTAAGAAGGTAAATACTAGTCCTTATAAGCAAACTGTTACGCCAATAAAGAGCCAAATAGAATAATATGAAACTTACCCAGTCCAGAAGAGTGAACTGGCTTTAACAATCCGAAAACCCCCTTTTTAGAGAAAAATTGGAACCTGAAAAGAAATCACAAAATTTACAATATAGGCCTACGAAAACGGATCACGCAAGAAGGAATTGGAAGCGCAGTAGACGGCACAACTCACCTGAACACACAATCACAAGATATAGCATCTCCGGGTGGATATCTCAAATTACAAGTTCATATTCCTCGCACAAACAACAGACGCTCATCAGCGCAACCACAGAATTAATAAACAGACCACTACACAGTCCAGAAATACTAAATATCAGTATAATCCTATAAGAAATACTAAATATAATATATCAGTAAATATCTCTTCAGGAGTAAACACACCATTTTTACCATGAATCCAGAAACAAAATTGACACGCTGACAAAATAAAACACGCTCTCAATATGAATTTTAAATAATAAAAAGAAATCCGCTGAACAAAAAGGTTATAAAAAACTCCTTGCATATCGTCAGCTCATGCAACAGCAAGCCATGAGGTTTAATAACAACACCACCTGCACATCGTAGCCGAAACTACCAAGCGTGATATTAGCTCGTAGCAAAACCATTATCTAGACCTAAAAAGACGTCAACACTTGCACAAGTTTACACCGACAAAATTGGCCAGATAGCGGTATAAGCAATAGCGGCTAGCTACAACAGTTTAGAATAAACATGTAGCGATTTTTAACGCTACAGCATCTCTCAAACACACAAAGAAAAACAAACAAAGTTGGATAACCAGGATTCAACGATAGTACCATAAAGCTAAAAGAAGACCGGATCCCGGATAACCTTTTCCAAGAAGAGACAGCGATTCAGGAAGTCAGAGTCGTAAAACCTGACAGACATAACACGCGGTAACGTCCACAGAATAACTCCTAAAGTACCGACGGAGAAACCAACAACAGGTAGAACGGAAAAAACAACCGGCACAGGTATACAAACCTTAACACTACCCAACAAAACAAAACCAAGCAAAACTTGAAACAGAAAAGAATCTGCAAAAGATGAAACCCTAAACCTCGGAGCTTAAAGCCTTACAGTAGAAAGAGTAGGGGCATCGCCATGGTCTCGAAGAAGATGCAGACCGGAGAACCCTAAAAACTCAAGAAACGAGGAATCGGAAAGAGCCGAGGCGATTAAAGAAAAAACAATCCGTTGAATTCTCAAACCGTCAGCGCAATATGACGACCAAACAATAATCCTAACGCACAGACCATAACAACTAACGTCAAACACTTGTTGGCAAAAAAAGCATAAAACTATCCAACTAACCTAAAACCCTAAAATTACACCGCGAAAGCGTGACTTAAACCGCCAGGTACGATCAAGCATGAAACACGAATACCCGGTATTCGGACCCGGACAACTAAATAAGACCTTTACCCACAGCCAGAGCACAACCCTACACAACTAATACCTAGCCTAACATCTTAAATACTAATGTATTGCACTTACGATTATGTACGAATACACGTATAAACACGATTACCAGACAACTGGACCCGGCCGGTATCCTAAACTGGTAAGCGCGTTATACGAACTTAGCCAACAATTAACCTACGTAAAATAATATTAAATTACCCTACATTAACGCTAACCAATGTAACCTACGAGAGAAACATGAATCAGGGAACAGGTTCCAACCGTATATTACGTGGTCCCCACGCACTAAACGGGATAGAGCTTGTCCAACGACTAGCGCCGGGACAACACCCCTTAAACCATACCTTCAAAAGTGGCACAACCAATGCGGCGCTGTCAAGACAAACACCTAAGTTTAAACTAGGAATCGAATCCAAGAGAACAATCCGAGTAAGAACTTGAAACGCGGTACCAACCGAACAATCGAGATGAGGCACGATTCGTGTGAGCGCAAAATCGAAACCCCTCATACACGCGCTCAAGGAAACCGATAAACATCGGTAGACCAAACCGAACGCCAAGAGGCGGAGAAATAGCCAAGTCCGGAAAATTTAACGGGTACAAGGCCCATGACCTAAAACTAACGACTTAAACTACGCTAATAATAAACTATACAGCCAGAAACCTAACCTATAAACTACGTCTGTCTCAGGGGACCCTTGACAAAAGGAAGCCTACTTCGACCGAAAAGAAAACACAGGTTGGCAATCATTAATTTGAGGAAATGTTCCTCAAGCGGGAAGCCAGCCAAACCGCTTAGAAGGTAAATACTAGTCCTTATAAGCAAACTGTTACGCCAATAAAGAGCCAAATAGAATAATATGAAACTTACCCAGTCCAGAAGAGTGAACTGGCTTTAACAATCCGAAAACCCCCTTTTTAGAGAAAAATTGGAACCTGAAAAGAAATCACAAAATTTACAATATAGGCCTACGAAAACGGATCACGCAAGAAGGAATTGGAAGCGCAGTAGACGGCACAACTCACCTGAACACACAATCACAAGATATAGCATCTCCGGGTGGATATCTCAAATTACAAGTTCATATTCCTCGCACAAACAACAGACGCTCATCAGCGCAACCACAGAATTAATAAACAGACCACTACACAGTCCAGAAATACTAAATATCAGTATAATCCTATAAGATATACTAAATATAATATATCAGTAAATATCTCTTCAGGAGTAAACACACCATTTTTACCATGAATCCAGAAACAAAATTGACACGCTGACAAAATAAAACACGCTCTCAATATGAATTTTAAATAATAAAAAGAAATCCGCTGAACAAAAAGGTTATAAAAAACTCCTTGCATATCGTCAGCTCATGCAACAGCAAGCCATGAGGTTTAATAACAACACCACCTGCACATCGTAGCCGAAACTACCAAGCGTGATATTAGCTCGTAGCAAAACCATTATCTAGACCTAAAAAGACGTCAACACTTGCACAAGTTTACACCGACAAAATTGGCCAGATAGCGGTATAAGCAATAGCGGCTAGCTACAACAGTTTAGAATAAACATGTAGCGATTTTTAACGCTACAATATATAGTCAATTTTGGTATCACCCCAACAGAAAATACATTGTGCATCAATTTCGTCGTGTTTTGAATTCCGCCAATACAAAATCAGAAACCTAATGATTGTTAGCGTGACTTTTACTACAGCTTAAAAGTCGTCTAATTAGCTGAAATTTATATGTAGATCACATTATATTTATTTCTTTATTTTAGTCTAGATTGGAGATTCCTTTACGTGGTATAACTTGACTGGCAACCGCAGGAAGACATGCAAACTGGCATAATAGGCTAGTTGACCCAGTTTCGAAATATATTGGAAATGGTTAATAATGATCTTACTAGCTCTAAAAAAAATGTCTTGTATTTTCTGAAAGCTAGAAAGCTAAATTTTATCAATTGAAAATTAGAAATTTCATAAACAGTCAAAAACGCCGTCCGCCATTTTTCCCTTTCGCTAATCTGTGGCGTGTCGTAGTATTACCTGTAAATATTCGAAATTCGACCGTCGTATAATGTCATTCCGCTCACTCCAATATACTTTGACAGGAGATCGAGAGGGACGGCACTATTCGAAGTCGTCAAAGTAGACTTTCAGTTTTGTTTACATGACCAATGACGTCACTATCATAAGCGAAAATGGCGGACAGAGTTTTAAGCATTTCAAAATACAGATTAAAAACCATATTTTCAAATTAAATTTTTTCAGCCATCTTTCACTTTTATGAATTGAAAAATATATATTTAGGTTTCCTTTGCTAAATACTATACAGAGTAAACATTAGTTTATTACAATTTGACATGAGTCAACTAGCCTATTCCATAACTACTTATACGCTTGCTTATACGATATCTGATTTCTTGACAATAATTCCGTTGTGCTGGTCACATTTTGTTGGGGTGTTGACGGAAATAGTCTCTTACAAACGTCAACGTCAAGTCAAGTTCAAACTTCAAAGTCAAGTCGCAAATGCGTGATTTGTTTTAGTACATTAAAGCATTTTCGTGAAAATCGAATCCATTATTTATTACTAATAACAAACAAGTTATTAAAATGCCGTCAAAGCAGAGAAAAATCGCGATGATGGGATACAGATCAGTCGGTAATGTGATGGTTCCGAAAATTTTGCGTCTTATCGTTTTGACGTTTAATTAATTTAACAAAAAATCTTGCAGGTAAATCGTCTCTAATTATTCAATTCGTGGAAGGACAGTTTGTGGATTCATATGACCCGACAATTGAAAATAGTAAGTAGAATTCTTGCTACACCTCCTTTCTTTTGCCTCCCTTCTTTACCATGTGATACAAAGATTTGGCGTGTTTACGTTTTTTAGGTAGCAATATTCAGATCCAGTTTTTTTTTAATTTATTTTGATATTAATAATTCTCTTTTTAAAACTATTTAGCTTGATGAAGAAATATTTTTTTACATACTACAATGTCTCTAATATTTCTCTTGTTCTTTCAAAGCATTCACAAAGTTCATCCGTCTGAACTCAACTGAGTATGAGGTGAAACTGGTGGACACGGCGGGGCAGGACGAGTTCAGCATATTCCCACTTCAGTACAGTATGGACTTTCATGGCTATGTATTGGTGTACTCTATCAACTCCAGTAAAAGCTTTCAAATCGTACAAATCATTTATGACAAACTGCTGGACATGGTTGGAAAAATTCAGTACGTAAACATTTTGTTCATTTGCTTATTTTCTAAAAAAGTGTAAAGTTTGCTTTCACATACACTAAATTTTTTGGCACCGATCTTATTATTGTTATATATCTTACAGCAGTAGTTGTAACAACCTGCAACAGTAATAGACAATTTGACCATAGTTATGCAGAAAGCGACCAAAGTTTTTTTTTCATAATGCAAAAAGCGACCAAACTCATTCATTGATTAAGACTTCAGTCACTTTGACAAAAAATCTACGCTGGTCGCTCTCTGCTTAACTATGGTCATTTAATTCTTTGGTTTTGTTCTTTACTTTTGAAATAACTACCTTACTTGCATACATTAAAATATTACTTATCATTTGCAGTGTACCCATAGTATTAGTTGGCAACAAAACTGATCTCCACCTTGAGAGGAAAATCAGCACCGAGGAAGGCAAGAGATTGGCTGAGAAGTGGAAGGCTGCCTTTGTGGAGACCAGTGCTAAACGGAATGAGGTAATATAACATTCATATACATGCTGTTTGTTGAATATTTTAAGAACATCACAAAAATGGCTGATCTTCATGCAGGACACAATGTAATTCAGAACATCCACACAATTTTATTTTTCTTCTCCAAGGCCCTTTTTATGTATGGTATATAATCACGCAATTATTATTTTTTATTGTACCTATTGGGGGCACCGGGGTGTTCTCAGTTAAACAAGGATATTTCTATATATGTATATTATCAACACACAGTAAATGACACAAGTTGTTAGTATAAAGCTACAAGAGAGAGTGTCGATAGCGCGGGGAGCTTTTCCCTGCGTCCCTCGTCTTGCCCGTCCGGGCTGTGTGCTACGTCAGCTCATATCCAAGTGCATTTGCACTAACAAATGAGATGACGCGGCAATGTCCCTATATACCCATGTGTTTAAAAATACATACATTGAGCCGTTATAAAAAAAAAAAAAAAAACGTCCACAGCAAATAATATTATGTGCAAATGCAAATGTATCCATATTAGGGAATAGATGATACAAGCATACATATTATTACAAGCTTTTATTTAATTTTATGGCTCACGTGTAGTTACCCATAAAGATGAAGTCAGGATTATTTAATTAAATAAAATTTATTAAAAAAAAAGGTCAATTTTTTTCACCAAAGTTATTGTTCATATTCAATCCACACACATTCTTTTTTCCTTCCTTGAAATGGAGGTAAAGTCAGTACTAATTATTAATTTCGGGATCCCCTAACATTGTAGATGACGTCCGTACGTAATCTAGAAGAAGTTCCTTGACCCTTGACTCTTTGGTTGTTTTTCTCGCAGTAAGAGCAGTCATAATTGAGTTGAATCATTGACGAAAATAAATCATCTCAACCCTGAGTCCCGCCAGCATAGAATACCCGCAGCAGCTTAAATGGATGAAGTATTTTTCTCTTTTTGGGTGGCATATACAAAAAAATAAAATGAATGGAATTTAAATTTCAGTCGGTGACAGATCTGTTCCACGCCATTCTACTGGAGATCGAGCGCTCGGACGGACACATAAAAGAAAATAGTAACGGGTGTGTGTTGTGCTAATGAACATTCATGAACAATGTGCTTTTTACTTAAGCTGAAGTGAACTAGATCTAATTTTAAATTATGCCTAGCTCATACAATAGCAATGGTTGAAGCATTCATTTGAAAAGCATAAATGTGTGAGCATAAGCTTGTACATTTTGTTTATAATTTATGCTTTTTATGCTGTTACCTCATAAATTGATTGACCAGTGATTAAAATAGATTTATAGCTGGTAACTTGCAGAGAGTTTCACGGGAATTGAATCCCGAGTAAACTCTGTACTTCAGAGCATGATGGTTGAAATTTCAACACATTCAACCAATATGTGCTGATATACAGAACATAATATTGAGAATATAAATTGTACATATTGCATTAAATGGATTATTTGTTACATACATAGTTGTAGCATTTTGTTTTTGAGAGGTTGCATTTAATTTGGATTACATAGTTGGTATGGTAAGTGCTTACTAAATTTCAAAAGATATCTTAATAGCTGTAATAATTTTATATAGTTTTCTCAGATGGTTGATACATTAAGCACTATATGGTAAACCTATATAGCCAATAGAAATTGTTGATTGGTTCAACTTTGTATATTTCATCAGATAACTTGTAACTCTAGATAAAGTTTTGACCTTCTCCCTGCCTAGTCATGTACAATAAAAACATTGATACATCATCAGCCAGAATCCATCAACTTGGGTTGTTTTCCTGATTAGTTTCTTGTCTGCCTGCGGTAAAGTGAGATTGGGTAAAATAACTATGATAACCTCAGGTCGGTTTAAGTTTAAAAAGTTTTTTATTTTTATTTTGTTGGCGAATTAACATTTTACTTATACATATTTTAAATTTGATATATCCAATGAATCAAATGTGATTTCACTACGAAAACTTTATGCGAGTGTAGATTTAGTTGCTGCTTTTTATTTAAATATGAACGTGAATGTATAACATTTATACACAAACGCTGGTGAAACCAAGTGGGTAAAATTGTTGGGTTTACACAAGCTTAGTACTTGTGTGTGTGAGCTTTACTTATACTCCGCGCGGCGAACGATGATCCCTACGACACCTGTCATCTCAGTACCTTTTATAACCTATAATCAGCAAACGAATAAATAATTACTATTTAATTAAATTGACAGGTGTCGTAGGGATCATCGTTCGCCGCGCGGGGTATAATGCTCTACTATAAGACTTGTTTGAGATGTGATCACTCTGGCATACATATTAGTATAGCAGGCGGATCTCTGCTGCTGACTGTACAAGTTGTGAAAACACGGAGCTAAGCGACGAGTACTAAGGTCGTTAAAACGAGGCATTATACACGTTTGTGAACATTCTCAAGTAGCAAAAAGCTGCACAAAAGCCTAATGCAGCGATTGTAACTCTAATTTCAGCTGTATATGGGTTGTATAAGCGCTTATATAGCCTACGTGCTACTTGAGGTTAAAGTGGCGTACTCTTCTATTATTATTTTACCAGCTCAATGTATTGGCTATGCATATGAAAAACTAAAATATCTTTTGATTGTAATATAATTTTACGTAAAAATCTGCCTGGTGCAGATCACTTGTTTCATATTTATAATTGGGTGCCTCCTATATTATTATGATTTAATATTAAGTTGGTAATATATTTTACTTTGATAATTCATCTCTGAAAGCGATGTTTACATAGCTTAGAGTAGTTTATACTTTATGTATGGAGCAATTACATTGTCATGTCCAAGTTGAATTAAAAAAATGCTTGCGCGGCAACACTATTTTACATGATATAAATTTTAATATGAACGCATAATTAAAGTTTTTAATTCAACTTTCAGTAACCAAACAACCAACCGCGGAATAAAGAGATATTTATAATATGGCTAAAAAGCTAAATGAGTCATTTTCAAAAAACATGTACAAGGTTAAGGGATTTAATTAAAACAAAACTTAATTGATACCTGTGTGTCACGATAGTTACCCATATATTTTGTATGAGTAACTTTCGTGACACGAAAGACGCGATCGTAATTTTGTTTTTATTAAGTCTTTAACTATGTACATGTTTTTTGAAAATGACTCAAATGTCTTTTGAAAAATTATCAATAGATGACGTTACTCTCGACGGCCATTCTCCCACGAATGCGTGGTATTGATAATGTCTGACGACGGCAACGCCATCCATTGATATGGCTTTTCCTATGGACGCGTATAGTTGAAAATTTGTAAGCAGTCCGGATTCCATATAAGAGGCCTTATTCCTTTTAAAATGCTGATTGTTTTAGACATTTTTCTCTACTATCAACATGTTTCTTAACATATTATTGATGTTATTACCTAGAACAGGGCTATTGGGATTTTTGGTATATATTTTAAACCTACAGTTCCAATTTTTCATTAATAATCTTTGTTTTAAAAACTAACACGTGGAAAATTATTTTTTCTATTCCAGTACTTTTTTCTGTCATTTATATAGTTACTAACTCTAATATAAAGACTTAGTAACTAAGTCTGTAAAAGTCTATACTCTATAGCCCAAAAAAACACTGCTAAACGATGTTATAATGTCGCCAAAAAAGCATCAATTAGTACCACAGATTACAAGATAAACAGCTGCATTCACACAATTTGCAATTAAAAAAAAAACTTATTGTACTAAGGCATTGCTGCCAACTTAAAAAATAAGTTTTATCTTCAGTGCATGGATGTTTAGTATAGTGAACGTATACCTTTATGTAGAAGTTCATATTTTTTTGATAGATGTTTAGTATAGTGAACTATACCTTTATGTATAAGTTTGACAGATAAAAAAAAAGTTTATCAGAGACTATTATGTTTTTTTAATTTTGTTGATTCCGAGCGGGAACATGTAATTATTTTCTTTGTTGTTTATTTGCATTTTATTTATGAAATGTCGAGTCGTAGAAAAAGTATTGTATGCAACGTTGTATAAGTAGGTAAAAAAACGCTCGTGGCATCTTTCCTACGATGTTCGCTACGCTCACATCGTAACCCATGCCAGTCGCGTTTTTTGCCCCCTCTTATACAACGGTTGCATAAAATACTATTTACAGCTTAGTTTCGACTGCACGCAATTAATTAAATAAAAAAAAATACATTTATTTCTCGACCAACATGGATCAGTTTTGTTAGTAATTAAATAAGTACTTATAAACTATTGTTAGTAACATAGGTAGGTATTTAATTATAATTATATCTAACATATATTTAATTATAATTATATCAATGAAAGCATGAAATACCTAGAACTCGGAGAAAAGTATTATTCACTTCAAAAAGTTAGTTGAAAATATCAATATATTTATCATATGAAAAAAAGAAATTTTAAAAGGAATAAGGCCTCTTAAGAGCTTGGCTACATTGCTAGAAAATATTGTAAGAATTATTTTTTAAGTCCGAATCTACTTACTTTTTACTAAACTGAGAAACAATAGCGAAATTTCAACTAAGGGCCCGGCCACGACTTCGGTTTTAGCGGCGAGCGGCAGCGGTGCGTGGTGCATGTGTCTCGCTCACTCGTATGGCCGCCGCGCTCGGATCTCTCGCTCAACCACCCCGCCGCGCCGGTTGCCGCCGAAAGTCGTGGCATGTCTGTAAGATGTAGTCACTCTATCATCGCCATGTTTATTTCCTTCTATCACTGAATCAAACTATAACAAGCAACGACAACTTCGCTTGCAAAGATCAAATTATCGATGTTGTTTAATTGTCGCCTAGATAGGTATAGTTTCTAATTTGTGTGTAAATATCATAGTCATGGGCATGGGCAAAATTAAAAGCAATGACGTAAATGTAGCGCGCACAGTGCCTTTACCATGAGTTAACGTGACCGTAATAGTACCTACAACGCCCTTAGCAATCGCTAGCGAGTACGGTCACTGTAAACTCGTGGTAAGGGTACAGTAGTCCAAAGAGGGTTGGTTAAGTGTACAGTAGGATAAGGAGTGATGTGACGTGTATGGCTCGAGGGTATTCCAAATTGAGTGGTGTGAACTCTTGTTGGTGTGATAATATGTTCGTTCATCGACCTGCTCGTCTAAGTTGCTTCAAAATATTATGAATGAATCTTGAAAAGAATGTCATCAGATTAATGGACAATACAGATCAACAATCATAGACAGCGGTAACACGCAAATTCTGGCGTCAGTTCATTCATTCTGGTCTGGATGACGAGAGGATGATCGTGTAACCCTCGGACTGACAGTCCAGACTGGTGAAAGTAAAATATTTTAATTCAATAAATTTTTAAATATTTAGAACAGCGCCATCTCTCTCTTCACACTTGCTGTAAAGCAATGGGGACAGGGGATCGTGCGTGTAAAGCGCACATCCTAGGGTATGGCTAATGCGCATAAACATTTCAAACACATATGACGCAGAGGGCGCTCCAGTAGCGTAAGAATAGGCTAGCAGACCCAGTTTTGAAATATATTTTAAATGGTTAATAATGATCTTACTAGCTCTAAAAAAAAGTCTTGTATTTTTGTGACAGCTAGAAAGCTACATTTTATCAATTGAAAATCAGAAATTTCATGAACAGTCAAAAACGCCGTCCGCCATTTTTGCCTTTTGCTAATCTGTGGCGTGACGTAGAATTACCTGTAAATATTCGAAATTCGACCGTCGTATAGTGCCATTCCGCTCACTCCAATATACTTTGACAGGAGATCGAGAGGGACGGCACTATTCGAAGTCGTCAAAGGAGACTTTCAGTTTTGTTTACATGACCGATGACGTCACTATCATAAGCGAAAACGGCGGACAGTGTTTTAAGCATTTAAAAAAACAGATTAAAAACCATATTTTCAAATTCAATTTTTTCAGCTATCGTTCACTTTTATGAATTGAAAAATATATATTTAGGTTTCCTTTGCTAAATATTATACGGAATAAACATTAGTTTATTACGATTTGACATGAGTCAACTAGCCTATTATGGAATGAAAGATTTGGTGTGATTGACGTAGCGATCTAATAGCTCGGTTGGGAGAGCAATACGCCGGAAACGTAGGTAGAGGGCGCAGGTTCAAATCCTGCTTATTTTGTAGTAGATCGCATTCAATTTTTCTTCCTTAATTTACCTTTGTCATTATTTATAAAACTAAAAAATGTGGTATTTCCACATAAAAAAATAGAATGAATCGATAAAAATATTTTAATGACTATTCGTCTGTTTTTTAGTCAGACTGGACTGACGCCAGAATTAGCGTGTATCCGATATCTTACGGTCGCGAGGGGCGCTCTGTTAGAGTAGCATAGGAGAGTGGTTTGTTGGTTGTGGTGGTTCATGTTAGAGCTCTCTTACCTTCCATTACCAGCAGTAATAGGTATGAGCAGGACAAAATTGGACGTAAACATTCGTTCCTTTATTTTGCAACTTATATAGAAAGTGGTCTACTTCCAACTGCGAAGTCGTAGTTCTTTACGCCCGTTTCTCTTTGTTGTAAAATCTTAGTGCGAGAGAGACGGCGTGATATGGTCTTTTAACTCGCAAATATACCCGTAGACCAAGGTCTGATGAGTATCGAACATTGGAGAAGGTATATATTTATTGGCATTGGAATAGATTTACTGAGATGTTGTAGTTATGAAGTTACTGACAAATCACTGATACCGGTAAAGGATGGCAGATGTTTCCTAACTGCCTAACCTGCCGAGTGTTATGATATGAATTTACCAGAATCTGTAGAAGTATGTGCCGCCTAAAGTTTCTGTTTATTTTAGTACCTTGTCACTTTTACTACTTTAAAACTGCTGAAGTACCTATTCTAACAAAATCGATAGATATTGCTGCGGCAAAATACTATAGCATACTTTTGACGTTGAGTAGAAAGAAGTAGGTATTTAAAGCTCCAGTCAATCTGTTCCAACAATGTAAATAAAATTAAAATCGAATTTATCATGGGGTAGTGTGTTTGAACAGTCGTGAAGATTTGAAATGGGATTAAAAATGTAGGTATCGATTGAGAGACGAAAAGTAAGGCGCTATTTCCACTCGTGTTTTTTACGCATTATGAGTGCGTGAATGTTTCTTATTGATTAGATTTAAAGTAAACATTTTGCGTAAAACGTACGAAACTATGAAAACCGCTAAACAAAACAACACGACGCGACGTTGTATCTATAGCTTTTCAATTTTGAATTTCATTTCGCATTCAGGACGTCATATCGTGTAATTTTAATATGTTGTCTCTTACACTCAGAAAGGTACTTACTGGTGGGAAAGTTGCACTTAACTGCTATTTAGATTTTAAAAGTTGACCACTGCCAAGTATTTTATAACTTAATGCATGTAATATTTGTGTATGACTTAAACATTTATTTACGGCGTCGCAATAAAAAAAATATTGTTTAAAATGTGCAAAATACTGGTTTCATTGTAAACCATGGAAATCTTTACTAAAGTAATATTTTACCTAGGCGATGGCGGCTTTGTTTGCACAATAGATTAAGGAATCATGTTAAAAAAACTACTTATTTTTGTTGTACACAAAACTGCTTTAGTTGTTTTGTAATTAGCTCTACTACAGTGCCCTATACATTATTTAGCTAGTTTGATAACTGTCTGAAACTGTAATATAACTATATACCAATATCTGTGGTGAATATGTTATTTATAGTTCTTTATTTGTACATAGTTAATTATACGTTACATTAAACAACTGCGAATACATTTGCTTTATTATTCCTAAGATGTACTTATAATTCAGTCTGATAAATTATCACACGACATTGAAAAAACCCAATCTGCATCGGTTGACAAATTTTGCCTCTGAAATAAAATATCAAATGATTTTAAAATGTTTACAATGAAGCCATGAAGCGAAAAAGCAGGCAGGGTTCGAACCTGCATCTCCAACGGCTTTCCGGGCCAACATGAGCGTCCTATTGGACCACTGAACCTTTTTTTTTTTATACTACGACGGTGACAAACAAGTATGCGGCCCGCCTGATGTTAAGCAGTTTTAACCTGATGCGAGAGCCATTGGTTTTTTTCAACCAGTTGCTTCTGCTCTGCATGCCTTAGGGTGAGATCGTAGCGCGATCTACCGTAAAGATTCAGACTTTATGATCGGCAGCATCGTCTCAAAAACTGTTTTAATAAAAACAATTCACCAAATGATTGTTTTGTTTTCATAAATGAAAGCAACGCTCCCTTTAGATAATTGTAGTTCGCTAAATGTAGAAGCTGATCGATAAACAACTTGTTTAGCGCACCGTTTTGTTCGTGTGCGCACAAGTTATTTTTTATTAGAATATTTACTGTCGATTTTAACAGTTACTGAAATAAACTGATATTTATTTACTGTATACCTAAACTAATAAGCATACCCCGGAGATTTGACGCCTACTGTCGGCCTAGGGTTAAATCATTTGTGCACCGAAAACCCCAAGGTATGCTATTAAGTTCAGTCGGTAGAAATGCGCCCGCGAGGCGAGCGAACCTACCATTTCGATATATCGAAAAGTACAAATGGTATAGGTACTACAAACGCCATCTTACAATCACGCAACAATGGTTAGCTACCTACATTTCTTATGCTAAATTATAAAAATAACAAAGATGCGCTGGATCGCAAATCGCAATGGACAGCCTTTGCACCAATAAAAGCGACTCTGAGCGTGGGTGTTTCCCCTTTTTACTGAGTTTACACACACAAGTCGCGCACTAATGTTTGCAGATCCCAGAGTAACATTTATGAATGAATTCATTCATAAATGGGCCATGCGTTTGTGTAGCCTTCGTGTCGGACCCGCAAAGAGGCTTGTGTGAGGGATGTCTTGTTTACGACCCATGAGAGGCAGAAGGAGGTCCTTACGAAAATGCGGAAGGAAATATAGGTGCCCCGAGTAAACAAAAGGTATTGGTGCATGCTTGAATAATATATATAAATTTTATAAAGAATTCGTGCGCATTTTAAGCCACTGTGGCTTAATCTTAGGGCTACCACCTTAATACTCAAAGAGCCGGACATGCGGATTTTTAGTGGTACTAATTCATTTTAGTGGCAACAACAAATTATTGGTTTAAATGTAAGCCAAGTGGAAACAGGACTAATTAATATAACGCGAATTCTCAAAGCGCGAATTACAAGTAATTTTAGCATAATAAAGCCAAGCCTAATTAATAATTCAGTTCACATAGTTATTAAAATCCTGTAGCATATATTGGACACAGTGTACGCGTGCGCGTATGTCACAATGACACCCTTTGCTTGTCAAGTCAAACTGTCAACAAGTTTATTGTGAAAATGGCGACTACTGGAGTTGGTTTCCGATGGTTAGATATATTAGAAAAGGAATTTGATAAAGCATGTGTGGAACTGGACACTTCTATAGGTGAGTGTTATGTAAATAAATGTTAACTATAAATCTGGACCACCCTTGTATCCGTTGTTTACGATAACTCCTATGACTTTGTTTCCATGTTCCATTGTCAGGTTTATGCAACATTAACTTGAGATTTATCTTATTGATTCGTGTTTTTATAGGCTCTTCTACTTAGGAGATATTGCTAGTCATTCCGTGTATTTGAAAAACGTGCGACTTTCAGGATAATGCGCGAATATCATCACTTTATTAAGGACTAACGCAATCTCCTCCTTTTACCGATTCCTTGTATCTGGTACAGTTTAATAGAACATTTCTTATAAAACCCGGAAGCTGCATTCCCTAAAGTATTTTGCCAAGTTTTTAATGATTTAACTGTAATCATCATATTGATTTTTGTAAATTTTTGGATTGCCTTATTGGCATTTTTCCTTTCAGTCTTTGTATATATTTATGTATGTACTAGTTTACCTTATATTTCCACACCTAAAATCTGAGGCTGTGTGCTCAAATCTTTTTTAATGATACTTACTCGTTTTGCACAACACAATCCTTAAAATATGATAAAATAGCTTCCCCATTGCCATTGTTTTACAATTGGAGTTCCATATTAGAATTAGAGATAAACAACTTTTTAGCTACACAGTAAATAACCCTCACAGTGTTCATGATGTTGCATTATTAATTTGTCTCCTAATTTTATTTCAGTGGAGTTGGATTCGGAAGAGTCGGAGTCAGTATTTGCAGCACGCCAGAAGATTGCTACACTAAGCTCATGTTTTGCACAACTGACGCACAAGGCCCTGACTATATTTCAGAACAGTGCAAAACTTGAGGTATGTCCTAGTGTAGTGCTTGTAATGATACACATTTGGCATTAGTACAGAGTTTGTTCTCAAAGTTATACTACACAAAACTCGACTGGCTTGTCTATTCAACTGACTGTCTTATTCTATTGTATGCAAAGGAAAAATAAGCCAAAACTGCTCTGGCTTTACCAAGAATATACTTGATGCAACACCCACTGACACCTCTCTGCGGGTTTGTAGCTAATTACGCATGTTCATCATTCGTGTTGTCATGCCCGAAACCGATTCATCGCATTTTATGCCAACAACCAAGTACTTTCCAGTAGTAATTAATTTTGTGCTGCAAGTTATTACCACTTGTTACCGACTTTAAAAAATTTAATAAAAACCGGCCAAGCGCGAGTCGGACTCGCGCACTGAGGGTTCAGTACAAATACTTATCCCATCTTAACTGGCCGGGTTAGTCGTTTCCATAGTTTTTGATAAAGATAAGGCAATTTCGTGGAAGCTTTTCTCATTTATTGTATTTGATCTATTCTTCATACGTTTTCTGGATAATTTAGGTAATTTTGTTCCAAGGCAGCTTCTGACTAAGCGGTGATCAGTATTGAAGTTCAGTTTATGTATGACTGCTGTGTCTGTAAATACTTTCGGAGTGTTGGTCATGATGTAGTCTATTTCATTTTTGTGTTCTAACTACAACATTGATGTCAAAACAAACTACCAAAAATTGGAACAACTTCTTACAAATCATAAAACCAGCAACCCCAAAAAGCACCCATACAATCTAAGTGAAAAAACACTGCAGCTAATAGAAGAAAGAAAACATTTATTATTACTACCAAAAAAGAACAATCACAAACAAGTAGGAGAAATTAGTAAAGAAATAAAAGAAAACATCAGAAGAGACAGACAAACCCAAAGACTACAGACTTTAGAAAGACATATAAGTAAAACGGGAGGTGTACGTAAAGCATGGAAGGAATTAAGAGAGATCAACAAAGAGTGGATACCGAAGATAAACCGAGGAAAAAATACAATTTCAAAAAGAGAGGACATAATAGAAACGGCCACACAGTTCTACAAAGATTTGTATTCAGATCACCTTATACTCCAACAACCAAACCACACTGAACGTATTGGAATGGAAAGGTCAAACCAAGAGTTGGCCCCTGAAATACTTCCAAAAGAAGTTGAAAAGGCAATTAGAAGTCAAAAGTTAGAAAAAGCTCCGGGTCCAGATGGAATTTCCAATGAGCTATTAAAAGCAACTGCTGGTGAACTAGTCCCTATTCTTACAAAGCTGTTCAACGGAATCATGTCCGATCTATGGATACCTGAACAATGGAAAACTTCACATATTATTCTATTACATAAGAAAGGCCCAAGGGAGGATATAAGCAACTACAGGCCTATAAGTCTCATGTCCAATATTTACAAAATATTCTCAAAAATTATCCTGGAAAGAATAAGCCAAAATTTAGATGAAAATCAACCATTAGAACAAGCTGGCTTCAGAAAAAAATTCTCAACTATAGATCACATCCATACAGTGAAGCAGATAATGCAAAAATACAAGGAATATAACAAAACTCTATATATAGCATTCATAGACTACAACAAAGCATTTGACACTATAAGTCATGAAGCTATCTGGGAGAGTTTAGAAACCCAAGGAACCCCAGGTCAATACATAAACATAATCAGATCTATATACACAAACAGCAAAGCTAGAATACAGCTGGAAGCGGTGGGACCTGAGTTCAAAATAAGAAGAGGAGTGAGACAAGGTGACCCATTGTCCCCAAAGCTGTTTTGTGCGGTTCTAGAGAACATTTTCCGAAAAATTGATTGGTCAGACTTGGGTCTAAATATTGATGGAATAAAAATAAACCACCTGAGATTTGCGGATGACATTCTATTCGAGGAAAGTCCAAATAAACTTGAAGATATGATCCAAGCTTTAAGCAAAGAAAACATGTCAAAAACAAAACTACTTACAAATTCAGAACAAATACAAATAAAAGCTGGTGACCACATACTAGATTACGTAGATGAGTACTCATACCTGGGCCAGCTCATATCCCCCAAAGATCAATCAAACAAAGAGATCAATCTAAGAATAGCCAGTGGATGGAGGAAATATTGGTCTCTGAAGGAGGTCATGAAATCCAGAGAATTAAGTATCTCAGTCAAAAGAAGAGTATTTAACACTTGTATTCTACCCTGCATAACATATGGTTGTGAAACATGGGCACTGACACAACAACAGAGAAATAAACTGCAATATTGCCAAAGAGCCATGGAACGAAGCATGACAGGGACATGCAAAAGGGACAGAATAAGAAACAACCAACTAAGGGCAATGACAAAAGTGGCAGATATCCTTACCAAAATTGACCAGCAAAAGTGGAGGTGGACTGGCCACATGATGAGAGAAAAACAGGGAAAGTGGAGCAAAATAATTACTGACTGGTACCCCAGAAATTGCAAGCGAAGTAGAGGCAGACAACATAGAAGATGGGAGGATGAGCTAAAACTTACAGCGGGGCCCAACTGGAGGAGGGTGGCCCGCGATAGAATACAGTGGAAACAGCTAGAGGAGGCCTTTGCCAGGAGGCACGCTGAACTGAGGGATATACTCTAACGAAACACAACCTTATAGAAATCAGTTCAGAATAAGAAGGCATTATTATTATTATTATTATAACTGGCCGGGTTAAGTTTGCACCTGGTATGTATGGCGCCGTTTTTCCCACTCGAGGCTTCTGAAGAGGCCTGAGGAGGCCTTTGTCGAGGGGCAACCAGATTTGCAGCAAAAGAGCAAAAGTCAAATACTAGAAGCAAATTAAATAACATTATAATCTGAATGTATAAGGCTAAAATAAAATAAATAAATAAAATATGTATGGCGCCGTACACCCTTACATATTTAGATATATTTTATATATTATAGCGGCAACAGAAATACATCATCTGTGAAAATTTCGACGGTCATGTTGGTTCATGAGATACAGCCTGGTGACAGGCGGACAGACAGACAGACTCTTAGTAATCGGGTCCCGTTTTTTACCCTTTTGGGTATGTAACCCTAAAAAGTGGCACTAACCAAACATTTTTAAAGAACCATGACATATTTGGAGATGTTACAAAAGGTGATAATCAGTTATCCTTATGCCCTGCAGAGCTACGGAGCTGCAGAATTGCATGGCCCATTCATTAATGAATTCATTCTTAAATTGGCCATGCATTTGTGCAGCCCATAGTACATGAGTGTGATGCGCTAACCACATAGCAACGATTTATGAGAAAACTCAGCTATGATGTAAGATAACTAGTGGCATTGTTAGCTGTAGATCTCGCGATTTTTTTTGATTTGGCTGAAATATTACATTTTTACGTTTTTATCATGCCATTTTAACCCTTCGTCTGTGAGATTAAAAAAAATCTTGCGTTCAAACCTCATTTGTGCTGCAATGAGTAAAAAAATATGTCCGTAAAAAAATGCAAAAAGACGGCCTTAATATGTGGTCAGGATCCTATACCAACACAGACGAAGGGTTAATATTTCAAAAAATTTACTGAAGATCAGCGCCAAGATAACAGATTATTGTTTTGCCATGTGAACTTCGTATACATGAACATTTTAATTTCGATATGGTAATTAGAAGTAGATTAAAATTGACTTCCAAGATTTGATTACATTATTAGTTCCTTACAAACTAAGTTACAAGTGAAACTAATAAAAACGTATAAAAAATAAAACAATAATACACACTTGTTAAAGATTTATATATAAAATAATTATTATTGTTTACATAGTAGGCTTTCTCCAGCTAGGGCCTCTATCATATGGATGTTTGTGCAGATGTCTCCGATGAGGGGCCCTCGTCGAGACAGTGTCGACACTGTGGTGGCTTGGCTTTGGAGTTACATTGAGGACATCATCATTTTTATTTGTATCCTCTACACCTCCGTAATCAAAGAATTCGTTGTCCTCGTCACTGCCCCAGTATTCTTCTTCATCTAAATCTTGTTCACTTCTGGAAATTTTAAAATATGCAGGTATTAACTTCTAAAATAAAATGAACCTTTACCAAATAAATTAGTGAACTCCGGCTAAGTTATATATTTGTATTAATAAGACTACTTCAACAAACCGTATCACGTCTATTACTCAATAGAGTCCTCAACATTTTGGAAGCTTTACAGCTTTGGTGCTCATGGAGCAAAAACTAACTTTTATTTGTCATTTGTTATCTGGTATTTGGTATGTTACTCAAACGTTTCATGTAAATTAGTTATAATCGCAGAAACGTAATGTAAGATGAATTATTAGTTACTTAATAAAAATAATAACCTCACATCGTCAAAAGATTATTTTGATTTATTACATTTCGAGGCTACACTACAGTCTACACTCTAAGAACTGACTGTCAAGTTTAATGACACACTATGATGTTGTTGTGTAACTGAGACTGTTGTTTGCACTGCAGATAATAAAAATGTTAATTTCTCTACCAGTTTACTGAGACAACTGAATTAACCTTTTTTGTCTGCGCATATGATATTACTTTTTGTTTTTAAAGCAGACATTAAATATTATTTGCTGTAGATTTTGGTATTTGGAACTTACTAGCGACATCTCTTGCGGTGTAGTCAAGATA
Source organism: Apotomis betuletana (assembly GCA_932273695.1). Lineage (NCBI taxonomy): Eukaryota > Metazoa > Arthropoda > Insecta > Lepidoptera > Tortricidae > Apotomis > Apotomis betuletana. The sequence continues at coordinate 19,659,737 of OW026302.1, read as the reverse complement.
TAATTCAGTTCTATATTCTCATCGATCTCTCAGTCGTGTCGTCCTGTCCTACAAACTTACTTGATTCCTTTGAGCTTCTGCATTAACCGATCTGCCTCCGATGTGACGTCGGAGGCCTGCGCCGGCGCGTCGGCGTCGTCGCTCATCCTGGCTTCCAGCCGCTGTAGCGTGGCGTCCGCACGCTCCGTCAGCGCTATGAACTTCTCAGTTAGCTGCTGCAACTCCGTCTCTTTGAAGGTGGCGTGGGAAGCGTTCCGGAACACGGTCTCTAGTCGTCGACAGGTTGCATCGCTCTGAAAATGCAAAGTTTATACTCATAATCATATTGCATTACTATGGTAATCCAATAGCCCTGTACATGTACAATCTCAGGACATCACGCGATGTCTTCCAGCTACCAAAGCTTTCTTCTAGCTAGCTAGCTAGCTTCGCTAGCTTCAGTTCACATAAATAGGTACAAGGCCCCGAGTTTGTCCTAACAAGTTTTAATAACAAGTGACATTTATGGGTTAACCTCAATGTATTCAAATCCAGGGATTTCAGTCCAGTGTTGTCAGCTTTTTAATGATAACTTCTTACATATCCATTGTTAGTAAAGCCTTTAATTATACCAACCTGTAGTGCTCGTCCGGAGTTGAGGAACTTCATTACTTTGTAGTCGTGATTCCGCATACTGACCTTAATGTCTTGCAGTTCTTGAAATGTGGAATTTGTCCTGTGGATGGATAAATATAATATATAAGTAATTAAATAAAAAAAAACTTGTATTTCTGTTGTACAAATTTAACGTCTCAAGAAAATGTACCTGCTCCTAGAGTACACAAGGAGATCATTCCACCTAACGTACAACTGATGTAGGCCCCAGTATTATCTTTTTCATTGGGGTTCTTGATTATCTAGCTCCACCACTCCACTCCACTCACTACTCCTGATCTAATCGAAATATACGTACTTATTAATAAGCGAATCGATGAGTTTGTCCAGCACGTCCGCGACGTGCGTGGGGTCGTCCAGTTGCACTCTCTGGCAGGAGTCCACGAAACGCTTCTGCGCGTCCATCATCTCTTGCATCTGTGGAGACATTACAAAAAAGCGGCATTTAATAAGTGAAGGTGATATTTATATTGATGTATCAATTTATCATTTAAAAAACATGTGTCGTGACGTGAAATGTTGCGTTTCGGTATAGTCTACAATACGAATTAGAAACGACCTTCTTCACCCATCTGTTTCATGGACAAAAAATAATAATAAGATAAGATATTTATTGAATAATAACTTATTTTACAGTAATAATAACTATAGCTTAAGACATTCTACTTGGCGAAAAATGGCATGCGCCTGAACTAGAATTCCCTGTGTTTCAGGGATAAAGAGGACTAACTTATTAACAATTTCTTAAATAAATAATCATAAACACATTAAATGATAAATTATAGATCGGATACAATAATGTTCAATTAGAATAATAATAATCATTAATAATAATCATTCATTTCGGATATTCATCCATATCATGTAAGTCACAAAAATAATTAGCCTTACAACGAAAAGTATTATCGCGAATACGTTGCCTAAAAATAACCTGGCGAAATGTTTTCAAACAGTATAAGTACAGATTTAGATTCTTATTTATTGGAATTCAGCAATCAAAAGTGCAATCAATTTAATTTCCAAACCATTTCGTAATTTTCATGTTATTGAGACCCACATGGTTAAACAGATTTTTAGTTTGGGCTCCTACGGAGTTACAAAGATATTTCTGTTTACAAAGTTGTGATTTAAAAGACCTTCAGGCACCTAATGACTCAAATCGACCTTGTCCGCTAATGGTCCTTAACAATTGGTTACATCAATTAAAGTTACAAGCTTATGATTATGAGTTACCTTCAAATCGATTTTGTACGTATTATCGCTGAGGCGTTTCGAGAAGGCGGCCTCGAGGTCTGCAGACGTGAGCCTGGCGTCTCGTTGTCTCCTCGCGAGGGCTCGGAGTCCGTCGGCCAGTTCTCGACGCGTCACGTTGACCAGCGAGAGACCGTCTCGCATGAGGGCCTCCAGGATCAAACCTCGGCGCCAGGTCTCGGTGTAGGCACCACTGACCTAGAAATTAATAAAGAATTTATAATCACAGCGTTTGAGAGAGAGAGGTTGTGACCCCCGTCTGGCTCGTACCTGGTTCAGCAAATATCGCTGGCAATACAGCGGGGCAATGCTGCTAGCATTTTTGGAACTTTTCCTCCAGGTACTCGTCAGACCGGAGTTTGATTTTTGATGTGTTATTGACAAAGCGTGTTGCGGATTATTATATTGTATCACTTGGACGAAGCTTGTTGCTGATATACATTTATGTTGGATTTTGACGATGGTTGCTACGGATGCTCATTTTGTATTTAAGTATGACGAAACCTGCGCTGTGGATATAATATTTGGATGCATGCATGAAATTTATTAAATAAAATTTATAAGTGGAATTTATAATCTACTTCGACGGAGAATGGGCAGAATAAGGAATGAGTATGTAAGAGGAAGTCACCTGAGAGAGAGCACTAGCACTAACACATATCACAGATAAGCTACCAGCTAATTGCCTAGGGAGGTGTGGGCACGTGATGCGTAGAGATAATAGCCACGTGACAAAAAAGCGTTAAGGTTGAATGTGGAGGGAAATAGAAGAAGGGGAAGACTAAAGAAAAGGTGGATGGATTGTGTGAGAGATGGTATGGAGAAGAAGTAATTAATTGATGAGATGAAGAATGATAGGGAAGAAGGGAAGAAAAAAGCCCCAATTAAATTGTATAAGGGCAAGAGAATGATGAATCTACTTCGATGGATCTAGTTGGCCAATGCGATGGACTAGATGAATGTGCTCACAGAGCTCAGACCAGGGAGAATTGGAGGAAAATTGTGCTACGCATATACCATTAGTGACCAAGACTGTTCTCCCAAGAGCCTTAGAAGAAGGAGAAAGAAGATGACGGGTCGTACCTTTTCCAGCAAATGCCTGTGCGAAGTAAGGTGACTTGTCAGGTTCCGTGCAATACCTAAGATCTTCTCTTCGCTGCGCGCTATCTTTTCTGCACTTTCTTTAACTGCTGCCTGTAAATAGAAAAAAACAATGTTAATCTTTTAAGCGGGAAGGATGAGAGAAAGCCGGGAGCTCCAAAGGTCAATTTATTTACCGCCACAGTCACAAGAGAATGACAACGCTCGAAGTTACCCTTATGCCAACGATCGTATGCGATTACAATAAAACAAGTTAGAGTTCTTTAGTTAGCCGATTTATGGTCTTAGATCTGGACTGGAATGAACCCTATAATTATGTGAATGAATTTTCCTTATCAATAGCTTAGCTATTACCATGAAGGAGCTTCACAAGCACCCATGGTTATATAATCCAGATGATTATCGTACTTGATCGAATGCACTCAGTTTTTAACCGACTTCCTAGAAAAGAGGAGGTTCTATGTTTCACTGTACACTGTACGGATATCTACGCCAATTGTGGACCGATTCTCAAAATATTTTTTTTAGTTGAAAGAGTATACTCCTGAGATGGTCCTCTCTGATCTCATTATGCTGATGACCTGATGATGGAAGGTACAACTCCTTAACTGTCAGAAGTTATGGAATAATTCAAACGAGATGCATGCAAACAAGACCTCCCCGATCACCCCGCTATGTGCATATTATTTATATCACTAAAAAGCAAAAGAAAAATATTTTATAACAAAATAGACTGAAAAGCCAAAAATAACCCGTTCATGTACAGATTACATTTGAATCACCTTTTGAAGTCGGTGCCACCGAAAGAAAACTCCCCGACTACCTTATTATTATGTATTACTAAGTAATACTTTTAAACACGTTAAATTAAACGTTTTAATTTTTTTATTGTCCTAAATGTGTGACAGTCCCGGCAATGCAACGGAAGAAATTTTTTAAATTTGTCATAACTTATTTTATCTATCATAGATACTCACTTCAACGTTAGTCTGAAGCATATGCATCCTATGTTCCAGCCTTTCAGCTGCTAGTTGAGCTCTTTCTAGTCTTAAGGAGAGTGTGGTCTCCACTCGATCTGAAATTAATAGAGATAATACCGATTACCAGCCGATTACTGTGACTGTGACATACAAATAAGTAATAAATAAATATCGTATAACTTCTCACCAATCAACCTAGTCTCAAAGTAAGCTCTAGTAGGCTTGTGTTATGGATACTAGACGACGATATGCATACTTATATAGATAAGTATATACTTAAATACATAGAAATATCTATGATCCATGAACAAATATTCGAGCTCATCACTCAAATATTTGCCTTCGCTGGGATTCGAACTTCGTGAGATCATATCATCACGAGCGTTGAGTTTTTTGTCTAATGGGTCGTTCTTGGCGCGTTTATTAATTTATTCAAACCAACCGATAGCGGTCCACTCCACAGCCATCGTTTAATTATTGGTTAAGAGCCCTTGTTGGGTCAATTGGGGCGGGAGTGATATTGCGAAAGTTGCGGCCTCAAATAGGATATGACACACTATGCCCGTCACTCATCGGTTTCCCGGACGGCCGAATAGCAGTCTAGAAAACGCATCCATCCAGTCGAGTTGTAAACCTACAAATTGAGAATGTAAATAAATAAACATTCGTGGGCTGCACCTATGACGCTCATTAAAATGTTTATAGCGCTATTTGAATATTACATTTACGTTTATCTGTAAATTTTCGCGTGGCAATTAAAAATATAACTGCTGCTACAAATTTTTATTGAATGTTTACAAGAGTCTTGGGTATGTATTAAAATTATAAATTCGTTGACATTTCGATTAGGTTGTTTATGGGTTTCATATTGACTACCCACGTATGTTACGGCATGATGTATGGGGCTGCCATTGCTGCCCATGATCCATGATTTATAATTTGTGAATTAAAATGACGTGAATGAATATAAATGCACCGTTTTAGCTAGAATGTTTATAAAGAACTATAAACTACATGAAAATTGGGGCAAATGGACCGGATAACAAAATAAGTATAAGCTTGTTTAAGTCTAGGTACTGTTCAGAGTGTTTATAGTAGAGAGCGTAGAGTCGAGTTAATACATTTATAGATTTGTGCTCAGATATTTTTGATCACATTATTGCTCATAAATTTAAGAACTCGACTGTACTTTTACCATAAAATCATAATCTTTAACGCATATTATAAGTGCGACAGTTTCTCCTTTGGTTTGTCTAATCACATTTAGCATCAAATGCAGCTGACAATTTTAGTGTGAAATTTGACATAAGCCAATAGTAAAAATTGATATGAGTAAAATTGAGATTAATCAAAGCTCTGGGTTTCTGGTTCTCTTTTAATTAGAATATCTGATATAAACGTTAGCTGATCAAACTCCGTTATTCGTTACACCACGCACTACGGACCATTGCATCGTAAACTTGGTATTGAAAAAATATGTAGGTAATTTGAGTACCTAGTTTGTCTTGTATAACCTCCAGCTTGCGCGCCTGCTGCGCCTGCGCCGCGCTGACCGCGTCCAACGCCCGCAACCGCTCCTCGATCTTGCCCAGGACACCGTTAAGTTCCTGAAAACATTAACACGTGCCTTTATGTCCTAAAACTGGTTTGCTTGTTTGAAAATCTATAGCATGCTCTTGTTTGGAGAGTCGTTCAAACGTTGGCCTACACTCGGCGCACGGAAACAAATTTATACCGGAACGGTTTATAAAATTATGTTTACCCTTTCTGACCCTTAGAGCAACACAGTACAGAAAGGAAGCCGCCATTCCCCGCTATGAAAGCACATTTATACAGACGGTGACTTATGTGACGCGTAATTCTACAAGGGAAAATATGCATTACCTAGATTAGCTTTACAGGAATTGGGGGCACTGCTCGACTATTTCGGCTCGTGAGGAATATATAGGCACAATTATGCAGAGCTGATTGCGAAACTACATAACTTATTTGAAGAGGTTTACGCAGATGGAAATTAAAATTCGAGCGTAAGCCGTCAGATTCTGTTCGCGTTTCCTCACACTACAGTGTTGCGGATCTGTTGTGAACCTTACGGGTATTATAGTGCTGATATTAGAAATTAAAATAACTGACCAGAGTGGTGTGTGCGTTATGCGGGTGGACACGCAGCTCAGACGAGTAGCGCGCCAAGCTTAGGTACGCCAGCGTAGCCACCGTGCGTATCGTTGCTGTCTGCAACACTCACCAGAGCGGTGTGTGCGTTGTGCGGGTGGACGCACAGCGAATGGAGCTCAGGCGAGCAGCGTGCCAAGCTGAGCCACGCCAGCGTAGCCACCGTGCGTATCGTTGCTGTCTGCAACACTCACCAGAGCAGTGTGTGCGTTGTGCGGGTGGACGCGCAGCGAATGGAGCTCGGGCGAGCAGCGCGCCAAGCTGAGGCACGCCAGCGCAACAACCGCGCTTAACATCGCCCTGTCTGCAACAAAACACCGTTTTACGAACCATGATCAACTGATCACACATTTTAGACAATTTCTATGATATTATGCTTTGTTTATGGTATTGGCCTTCTTCATCAGAACACAGAAAGATTAAGCGATGGTGTATGAGGTTCTGTGAGGCGATGGATGACCGTCCTTCTGCTGTGAATTATGTTTAATTATTTATTAATATTTTTCCTTTCTGTTGTGCAATGTGCAATGTTCTGTATTGTTACTTAGTTCTATGACTGTACTTGTTACACAGTGCCTTGGTGTATCACTGTAATACTGTGTAATTATAATTGAATAAATGAATGAAATAAATGAATGAAATGATTGATGCCTATAACTTGTCATACAGAATAGTTATAAGAGTATAAATTCATAAGAAAAGAAAATGCAAGAAATGCCGCGCGCGTGATGTTAATTTACAGCGTCGCTGTACTGAAATAGTCCATACATTTTCATTGATATTAGCTACGCTCGCTCACCGTCGATACTGACTATCGATTGCGTACTGTGTCAGACTTTAAAAGTAATGTCATTTTGAAAGATATGCCTGATGCTTCAATGATGCGTGAAGATGAAAGGGAGATTTAATCGTCCGGTTAACTCGGGAATTATTCAGTGTCGTTGTTAACATGTAACCCGCGTCGCCTGTCATTTGCGGCACGACGCATTGTCTATATCAAACACCGCCGCAGGTGCGAGGCGTCCTGTTTATATGCGCTTATTTATTTGCATTCCGGTGCAGTTCGTGGACCCCGGATGGCCGGAATCATTGTCTGCAGTCCCAAGGAGAAAGGTCCTAAAATATGTTTAAAGGCCATAGGTACGAGTAGTTGCTACGTTTTTACTTTGGAGATTAGTCGTTTACGCCCCCGCCTCGACCTTTCAACGCTCATTCAGCAGATCATACCGGATAAGTTGTATTGTCTACGCGTAGGAGCGTGTTCGGATGTTTCTGCCCTGTCCTCAGCTGTCTGCACCGATGTTACATAATATTGGGTTCATACCATTGTTGTGTCAACATCTATTCTGATAATGATTTTTGATATTTTGAAGTCAGCAAAGAATGAAAACTGTATCAAAAGAAGGTTCAATTCTTTCGTAACCCAACTCAACTCATTTACATGATACATGCATGCGTTTGAGGCTAAAATGACTTACACTCATCCAGTAGCTGAATCCATTAGTTCCAGTGAGTGAGGATTATTGGGCCACGATTATTATGTGTTTGATGGTGTGTCGGAATGAATCGTCACGTGTCGATGTAAATATTACTCACCAGTATTATAACTTCGGTTTACAATTGCCCGTCTTCGTGCTTATACTAAGCGGTTTTTCCGAGCGTTTATGTTTATAGAACTGATTAAGCAGACATGACAGTACTTGATTGCGCAAAATTAAGACTTGTGCAGCGGTTACGGGGCGTTGTAAATCAACAAACGCTGGGTATAAATAAATAAATATCAGACAAGCTCACACAAATCGATCTAGTCCCAAATTAAGCTCAAGAAGGCTTGTGTTATGGGTACTAGATGACGATATACATACTTATATAGATATAGGTATGAGTTTATAACCAACGAGAAAAGCTAGCACAGCGTCTAAACCGATGAATTTCAGTGTATTGTGTGTGTGTGTGTATACTTAATGGAAAGGGCAGACGCCGCAGACGGGATGAGAAAGATGATTATTTTGTAAGGACAAGGGCGGTAATTTGTATACACGCCACTGGAGACACACATAGACAAAGACATTGTCAGACTTCTGTATTACTAATTTGGCCGTTAAAACCAGTCAATATACTGTCCTGTAAACTATCCTCACTATAATGTGTGGTAGTGGTCACGTAGCTGCACTCATTCCGGTGCCCAATTCGTCGCGGGCGCGTATTGCTAGTAATTGACGTCTGATCCGGCCCGGGGCACACTGTCCGATTTACTCGGCGGACGTGATCAATGACTTCTGGAACGTCCATCTATCATTGATTGATACAATAATTATGCTTAATGAGACTTTATGAAAGGGCGCTTTGCTCCGATAAAGAACTCGACTTAAATGACTTACTTAAGCCTTGTTGACTCTGTCAGTTCACGCTAAAAGAACAATCTAGAGTGCAATCCAATCAACGGCTTCCTTTATTATATTTTGTTCGTTTTGCGGTCGCAGGCATTCGGAAATTCAGAGAGGGAAAGCACTCGTATGCGGGCACGTTGACCTCGTTCAGTATTGAACTTGAGTGGAAAACCAGATGTTCAATTTAAAGATCGATCAGATAGAGATGTCGATTGAGATCTCTTGCTAGTTGATATTATTGGGAGAGTTTGACTCAGTTGTAGCTGAAACCCTATATTGTATTTTATTGAATACTCAATAATAAATGAATATTAGGAGACAATCTTGCTAAAGCGACCTTTACTCAAATTAGGTTCTTAGCTTGTATTTTGGGTATTAGGTACTAGAAAACACATATCATTCAAAACTCAAAAACACATTATGTGTACTCATCACGCAAATATTTACCCTTACTAGGATCAACTTCAGATTACGAGCTTTGTAGATTTGCTGTATCTTATAAGCCAACCGCGTCTACACTAGAGTTTCAAATCAATAGTTTAGAAATCAATAGATTAATGTTAAAGTAAAGGTCCTTCCTTTGGGGGTTCTTTCAGATTGGATCCGTTAATAATTTATTATCATTTTAATTCATCGTTTGCCAATATTGTTATTTTGGTTCAGGTGTAAGGTGATTGACTTATTGAATTCCCAAAACCAACCCGCCTTCGTTGTTTAAAACTAGTGCATGCAGATACACTGCCGCTCAGACTTAGAACGTTGTAAGAGTGTACTAACCACATATACCTAACTTTCTGTCTTTTTCTTCTGAGCACCAGGGTGGGCGTGTACCTAAGCGTGGCCAACAACAGCTAGGGTTGTTAGAAACAGAATTATGGCTCTTACGCTTGTTTATATTGTTACGAGCGTGGGGTTCGTATTTGATAGAAAAGCACAAATTAATCCACAAATGAAAACACACACTTTATTACCGAAATTACGCACTTACAATTCACACGAACTGTACTTAAAATCCACTAATTAACACAAACACTATTACACAAATAACGCACTCGCTATTCACACGAACTGTACTTAAAGCGCACTAATCACTCAAGAGTCTTTCTCTCCGATTATCCTTGTACTAGCATTCGATCGCAGTTAAAATGTAACTAACTCGCGCCGGCCGTCGGCGCCTTATATATCCCGCGGAACCGCTCTGGACGCATTGTCCACACATATCGCGAATATTCTAGTAAGGTCCAGAGTGAGGGCCGAGAACATTCGAGGCCATATATGTCTCTCTCTAATGGTGCACTCTCTGTCACTCCCTTCTCGAATGTTCCGAGTATAGCTATCTCTTTCTAGTAGTCCTATCTCTGTCCCACACTTCTCGAATGTTCCGAGTATAGCTATCTCATTCTACTAGTGCTATCTCTGTCACACCTACGGGATATTTCGCCATATAACGATTTGTGCTTCAGAGGGCCATAAGGGGTCCTGAAAACGCCTGAAAACGGGTTTTCAGGTTATGGCGTCATCTGATAGAGGGTGCCCTGAAACGGACTGAAAACATGTTTCAGGCGCCTGAAAACGACGGCAACTTGGGTGAAATTTCGATCTTTAGATATGTGATAGAGCATCTTCTGAAACGGCCTGAAATGACTTTTCAGCCTGCTGAAAACGCTTCTAACGCACTGAAAATGACGTTCAAAGTTTTTGACCTAACCTACCGGCGTAACACTACCCCCTCCTAAGACATGCTCGTCCCGAGCATCATTATTTCCGTGGTATCTGGCCAGCCGGTCAACATGAACAATCTTGCTTGGACTACGAGGATTCCGCTGGATTCGATACGTGACGTCGTTTATTTTAGTGACTACCTTGTAAGGTCCCTCCCAATTCGGAGACAGTTTCGGGGACTTTCCCACTCGTCGCATAGGGTTATGTAGCCACACCAACGAACCTTCCTCAAAACCCTCTTGGTAAGGCTTCCGGTCATGTCGGGTTTTGTGAACACGATCGCACTTGTTTTCAGAGTCAGATTTTGGAAACGATCCTGAGTCGCCAAATTTACATGCCGATGCCGTGCCATGCCCTTTCCATGGTGCTCCAACGTTGCACAACTTGAGTGCTTCTCTGCTACGACGGGTATGCGGTATCTTGTCTGATGCACACCTAGTGCATCTTCTGCACCAGTTTTCAACATCTTCTCGGTAGTTCATCCAATAGAAACGTTGTCGAATTATCATTAGGGTCCTCTTGAATCCAAGGTGTCCACCAGACGCTCCGTTGTGAAAGCATCTTAAAACATTTCTCACTCTTTTCCTTGGGACAACGACTTGCAAATGAACATCCTTCCCATTTGCTGATTCCCACATCCTGCACAACACACCATTATGCATAACCAAGTTATCCCATTGTGCCCAGTAACTTTTTGTTACCGCACTCATCGGAGCTACATCACACCATCTTGGCTTAGGCGTACCCGTACTAATCCAATTGAAAATGGGTCTCACGTCAGGATCCTCTTGTTGCGCTTGCTGCATTATTTCATCACTCCACTCATCGCTGCCGGTAACAGTTCTTAACATTCGAATTCGAACACATTCCTTGTCATCTCGTCTTAAGCAATGTTCGTCGTTATCCACACAAGGTCTTCGTGATACAGCGTCAGCATTTACCCGTTGTGGTACTGAACCCAAGGGGCCCATTGCCCTTCCTATTGAAGCTGGATCCCTGTCCCTCCTATTCCTATCCGGACACGTTGACTGTATGTGTCCACGTTCTCCACATTGGTAACAACGTGGTCCGGATTTGCCGCGAGGAGCTACCGGCTTCCTAGTCAACACGCCTCGTCTATTCCTTCTCGGACAGCTTAACTGTATATGTCCACGTTCTCCACATTGATAACAACGTGGTCCAAATTCGCGCTGGGGAGATACCGACTTCCCAGTCGACATTCCTCGCCTATTCGTTTTCGGGCAGCCTGACTGTATGTGTCCACGTTCTCCACATTGGTAACAACGTGGCCCGAATTCACGGCGGGGCTCTACCGGCTTCGAAGTCGACACTTCTCGCACCCTGAAAGGCCTGGATGAGTCCTGTCGTACGGCTTCCACCTCAAGAGCGTGGGCTACGGCATCTTTCAGGCTGCCGTGATGTCCCAATCGCACGGCTGCCCTCACTTCCAGATCCCGGATCCCATCAATGAAGGCTTGCACCAGCATACTGTCAACGAACGACGCTGACGTGCGTTGGTAGGCCTTCCTAACCAACTTCTCGATCTCCAAGGCCCACTGCTGTAAGGACTCGTTACGTCCTTGCGTCCTATCTTTCAACTGAGCTCGGTATACGTGCTCCAGATGACTGTCGCCGTAACGTGCCTCCAAAGCTTCTAGAAGGCGTTCGTACGTCTGGTCGTTTCCCAGAGCTTCAAGTATGGTAAGGGCCTCGTCACGCAGCGCCAACGTCAGTGCTGTTCTGGCTTGCTCCTTATTCCAGCCATTAGCCCGGGAGACAGACTCGAACTGCAGTTTGTAGGCTGTCCATGATGAACTACCATCAAAAGGTGGTACCTTGAACCTGCCGCCTCCGGCCACCGATGCGTCGGGTACATAGGTACTGGGACCATTAGCCACTTTTATTTCAAGTTTTTGGAGACGGTTCTCACAGGTCTCAATTTTTTTATCCACCTCATGGACTCGACTCTCCATTTTTTCATCCATATCGGCCAATTTTTCCTGGACCTCGAACAACTCCTTCTTCCATTCAGTCGTGGACTCGTGTACCTCACGAAGCATTCGTGCCTGTACCTCCTGGTGATCCTTTTGCTCCCGAAGGATTCGGGACTGTTCCTCTTGTTTTCTGGCCTGTTCCTTTAGGAGGACAAAAATGGCGTTAAGGTCCACTCCCTGTGCAGCTGGAGCAGGTGATTCCGTCGTACCAGGCGTCGAGTCTCCAGATCCAGATGTTTGGCTTCGCGTCGTCACTCCTTTCGGCTCGGTTTCTCGTGGCATTAACGGCATTTTCTATCCGCACTTCTGACACCAAATGTTACGAGCGTGGGGTTCGTATTTGATAGAAAAGCACAAATTAATCCACAAATGAAAACACACACTTTATTACCGAAATTACGCACTTACAATTCACACGAACTGTACTTAAAATCCACTAATTAACACAAACACTATTACACAAATAACGCACTCGCTATTCACACGAACTGTACTTAAAGCGCACTAATCACTCAAGAGTCTTTCTCTCCGATTATCCTTGTACTAGCATTCGATCGCAGTTAAAATGTAACTAACTCGCGCCGGCCGTCGGCGCCTTATATATCCCGCGGAACCGCTCTGGACGCATTGTCCACACATATCGCGAATATTCTAGTAAGGTCCAGAGTGAGGGCCGAGAACATTCGAGGCCATATATGTCTCTCTCTAATGGTGCACACTCTGTCACTCCCTTCTCGAATGTTCCGAGTATAGCTATCTCTTTCTAGTAGTCCCATCCTTGTTACACACTTCTCGAATGTTCTGAGCATAGCTATCTCTTTCTACTAGTGCTATCTCTGTCACTCCTACTGGAAATTTCGCCATATAATGATTTGTGCTTCAGAGGCCCATAAGGGGTCCTGAAAACGCCTGAAAACGGGTTTTCAGGTTATGGCGTCATCTGATAGAGGGTGCCCTGAAACGGACTGAAAACATGTTTCAGGCGCCTGAAAACGACGGCAACTTGGGTGAAATTGCGATCTTTAGATATGTGATAGAGCAACTTCTGAAACGGCCTGAAATGACTTTTCAGCCTGCTGAAAACGCCTCTAAAGCACTGAAATTGACGTTCAAAGTTTTTGACCTAACCTACCGGCGTAACAATATATACATTTTACTGTCCTATAAAAATATATTTGAAATATTGTTTTTATTATGACCATACAAAGCCATCAAATTGCAAATAGTTCCAAATAATATGCTTTAAATACTTACGTCAAAAAAATAAAATGTTCTTTACTATTTTAAATACTGTTTATTTTAGTTCTCGGATCTTAAAATACTTTATTTCTCGTTAAATATTGGGAACCCTACGTGCAGCAGACGGGTGCGCCAGACGCATAGACGTACTTATACACAACCCACTGTCGGCTCCTTGTCAAAGTTCAGTGGAGCTGGAACCGAGCCAATGCGGCTAGCGGCGAACTTCCAGGTGCCACCGCACTTTCATTGCTTTTGAGATTTCACTAATGCTACGGTATTAAATCTTTAACTAACCGGTAACGACATTAACTATCCGAACTTGGAATTATCTTTCCATAACAGCTAGGTGGTTCGTAACTTCGTTGTCGATACTTTTGAGCAAAAAAAAATTACAAGGTAAAATAAACAAGACTTAATTAGGTATCGATCAAGAGGGTAAGCTTGATAAATGAGCCCCATTTTGAGCTTTAGATCCAAATAGGTATATTTGCTGATACCTTAGTGCTCGAACTTGGAATATTTTTTATATTTTCATTTACAGGGTCATAACTATGGGCTCTACTAGTTGGGAAAGCCTTCCTCGATCTAGATTTCTATATGAATTCCATAGGATAGTGATTTAGACAAATAAACCATGTTGCAAGTAAATTGAAGACATTTTGCGCGTTGGCATTTCAAAGTTTAGTGACCGCTAGAAAACATTTTCGTTCTTCCCTTCCTGGTGTTATTGTGTAGAGATGAGAGACTTCCTGGTGAGATCACGTTTATTTCTAAGCCGCAAGTTTTCGCCGTCACAACTTATACTATAACATGTCTTTGTCTACCCCCACGTCTGCGCCGCCTCGGGATCTCGCGGCGATTCATCCTACATAATGGTCGCGTCAGAACAACGGTGAAAATTAATCGGATTTTTTGTTGTCGAGTCATGCGGCTTCCGTCCTTAAATTAAATACTGGAAAGGAAGATATTCTTGTGCTTTTTTATTTACAACGTGATATGTGCGTTTCTTAAACGAAATGTATAGACCACCCGACCGCAGCTAACTAGTGACTGTTGGTTTATTTTAATCGGAGCTGGTTTTAGATGGCAGATACGCAGCAATATTTTAATGAATACGTTCCGAGGTAGAGCATAATTTTAATTCTCTGACGTTCTAACAATGAGCATCTCCGTGTAAGTTCGTGGGGCAGGTTTGTTAAGATTAATCGCTAAAATGTCGCTTCCTCCGAGACATCGTCACAATGACTCGGAGATAGTGAGATCTATATTTAAAACCGTAATGCCGAGGTTACAACACATGTTCTACTAGACGTTAATCGTAATCCTCGTTGAATGCCGTGCCCATCGCGACGTCACTTCAGATCTTAATAAAGATAAATTGCAGATCAAGTTACACCGGCGCTTATTAAATCTTTTGAAATTAGCATTCAAATTATAAATCTCATCACTCACTCTCGTTGATGCCGGCGTAAAAGAGGTTAGTGAGGCGACAGCTCCACGGCATCGGCATTTGGGAATATCGATGATTCGAAAGTTCTCTCGTAGATATCAAACACGTAAGCCGCGGTCTTTAAATTCAATTTAATTGCAAATGTTTACGTTTTAAGTGATACTGTGATATATTAGTATGCGGGCTGTAGACATTTGTTTGCTTGTGATAGAATCGGTTTGTGAATGCAACTTCGTAATCCCGAGCGCAAGCTTTACTTGTCGCGGACTCTTCGGAATGCTGTTTGGTAGCCAGTTATTGTAACTTTGCGCTGATGTTGCAATTACATGAGTCACCACTGCACGCAATTAAAATTATCGAGCACCGTATTAAGTGATTTCGAAAAAAATTACCAAGATTCAACATATTTGACAGGACCTTCATCATAATTATAGTTATAATAACCGCACTCGGAATTCAGTTTGTTTTTAAACCCCTAATTAAATCCGGGAACGTTAGTCCGATGCACGTGTTCCAACAGCCCCTGTCAAATGGGTGTAACGCTTGTCAAAGCACGTCTGCCACCTTCACAACAACTTAACACCCACCGCGGCTTGTTAATCCACACGATGACAACTATAGGTCTTAGGTACATCACACACACTTCAAACACGAGAATGTCTTCATATCTTAGAAATTACGTATTAGTCTGATATTTTTATGACACTAGGCTAGGAGTACTCCTAGAATGCGTTCACGTTATCAGTTTGCGTTAGGTCGTGTCACATCTTGTCCTCATTTCTGAGCGTGTCAGTATGTAAAGATTGAGCATACAAAACACAAGTATTGAGTACCTATCTATGTAGGTAGTCTCTTGTTCTCGGGCTTACACAAAACAAAAACGATTAAGTAAACACGGTCGAAGTGTTTGAGCGGGGAAAGTGTGATATTTAAGTGGGCTTATGGGATGTGTATGTGTAATGGTCGTGCTTATCCTTCTAGTGTTGGTATTGTCACTATCGATCGAGTAGTAGGTGGCTTACAGAAGCGCCAGACGGCGCGGCGGCCGGGCTCTTGCGCAAACGGACAATTAATTTGTATACATTATACCGCAAAATTGAAATGGAATACGTTAACATTTTGAATGTATGGATTGGCATATTAAAAGTAAAATTGCAATGATATAAGTCTGAAATCGGTATCAACGTAATCGGCTCTAACTGATAAGCAAAATCCATCTTTATTGCATCTAAGTTAAATTCAAAGAGGAAAATTGAGCAGTCTTAACAAATAGAGTTAAACATTAGTTCGGGAAACGAGGAGCACTGTTATATGCTGTAAAGTTTATAGATTGTGTTTAATACTCTTGCTTCGAGTCATAAATTGCCTACGAATATGCTAAGTCACAGCTTTAAACAATAAGACATTTTATTGTCTATGTTTGTGTACGTATACTTAATAGAATTTCTTGGAAATCTAAGACATGTATCCATCCATATTTCCACACTTATATACTTATTACTTATATAATATATTAATATATATATATTATATATTTATATATATTTAACAGGTAACAGACAGACAGACACACTTTCGCATTTATAATATTAAATATTATATATATATAATATTATAAATGCGAAAGTGTGTATGTCTGTCTGTTACCTCTTCACGCTTAAACCGCTAAATCGATTTTGATGAAATTTGGCATGGAGATAGTTTAAGATCCGAGGAAGGACATAGGGTAGTTTTCATCCTGGAAATTATCCCAAAAAGATTGAAAAGTGAGTAAGTAATTTATGATGACATTTAAATATGACCCTGTAGGAAATGTAATGATTAGACCAAAAGTACAATTGCTCTTACATTTGCTTAGGCGCTTTTAATAATCCCTTTTATTAATTAAGGTGATTAGGTGGATATCTATGGTGTTCTACGAGGTTGCTTCCATACTTCCAAGTTCCACGCGGACGTAGTCGCGGGCAAAAGCTAGTATTGTTATAAGTAGTCATCCGCAATGATGACTATTTACGACTGTGGTATATTATATTTCCCTGCGGATTGCGCTGTAATTTAAAAGGGCAAGCAGGGACATGTTGGTTGGTGTGATTCACTCGAATTGCGTTTAGTTTCTTTCGTCGAAGGACGACTATTGCCTTCGCATTTTACAACTCTGACATGCAAATATGCGACTTTATTCGCAACGTGAATATAATACCGATGGTTGCACATTTAGACGACGCAACAGTATGTGGCACCTAGTTGCAAAAGTACTTTAGGCAGATGCTTGACTTTTGCTTACTTACCAACTACACTACAACAAATATATATTTACTAAGACCACCGCTTGCTAAAAAATCTCAGAATGTTAACCTATCTAAAGTCATTCTTAGTCATACATCCCACAATAACAACTTTTATCATTGTGGGATGATAAAAGTTGCAACTTTTCACAAATTAATTAACTATGTAAACGTAATACTATTACACATTTTAGTAGTGTGCGTTGATGTTTTGGGTAATGATCATAATTAGAGACTGAAGAGTGGAGAGAGATGTGTCAGGGTCAGGGGTGAACGCAGGTCTAATATGGACGCGAGGGCATGATACCCGTAAGCTTGACAAAGCGCGTGGGTGGTGGGTGATTTGTTTGCGCTAGTCTAGCTGCGCCACGCGGTGTTACCCGCTCATCCCACAGAAACACTTCATTTTTTCGAGATAAAAATTACCTTACGAGTTAAACCAGGATGTCAGCTACCGTCATACCAAAATTTATCAAAATTGGTCTAGGCGTCTGAGCGTGAAGAACTAACAAACATACAGATAAACACACTCGCAAACTTTCACCTTTATAATATTAGTGTGATAACCACGATTCATCTTGTGATGTCAAACAAATCGAGATGAACAATAGCCCGATACGGGAACAGTTCTGAACTTCAATAAAATACAAGTGCGTGATTTTTTGTAGTCAGTTAGAGTAGATTGGGTACTAATGGGTATGAACATTTTCTAACGGATATTGAGTGTGCGTTATGTATAAAAAAAGTTTTTGTAAGCAACCTCTGTAAATCTTAGAAAAGATTATTCAAGTATATTTCTTCTGCACTAGGGCATCGCATTTTACAGTTTTAACATTCCGTATTGTTTTCTAACAAATTTGTCGAGAGATTATGCCAGCGCAATACGAAACGGATGAAAAAATTATAAATCCCTGAAAAGATTATACAAGTGACTTTTGGCAACGAAAATGTGTTTAGAACTATGAAAATGTAATGACAGTTTTAATTTATAACAGATTCATCAATAGCTTTATTTTATATAAACGATTGAATTTTTAAATCGTTCTCTAGGCCACAAAATTTTACGCAAAATTGTCAAGTCGGCGTAGTGAACTCATTTTCATAAAAGTAATCTATAACATAGAATTCTAACCAATTCACCCACGGGAACAAGTTATATTACTTTATAAGTTTAATTTATTTACAATTATTTCATAACACAAAACAACACAAATACTTATTTAATGAAAAAATTACTTATTACTTAAACTAAATACCTAATAAACAACTAAAATATAATTACTTTATTAGTTATACGCGACATTTAAATTTGAGCGCGAACGCTTTGCATCAAGTTAAGACTGCGCCGAACGTTAGCGACTGACCCATAGAGCGCGAGGAATGCGTATTTATTTAGATCAGCGCGCGGCCGCCATTGTAAAAATGTATGGAGAATTAAAAAAAATTTTTGATAAATCTGGACCTTTAATACCAAGCAATAATTGAAATATCTGATGCGGACAAATTGTAATGTAAACATTCATCTTTCAGAAAGATAACCTTCATTAACAAAATGAATCAGTTCTTGGAAATATAAATTTGACTTTAAGGTTGTTTACAAATATTATCCCATCATCTAAATAAATAGGTTTGAGAAGTTAGTTCTATTCACATTGCACCAATACAATCTCGAATTATATTCGGGTAAGTAATTCCAAACGTCATGTCATTCATAATTTCAAACAAGAGCTTTATTGCCTTAGGTTAAGGCGAGTAGATACGTGAAATGGTGAATAATACATTTTAAGTCCTAAGGCTTGTAATCTAGCCAATGTAAAATTTTGATAAAAATATGTTACTAGCATTTGCTCGCGGCTTCGCCTGCGTTAAAACCTATGTATACACTATCCTACGGGAATGATGTTGTGAATTGTCAGGATAATAAGTAGCCTATTTGTTAAGTTAGGGTATAGACTATCTCTGTTTCAAATTGCATACATATCCGTTTAGCTGTTTTATCGTGAAAAATAAACAAACATACACACATACTGTCACTTTTATAATATTAAAGGGAAATTTTACTCGCAGTACGGATACTGTTATCACAATATAGTTGTATCTTTTAAATCTATAAATAGTATTTTAGATTGCAAACTCCCGTGAGGCTCCATATGAAACGGGTTTCCTCACGTCATTTAAGTCGAAAAAAAAATTAAAAAAGGAAATAAAAGAAGTAAGAAACAACCAAAAAGAAAAACGATTGTATAGTCACTAATAAAGCATCGAGTGCTATTTACTTTTACAAGTCTCACGAAATGTATGTCTTGATTTGGTAACGATAAAAAAACTGGAGGAGATAAATAGTACATACATAACTGCAGAGGCCGGGAAAAGTCAGTTCGTGTTTGAGTATGATTTTGGAGGAAGTCCGAGTCCTTCAATTAATACGAATCCACGAACTGACATTTCTGTCGAGGCCTGTACGTTCAATATTTTTATTATATAATATAAATGGATGAGGATATTAAGTAATCAGCAATATAATTTTTTTTTGTAGAAACTGATTATTTTACTTGTCGATTTTTAAAATGCCTTTAAACAAGTTATACGGTCGGTTGATCTCCATTCGTCACTCGCACAACAAGAACGTATGGCGCAACCCAATGAGTTTTATTGTAAATTAATTAAAACATTATAGTAATAATTTTTTGCTTAAATTATTACATCAAAATGGTAATTTTACCATTCCATATAAAAAAAGGCCATAAGATAGGTTTTTATTGACTTGTACAGTAAGAAAATCTTAAATATTTTGTATTATATTATATTTGTAGTATTAAATGACAAAATAAGTTTAAATATTTGAAAAAAAAAATATACACTCATATTCATATACACTCCAGTTAAAATTGGAAAAATTACAAAGATAACGTTAGGTCCAAGGCATTTTCGTAATCTTTCAATTGTTTATGGGCTCTGGCAAAAATTGTATGCCGGGTTGTGATCTGACATAACAATTTAATTTTTTAAATTATTTTTCATTTCCTCGCAGTCGCAGTGAAAAGCGATGTTAACACATGGCTAAAAGCCATAATGACACTTAGGTTATATTTGTCCTCGCTTACTTTGTTCGCACGTCCAAATAATCACTTCGTGTCACCATGGCTAATTTTAGCCCCTTATCAAACAATCTACTATTTTAATAATTTTCACCAATACCATTTTTGGGGAGTGAAAATCTGAATGCAAAATCAATATGTTTCTTAAGGCGAGTATGGCTTTCTTAAGGCGATTTGGGTGGAGACTAACGTTATTCTCCCCACTGACCGCGCGCCCCTGGAACGATACTTCGATGGTAAAACTCATACTGCTTCATGCGTTCTTGTTGTGCGTGACTTAAGTGCCTATTTGCATTCCGGAATTCCGGTATTTCGAAAAACCGAAATTCCGGATGATTTCTCCGATATTACAATTCCGAAATTGAGCAAGCTCAATATTGTCTGATATTCCGGAATTTAAACGACTCTATTTGATGTAGTTTCTAGACAGTAATACGAGATATTTTAGGGATGGTAAGTTTGTTTAAGCATAAATAGCTTAATTTGTATTCACTTGTATCTTCAAAACTCTCAGAACGATTCAATTTCTACTCTACAGCTACACCCACTTGAAGTACCGTTGCATTTGTCCAATGGTTGAAAGGTGGAAAATGCCATTTGGCATTAAATTCAACATTTGTACTTGACTTTTGTTTTATACAATAAAGTTAAATAAAGACAAAAAGCCTTGTTAAATTTCTCGACCTCAGAAACGTCTAATCAGTATATCGATTTCCGCCTTTAATAGTAAAAAACATGTTAAAACTCGTTTTTTGTTTACTTTGGTATGGTAAGTCAATTCCGGAACCAGTTCTGGAATTCCGGAATTGAGTGCCAATATCAGTTAATTTCAAAATTGGAAAACCTTTCCGATATTGCAAGCCCTACGAGTGACGAATGGAGATCAACCGACCGTATAACTTAATTTAAAAAAAACCGGCCAAGTGCGAGTCGGACTCGCGCACCGAGGGTTCCGTACAAACACTTTCCATCCCTAGGTGGTTAAGTTAAGTTTGCACCTGGTATGTATAGCGCCCCATATAAATTAGGTGCAAAGTTAGGTATTAATAGGTATTAAAAAAAAACTACTTACTAGATCTTGTTCAAAACAATTTTCGTTGGTAGTTTTTATAGTAATGTACATCATGTTTTTTTTAGATTTTTCATTTTCTTATTTTAGAAGTTAGAGGGGGGGGGGGGGACCAACTTTTTTCCACTTTGGAAGCGTCTGTCACGCAAACTATTCGGTTTAGAAAAAAAATGTTTTAAAAACCTCGATATCATTTTTGAAGACCTATCCATAGATACCCCACACGTATGTGTTTGATGAAAAAAAAATTTTTGAGTTTCTGTTCTAAGTATGGGGAGCCCCCAATATTTATTATTATTTTTTTATTTTTGCATCAAAATCTTAATGCGGTTCACAGAATACATCTACCTACCAAGTTTCAACAGTATAGCTTTTATAGTTTCGGAAAAAAATGGCTGTGACATACGGACGGACAGACAGACGGACAGACAGACGGACAGACAGACAGACATGACGAATCTATAAGGGTTCCGTTTTTTGCCATTTGGCTACGGAACCCTAAAAAGCTTTAATAAAAATCGGTAAGTAAAACAGTTTCAACAAAACATGTATATTGCTGATTAATAAATATCCTTACCTATTTATACTATAAAAAAAACATAAAAATTTAATATCTGTATGTTGAACGTACAGCTTTTTGAAAGTCACAGTATCGAAACATACTTTTCTCTGACTTGCCTGGAAATTTTCCCATTAATGTAGTAAAAATAGACCGCGCAATCCTTCGATATCGTATTAATACGTTAATGAAATAAAATAACATTGTTGGCCGTGGCCGGGAAATAATACCACACGATTGAGTAATTAGAGTAAGTTAATAAGTATACCAAACGTAGGCAAATAAAAAAAAACAGAAATGATTCCATCCAAATCAATATAAAAGTTCTTTTGGACTTGTGATCTTCTCCGAATGATAAATAGGGTATGGTTTCTAAAAAAAAATCGTGCGTTTAGAAGTTGCTGATTTAACCATTCAAAATGTAGATTGGTGATTATTTTCAAGCATATTTGGAGAAAAGCACTATACAGGTCTCGGTGGAAATGACAGTTCGTGGATTCGTATTAATTTAAGGACTCGGACTTCCTTCAAAATCATACTCAAATAGGAACTGACTTTTCCCGGCCTCTATGTACTATTTATCTCCTCCAATTATTTTTGAAATCAGGTAATACTGTTACCAAATCAAGACATAAATTTCATAGCACTTTCGATGTTTATTGGTGACTTATTACATATAACAACTTTTATCTTTAATCTTTTTCTTTCTTAATTCTTTTATTTTATTTTTTATTTCTGTTTTGTGATAGCATTCTGCGAGTAAAATTTCCCTTTAATATTAAAAAAGTGACAGTATGTGTGTATGTTTGTTTATTTTTCACGATACAACAGCTGAACGGATATGTATGCAATTTGAAACAGAGATAGTCTATACCCTAACTTAACAAATAGGCTACTTACTATCCTGAAAAAATAAAACATCGTTCCCGTAGGATAGTGTATACATAGGTTTTAACGCTGGCGAATCCGCGAGCAAATGCTAGTAACATATTTTATCAAAATTTTACATTGGCTAGATTACAAGCCTTAGGGCCTGGACACATGTCGCCGGTACGGTGCCGTCTACGGTGTCACGGCGCGGCGCCGTCAAACGGCGTCGTGCCGAAACACGGTGCCGCGTACGGTGCCGTACACGGCGCCGCGAACGGCGTCGTACCACGGCGCGGTGCCGTGTACGGCGCCGTGCACGGTGCATCGCTTGGTAGTTTAACTAGTTTTCGTTTTGCTGCTGAACGCATAATACGCAAGTACAACCATCGGTTCAAATATACAAAACAATTGTCGTTTTAAATATATACAAGTATACAGTTTTTGCCTTGACATGGACCAAGAAAAACGTATTCTCCTGCTCCTACTGCTAAGACGACGAATGAAGAAAAAACAGAAACGAAGATATTGGGTGAATCCATCCAAAACTCGCACGTACGAATCATAGTCGTGAGCGAATGGAATAGTTGAAAAACCTCCGGAAAATTCGCAAAGCTCGAACTTTATTGCTCAAAGGTTTACATAAAAACGAACTTTTATCTGTGTACAGGAACACAAACCAAGCGGCAGGAGCGTTTTACAAAATCGAAACACGTATATATATATAGGTTATAGGTTATCGCGGGCTAGTTTTCCGCAACTCGACGTCTTACAATGCTTACAACTACCAAGCGATGCACCGTGCACGGCGCCGTACACGGCACCGCGCCGTGGTACGACGCCGTTCGCGGCGCCGTGTACGGCACCGTACGCGGCACCGTGTTTCGGCACGACGCCGTTTGACGGCGCCGCGCCGTGACACCGTAGACGGCACCGTACCGGCGACATGTGTCCAGGCCCTTAGGACTTAAATGTATTATTCACCATTTCACGTATCTACTCGCCTTAACCTAAGGCAATAAAGCTCTTGTTTGAAATCATGAATGACATGACGTGTAATTACTTAAACAAATACAATTCGAGATTGTATTGGTGCAATGTGAATAGAACTAACTTTTCAAACCTATTTATTTAGATGATGGGATAGTATTTGTAAACAACCTTAAAGTCAAATTTATATTTCCAAGAACCGATTCATTTTGTTAATGAAGGTTATCTTTCTGAAAGATGAATGTTTACATTACAATTTGTCCGCATCAGATATTTCAATTATTGCTTGGTATTAAAGGTCCAGATTTATCAAAAAAAAAAATTAATTCTCCATACATTTTTACAATGGCGGCCGCGCGCTGATCTAAATAAATACGCATTCCTCGCGCTCTATGGGTCAGTCGCTAACGTTCGGCGCAGTCTTAACTTGATGCAAAGCGTTCGCGCTCAAATTTAAATGTCGCGTACAACTGATAAAGTAATATAGCTTGTTCCCGTGGGTGAATTGGTTAGAATTCTATGTTATAGATAACTTTTATGAAAATGATTTCACTACGCCGACTTGACAATTTTGCGTAAAATTTTGTGGCCTAGAGAACGATTTAAAAATTCAATCGTTTATATAAAATAAAGCTATTGATAAATCTGTTATAAATTAAAACTGTCATTACATTTCATAGTTCTAAACACATTTTCGTTGC
Source organism: Apotomis betuletana (assembly GCA_932273695.1). Lineage (NCBI taxonomy): Eukaryota > Metazoa > Arthropoda > Insecta > Lepidoptera > Tortricidae > Apotomis > Apotomis betuletana. The sequence continues at coordinate 19,635,212 of OW026302.1, read as the reverse complement.
CAAAAGTCACTTGTATAATCTTTTCAGGGATTTATAATTTTTTCATTCGTTTCGTATCGCGCTGACATAATCTCTCGACAAATCTGTTAGACAACAATACGGAATGTTAAAACTGTAAAATGCGATGCCCTAGTGCAGAAGAAATGCACTTGAATTTTTTTTTCTAAGATTTACGGAGGTCGCTTACAAAAACTTTTTTTATACCTAACGCACACTCAAAATCCGTTAGAAAATGTTCATACCCATTAGTACTCAATATAAATTTGCTGATAAAAGAAAAAAAACGTACAATGCGAATTATTTTAGTTTAAGGTGTAATTATACCCTTCCCGTATCGGGCTACAAGTGTCGTATTTTGTGTAACCGTCAATTAGATGCAATGCAACACGAATGAATATACACGTAATTTACATTATTTTTGGAATTGTTGAATCCCTTGCTTGATAATAATAAATCAGTTTAAAATGGGGTTGCTATCGCGTGACTAGAACCATTTTGTGGTGTTATACTATTAGAGTTTTTTCGATATCAATCAGTGTTCTGCCGGCCACTTAATTCAATAATGGGTTTCGGTAAGCCCTTTTCGAAAGTGTTTTCGGAAACGTAATGACAAATAAAATGCATGATGCGCTTACAACAATGAGTATAATTATAATCAGTATAATCCTCATGGTAGTGATTTCGTATAAAAAAATTACCTCGTGCACGATAAAATGTACCTTTTAGTCAGTGATAGTTTTGTTAAGTAAGTTATTGTTACTAACATATAATAAGAATTTTAAATCTGAAATAAAGAAAAGCAATAAAAAATTGAATTGTAGGTATTAAGTAGATTGCAATAGTTGTGGTCGGTTTATATTCCGTTAACCCTTAAATATGTATAATTCCCGCTTTACTTGTTAAATTCCTCGGAGTTTATATAATTTAAAAACAAGCGCTCAAAGCTATTACATAAACCCTGTCTAATCCTACTAAACCTTTACTTTATCAACAGAGTGCTACACTCATCCGTCTTACTTAAACCTTTGAAATAACAACGACATATTCTCCTCAGGACTCATTAGACACATACGACGTTATTTTAATGAGCATGTGATTGTTGCTGGCGACAAAAAGCTTACCATTTACGTCGTTAATCTCTTTATCAAATAGTTGAAATGGCTGACTAGCGCGGGGGCCGGCACCAGTACATTGTGCAACCTCAGAACTGCATATTTTACTCACTCTAATCGCATAGCTGAATGCACCCACGACAGTGAAACTCTTTAACTGTACTACGAAGCATACTCGCTGTGTCATACGAGATGGGCATAGCCGCATCAAAAGCAGTAGACATTGCCATGACTACGTATAAAATACGCTACGGAGCTTTACATCGTCATTGAGACTACAATCAGCTTGATGATAATCTCGCATTGGCTGAATGTCAGCCATATCCAGATGAAGAAATAATACTTTGAATTTTGTTTATTTATACGCTTGAAAACTATGAAAATTTAATAATTTTGAATAGGTACTTACTTGAATAAAAATTGCAGGGAAATCTAATTACGCCACAGTCTACCCACGACGTCTCTTGTTTGCATACGACTCATATAGACATGACTGAAATTCAGTATTTTGTAGCTAAGCTAAATAAGCCTCAGTCAAACTCATGGTACTGGTTATAGTATTATTGTGGACGAACAGCGTTCGGGTACGCTTAGCGCTCCTTGTAAAGCTCTAATCAAACGCATATATCTCGGAGACAATATATAGGTAACAATTGCCAACCTAATGACATGGTGCAAACGTTATTCAAATAACCGCACACTTTACTCCGGTGATTCATATATATAGACGTCGAGAAACAGAAATATATTTTCTGATACCTACTACCTAATTTATAATCGAATTCAAAACACTTGAGTAAAGTAAGTTACAGATTCTGTCTGTTACTTGGCAGGCTGCAATTTCGTTTCCTTATAAACTGTAGCAATTAATATTCTATTACTCAGTAATACCAGAGGAAATTTTATAGGTATTGGAATAGTAATAGCCTGTTTCGCTTAATGATATTGCTTAATGAACAAACTGAGAACTATTTCACGTCTCTTATTTTTGTCTCAAAGTTCATCGGCGTAACAAGTGTGTTCTGTTTATACCTTGAATCTTCCGGGATAAACAGTAGCTATGTCATTCCAGTTCGATAAATATAATCACGTTTCGTTGCTACGCGGTAGGACTAATCATCAAACACATATTTGCGTGTACAAGAGAAAGAAAGCCTAATTTCGGTATACGAATATTGGTACTTTTTTGAGATGTTCTCTATTTGCGTAAGGACCGAAAACCATTATTCGTCGTTTTCTATTACGGAAGCGTGTTGCGGTGTTGAGGGTTCGAGACCGCAGGTTCAATGTCTCAGTAACACGTCAACGTGCTTTGTCGGTAGCACTAAAAACAATAGCCATCGGTGACAATGAACAGATAATGTGTACTAAAATTTAAAAGCCCGTTCGCCCAGTGCCAGCCGCAGCCGGCGAGACTTCGTTTGTTTTCACATTTGGTCATATTTCGGGTGGCCCATTAGGAATTTTAGGAACGATCTTTTTCTTTTATTATATTTAGATATCCGACCCGTGCCGTGTTGACCTTCGTGGCTTATAATTTAGTGTCTTACGAATGTTAGCGAACCGGCTTCGCCGTGACATTATCTTAATTACGACATTAGCATGATGATTCGCTTTGAATACACATTAGGAGGTATAGTTATCTCAGTTCGCCATCTCACAGCGACGTTTGCACACCATAATCCACATGCAAATATAACCAAACGTCGAAATCACAAGGTTCCTATACTGAACATTATTACAAATGTAATAAGTTACATTGTTATGTGACGAGTCCTTAAATGTAACGGGTTAGTTAGGCTTAATCATAACGGTACGTCTCCTATTTATGATATACATAAAATAAGTAACAATTTATTTGACCAGTCTTCTATTTTATTATCGAGAAGAATCACGGTGTTGATCAAAAACCTACTTTTCCAGGTTATACAGAGGTTGTCAGGGGTCTGTTGTTTAATTTTTACATTTGCATTTGGATTCGGGGAATCTAAGAAGAAATTACCTACTCTAAATGCAATAATGTTACTTTGTCATTTTTAATAGTCCTTAGACATAGGTAGTTTATCTCATAGGTTTTACGAAATCCATGTAATCTCCAACCCTGATCCCTTACAATTTGCACGTAGTTTCGTGTAGGTATATTCAAAAAGCAAAGGTTACGAAATACAAATGCCGGTACTTTCTCTCGTCTCGCAACTGATACACGCGGGAAGTATGGAGGTTAAGAAAACATTACATCTTCGTAAGAGATAGGATGCGAAACCCTAATATATGTCACATGGACGTTTTAATCGGACGGTTTATCCTCGCCGAAGGACTTAGTGGAGGTTTAAATTTGTCAGATTAAGATCCTTAAGGACAGTTAGCTGGACATTGACCATGTTAAATATTGCATTTGGCATTAAATTATAGGTACAATTTAATTTAGTAATCCCTTAGATACCTACTTTTATTTTTATTTTATTTATTGGTATTCAGGATAACAACAGCCGTAAATATACATATGATATAAATTTAGTTACATAACAGAGGGCCAATAACAGTTATACTACGTAAAGCTTAATCAGTTAAGGATAGCTGTAAGATATTTTTTACCGTTCTGACTATACATTCTACTTAACATAGTGTTAACTCGCAGTAGCCTCATAAACCAAAGGATAATGAAACTGGTATTTGTTTTTATAAATGTCTGACATTATCTGTCGCGCTCAGGACGCGCAGGAGTTGTTTGTTCACAAATACAAGACACTTGTGACGCGGGAGCAACCCACCGGCAGCTTGTTTGTTCAAGGTTCATGCATGGCTCGCGATCCGATGGCAAAGCCCTCGACACCGGCTACCACGCGGCCACTTGGGATAGGTTGTTATACAAACAACCAAACTGGCTCACTTACCGAACCTCTCAGACTTGCAACTTGCAACACGTCACTACAAGGTTCCGCAAACCTCTTACAATATGTTACGAGCGATACAGACGATGAGATCTACGAGATAGCCAATGGTACTGTTAAAGAAACCGCAGGATACTTAATCACGTCATACGTTTATTGAGCTGTACAATTTACCGGCGAAAGTCATCGAGGCAAGGCACCGAACACGTTCCGCGTATGAACAATATTTATGGATCTTAATTATAAATTGGACGCTGCGAATTGAATTCGCTTTATAATACCAACACTTCCCGTGTCGAGTAAATACCGCAAATAACTTGAGTAATAATGAAGTAAATGAAATATTACCTGCAAGCTGTGCAACTCGGTAAGTTGTTGCTACGACAGCTATCATATTCAGCTTCTGTAAGCTCGTAACTAATAATTAACGCCACCTTGCCCACCGTGAACAGAGCCCTTACCTAACAAATGCTTAAGGCCCTACATGATAATTATGATATCTCACTTACGTATTCGATTGACCTATTAGTATAGAAACAGTCAATTACCGCATTTTACGTAACGAGTTTATGTAGCAGCTTTAATTGGCAATTGAAAAACTTGAGATTTATTGACGATCAAAGGTTCCTTCAAGCGTTTCCTTGACCGGTATGAAATCATCGATGTTGCGGCGCTAACGAGTGTTTACTCTCATGCTGCCCTTCACTCGAGCGATCACCCACGTCGTTATGCAATGATAGGGTTACGTTGGGCCCTCGGGCAGCTTCCAAGGACCCTGCTACCAGCTTACTAATAATTAGCCCTAGTTTATGTCCCTCTGACGATTATGATATCAGGCGCGGAGGCGGGAGGCGCAGCGCTGCACTCCGCTTCGCCAGTTAACTAATGTCGCCCCACTAATGTCTTGATTTATGCCTTCGCACTAGGTTCGTTCACATTTACTCGCTGGGAATTCTAATTAAATCGGTTCTGGACTCTGTGACATCCTTAAATTCTAAAGTGGATTTAACAGTTAATGCATTTTACTAGCAGTACCACTTTACAAGGTTCAAAGTTTAAACTTTACGCCTTGGGTTCCTGCTTGACGTGTAATTGAAATATGATCTAAGCTTTATGCCCGGGCAGATTCGATGGATCTCTGTTACAAAGACAAACATTAAACGATCAATCTCTTCCTTCTTAGTTGCTTGGATGTTTTGTTTACGTAGTCTGTAAATACACTACTTGTCTCTAATCAAAGATAAATCATAAATATTCTTGGATAAATAATCCTAAATTTTCACGTTTTTAGCCAGATTTTATATAGTATATTATTTTTCATATGGTTAGGACATCCGAGATTATATTATTCGTCAAAAGTTATTGTCGCCAACCAGTCTGGAGGTTTCTATATTGACTAGTCGTTGTATCACCGATCATAGACCATGAAATATTGCACTTTGACAGTAGGTTTGTACGCCTGTTCATTATCTCTCGCCTAGATAGGTATGCTCCAGCTATTGAACGGAGAGGTTTGGCAAGCGTCCTCTTTTGAATATGACGAGTTTATTGCCTCGGTATTTTATTAGTCCGCTACTACTTAATATCCGCACGAATCTAGAGTAGATCGAATAAATACTATGACTAGGAAATGTTCTGTATTAGTACCGCGAAATAATTCCAGCGTTTATGCATTTCTAGTCTGTTTATCTGAACAATTTGCTGAACATTAAATTAGTGTAAATTTCTCATTACTCATTGTTACTGGGTAGTAAATATTTATAACTATTTCCGGCGTCTAGATTTGCTTGCACATTCTAGCAAATACAGAGACTAATTATTACCAGAAAGTGGTAAATGTATTTATAGTTAATGTTACATATAAAGCTATTTTAATATAGGTTGGAACATGTAAAATGGGTCAATAATGTGACTAGGATATGGCACCACTTGATGACCAGAACTTTTCCTTTGGCAGGATAAACCTTTTGAACCCTAAGAACATTTTAAGAAGGTGACCCATCCTAAATTTTAGTGCAGGAACGAGATATAAGTCATCTATTTATTGTATGGGATTTTGACATTTTGTGTTCAGAATCGTATCTTGTGGGGTCTTAACGAAAGGTCTTCATGAGCTGATTTCAAATATATACCTAACTAGCTTTTGCCCGCGACTACGTCCGCGTGGAACTTGGAAATATGGAAGCAACCTCGTACAACACGATAGATATCCACCTAATCACCTTAATTAATATAAGGGATTATAAAAAGCGCCTAAGCAAATGTAAGAGCAATTGTACTTTTGGTCTAATCATTACATTGCCTACAGGGTCATCAAGGTCATCATGAATTACTTACTCACTTTTCAATCTTTTTAGGGATAATTTCCAGGATGAAAACTATCCTATGTCCTTCCTCGGATCTTAAACTATCTCCATGCCAAATTTCACCAAAATCGATTCAGCGGTTTAAGCGTGAAGAGGTAACAGACAGACAGACACACTTTCGCATTTATAATACTAGCTTTTGCCCGCGATTACATACGCGTGGAACTTGATAAAAGGGATTATCAAAAGCGCCTAAGCAAATGTAAGAGCAATTGTGCTTTTGGTCTAATAATTTCATTTCCTACAGGGCCACCGTACCTCAACAGAAATGGTTACTCACTTTTCAATCTTTTTAGGGATAATTTCCAGGATAGAAACTATCCTATGTCCTTCCTCGGATCTTAAACTATCTCTATGCCAAATTTCATCAAAATCGATTCAGCGGTTTAAGCGTGAAGAGGTAACAGACAGACAGACACACTTTCGCATTTATAATATAAGTATGGATTGGTATGGATTATAACATTACTGCTACTTGTTTGGAAAACAACTGAAACACACTATCGAAACATACCAAGTTTGGGGTCTTTTGTTTCGTTTGGGTCTTGCAGTTATGAGACGGCTGAATATTTTTTTATGAAACATACGCCAATTAACCCGTAATATACGTATTTTTAAAAATATTAGAATTTTCTATATTATATTTTTTTAAATCCCATTTTCACGAGTTAGAGTTTTCTTAAAGTAATAATTTTATAATAGGAAGTTATCTTGTAAAAATGTCGCAAATCGCGATGTAACTTTAAGAGGAGGAAAAGAAGAGAGACACACCCCTCTCAGTCCATATACATACATATATCATACGAGTACGTCTGTTAGTGTCCAGCATAAATTCATAAAGCGCTGCATGAATGAGTCCAGTAATGTTGAAATTTATTTTCATGCGTATTCTATGAGGTATGTACTTATACATATATCTCACGCTATATGCATTTATTAGAATTCATGCGAAGCACATACCTATAGTTGCATCAAAAACACCAACAAGAATACGCAATCTCGCAGTGTACTTGTTTGTTTAATATCAGCGGGATAGTATGATTGATGTCTTAGAGGACCGCGTCTGCTCTGATTAATAGTTCCGATGAGACCGTTGCCTTGTCCTTTCCTGCGGAACTATACTTATTATGTTTCATTCACACCGTTCGAGTCGAAATAGGCGTCTGCTTGAACATATTTTGCAGTTATGGCCTCTGCGGTCTTCTGAATAAATCCTGGTTATACCGTGACGATACTATAATCACTAACCGTTCCAGAGGCAACAAAATAAGGTTTTACCTTAACCCTTACTCAATATATCCTTGTCACGATCTAGCTAAATAGTTTAAGCCTTATACTACTGTCACTCTCCGTGAACCAAGCAATTCTGGGATATTGGAAATCTTCATTTATATTTTATGTGCACAAATGATGGTTCCTGAGTAGGTACTCGTATCTTTACGCATGATTGCGAAAATGTGGTACATAGTTTGTTTGCCTTTCTTCCACACACCAGTGCTCCAGATAGGATAGTAACATTATTTTACTGTACCTAGTATTTTCTGACTGCAAGGATCGTTGCTTCTTCGTCTTGCTTTTGTAATTAGTGCGTGTGCAGTCAAATTTTCTTTGCTTTATTATATGCGATTAACATTATGGGTACGAATCCCATAAAACTCGCCTTTACTACCGTCGTAAAATTAAGTCTCAGCAGCGGTTATTAATTATTTTCTTGTTTTATAGCGCCCTTCTTAAAGTAAGCTTTAAACGACATATTTTCATAGATATGCTAATTATTATTAATGCATGTTTCTTATTTGACCAATGTCAATTTTATTACTCCAATTAATACACACATTAGCATGTATATCAAATGTATATCTTATTCTAAGCCCGTCATATTTGAGCGGTTGCAGATAAAAGCGAATTTTATTGCTCAAGGTGGATGCATAATTATGAATCTTAATAATGACTTTGTTTATGTCTTATGCAAAGTGGATTTCATAAGGAAAATAATTATTAAATTATGTTTTCTTGATTAATATCAGTCAAAGTTGTATTTAAATTAAACGGTTGAGGAAGCCCAGGGAAAAATGTCGAGAGTTCCTGTTGGGGCTCAAAAGAAAAACAGAACCCTTATAGGATCACTTTGTTGTCGGACCGTTCGTCTGTCTGTCACGGCCTTTTTATCTCGGGAACGCGTGGAGATGTCGAGTTGAAATTAAAACAAGTCTAGAGTCCTACGGCCGTATATATGCCGCAAAAAACGTATATTTTGACACTCTCAAAAGGGAATGAAAATATATAGGGTATTTTCCGTTCACATAATCAATCATCGAGGAATTAAGCAACGGTACAAATTTGTACGGGACCCTTGGTGGGCGAGTCTGGACTTGCACTTGTCCGTTTTTTATTATTGCTTGGTTCTTTAAAGTTTCTGTAAATAATTACCACCTTCCTTTATCAAATAGGCTATATTAAGTTTTTCTACAAAATTTTCAATCCTAAAATGATACAGGAATACGGATTTTTGTTAGAATCAATTATTTCTTTATAATTAGTACAAATGTACTGCCAAGTTTCGTCCTTATTCCTTAGTTTTGATATGTAGTTATAATTACTTTATGATTCATCTCGCTTATATACCTAAAATGAATGTTATTTAGGAAAATATTTCGCTTACTTACCGTTAAGATCAAGTAAACTCTCATGGCGGCGCTAACACTAAATTTACTTAAAATTAACGTAAAGTAAACAATTGATATTCGCACGTCGGATGCGCGCGCAATCAAAACACACAGCGACCGATAAGATAATAAGGCATTGCGCTACCCACCTAGGGTTGCTTCAGAGTCGCAGGTTACTCTAGGGCTTCATACACTCACTGTTCGCACTGGTCATTTCACAAACGTAAACGTACGGTATGTTCGCGTGTTTGTTTACAAGGATGCGCGACAGGTGCGCGCGCCGCAGCATCCGCAACGGCTTTGGCGGCCGGCGCGGGCGCCGAGACCACGCCCCGTGCGTGCTCCCCGCCCGCCTGAAGCCTCCGCCGCTGTCAAGAGGTTTTCCGAGTAAGCCATTCATATTTTCAGCCGGCAAAATTTGGGGGAGATTCGCAATTTGAGTGTTTCTTTTGAATGTTTCTGCCACATGTATATCGACTATGAATGTAAACAGATTTTATTATTGGTTTAAGCATAGTGCTACAGTTTGTACGCTACGTTTGAAAACTGATTATAATAATGGGTATTGGAATAAACTGCTTTTTGACAACTTCATAATGCAATTATAAACATTTTAATATTATAATTGTATTTTATGAATTGCGTGTATGGAAGTAGAAGTGAACTGTAGAACTGCACTTTTCCAACTAAACAAAGCACTTATCTTAGGACGTAAGTAATTATTTCTATAAATATAAATTTTATGCGTACGTTCAAATCTTATTTGTTCCGTATCCGCGAAAGGTAATTACTGCAATTACTTAATACTAGGTTTCTAAGAACACCTAGAGGGAAGGGCAGAGAAGGCTATAAAATTAAGTTATGAACACAACCACCAAGCGGCAAACTGTGAATAACAACAAACTAAGAATCTTGAACTTCTATACAACTTCTATGTTCTTACTGCATTTTTCACTTGAGAGACTTATTTGAGTGCGTGAGAAAGTCCGTAGTCAGAACCCATAAATCGTAAATTGAATTTCACTAAATGAGTCCCTTGATTAGATGCTAATTAAGAGAAGAAGATATTCAATGTGACGTTCATTTTATGGTGAAACGAACGCGTCGCGTGCGTTCGTATGTGATGTAGTTGATTCAAACACTTGTGTCGCTTGCATCATGTCGTAAATATTAAACTTTTCAACGATTCGTCGATAAACGTAATCAATATTGGTTCTGTTGCTAACTTTCAATTAAATACATACGTAGCTTTCCCTTCAATGTTTTCATTGATGCAAATGCAAATATACTTATAAGTAGCCATCAAGCGTTAGGTTCTGCATAATTTGGCTTGGACAACACCTATGCAAAGGTACCTCAACATGCGAAGGAAAATATTACTATTTTGATACGAAGAGATATCATCGAGGTATTTTGCTATACACTTACAGAAGTCATTGTATAAATAAATGTGTTTTGCATCGACCAGTTACTACCTGGAAGGCTTGCTGATAAACGGCCAACGTTTTTATAATATTTTGTCTAAAATTTGAATTGTGTCTACTAAGAGTACACTTTCTCTCTTTTGATCTTCGCAAAAGCCGTTTGAGAACCGATTATTAGATAATTTTAGATATTTAGTCGGGATCATGACTCCTTTCTAGTAGAGATTCTGCCGCCAAGGACTTTTAGCGTTAGAGGTAACTCAGCGGAAATCTTGATGCGCTTGTTAGACTAGTACTGAACAACAATTTCCCCACAAGTTTTTTCGTGTGAGTAAAAAAAACACAAGAAGTTTTTATTTGCTTTGGCGTATAGTCCATAGTGAAGAGTCTTTGCGGTTGCTCAGATCTATACTGCAAAAAATATCCGCTCAGATCGAGACTGGCCAGTTTTACCGAATAACATGACATGGCCGTGACTACACCCAAGAATGGGGCTGCTTGTATTGCAATTAGCCAATTACAATTTTCGATTACCGCGAAGCGTGTCCACTACCGGCTGGTCTTGCCGACAGGTTTTGTAGGTTCTGCTTTACGGGAACAGAACATGCGGGTGGCCAATTGCTCCTGCAGAGCAAACTCGCGTCTCTGCGGATTATTTATCGCGCATAAATATAACGCTACGGATATTGATATATTAAATATTGATGTTATAACACCATCTCTGTTGCATTCTTGAGGGCGTTGCTTGTTTGAAGTCTAGCAAGTAGGCTCTAATTTTATGTATGAGCAGGTATTGAATACAGTTTATGACTAGTTTTTTCTTTTTGATGTGTTGACGCTAATTGCGATTTCCACATGAAATTACCTCGGATGATTTCTCAAAATAAGCTTTGGTAATTTTTAACTTAATAAATTTATTTTCTTTAGTTTGTTTATATTTTTGTGAAAATTTCCTAGACATTTTCTAACGGTTGACATACGGTTTGAAATACTACTGTAACTTAATGTGTCCGTGTCCAATAGAAGTTACGATTAGACAGTTTAGATTGGAATGAAGATTGCCAGTTTTGCCGTGTTAATGAATGATAAACTTGTGATTTATGACCCATCGTAGACTCTTAGGCCGCAATAACTCTAATAGTGAGCACTTACATCCAGTTAGTCCTCGTCGACGTCGCCGCAGCTTATTTAACGGCGATTCGACTCGATTTGCTAAATGCTAACATAGATTGCATCTTCTGTAGATTTATAAGTCACGCGCCGTGAAGTTCGTGCCGTGAAACTGCTTTTACAACAGTCAATATCGGTGCCTTCCATATTGTATCGAATGAATTTATTGGTCGTATCGATCTGGTTTTTAGTCACGGTCACGGTCACGGACAAGACAAGTGCTCTCGCTGTTTAATTAGGTATGTTTTTGTATCATTGGTCGTCTTGGTCGTCTTGTTTATTGCACTTTTCTTGGGGACTGTTCTTTCCGATTGCCCTCTTCTCCTCATAACTTTACTAGAGTCGTTTAATAGGCCAATGTCAATGCAATGCCTGATTTTTTCTCGTCATCATTGCGTCGAGTGTTTAGTTCATAGGCGTTCATCTACGTTACCTTTATAAAATAATATGTAAATTCGTATATTATAAGCTCGTATTTCTACATCGTGTTGCAATTTCCCGAAAAATAGCGTCTCAACTTCTTCATATAATACACTACACAGACTAGAAAAAGTTGGCATCTATCTATGCATAGGTTCCATGTGCATTTGACGCCACTTCTGTGCATACTCCTAGCCCATATAGATTTCCAGTTGATCCATTTAAGGGCAAGTTAGGCGAAGGCAGTAAAAACGCACGTGAGCGGCAGGATTCCTCTGGTATGAATAGTGAGCTCGATTTCACTGCGGCTATGCGATTTATTCCACGCGATCTTGCCGGCGGCTTCGACGGAAGAATTACTCTCAGCTACTATTACAATTTTATTGCAATGCGAAAAAGCTTAGCTGCAATTTGATGTCGGCTAATAGATGCAATTTCTTTTTTGCATCGTTTAAAATACCGTGATCTAAGAGAATTGTCAGCTATTATTACATTCACGAGTTTCTAATTGCCTACTTGGAATACCATTCTGGTATCGTATTTTATTTTTCAAATTGAAACGTTTCGTAAATATCTAAGTGCGTAGATACTTATCATTATAGATATAAGGTAAGCCTACAAATTGAGACTGTGTCCTGTTAGCGAGCTGGCCATTAATTCCAATTGATGGTGTATCTGTCTGTGCGAGATTTTGCAAAATCGTGCGTGTCTCGACAACGAGTTATGATAATTGCGAGCATGAGTTCACCGCCGTTGACAGGATAAACGTTATGTCGTGCTACGTCTGTATTTGAAGTAGCATAATGAATTACAAAAAGCTCATGATTTCATTCATGTTTACTATAAATATCGATATTAATCAGAAACGTGAGATAAATCATGATTATTTTGCTCGCGGGCATCGTTATGACAGAGGACACGCTTGTTATACTTATTTGTTAACTTAGTCCAGAGCCGTCTACATTATGGGATGTATTATTTCTCTGGCCGCCGTGTTGACGCATTCCAGCTGGATCAGGAATGTATTCCTGTTATTTTACATTAGCCATAATGCGGAGTGTTGATAAAGCGGCCATTTTATTTGACTCGTAAATTTCTGTTTCCTGATTGGTATTGATTGCACTTTGATTTACGGTTGCTACAATGTTAAGTGCAATGTTTCGGAGATGCAATGTTGGCTGCGAAACTTCGCTGGTCGTTTGACACATGATATGTTTATAGAACGTTAAACACGTACAGACGCAGTAAAGAGGCTGTAAGGTAAATCGGCCAAGGATCCTCATACAAACTAAATCACCAATTATATTTAACTAGCTTTTGGCCCGAGACATTACCTGAGTCAAAAACAAGGCTATCCTGGTCCTAATGCTTTTGTAAGTCATTGTCATTAGTGCAAATGTAGAGGTAGCATACATATACGTTATTTGATCCAGCTACCTATATCTAGGAATTATTTGTGTAAGGCTTCACCGTATAAAATTATATGTATATCGAAGAAAAATATCAGTTACTTAAATGTCGTTGAATTCAAAAATATATAATTCCAATATTTTTTTGCTCCTTTAACTATTTAAGTACAAAGATTATAAATGGCATCAAAGTTTATCCAAGATAACGTTATTTTCTTTAAACCTGACACTTGGAGGCCTTGAAGTAGCTTCACTAGTATACCTATAGTTCAAAATAGTCTTGAGAGTAATAAAATATCACTCCATTTTCAAATAATGATTGCAGCAGAGCTCATAAAGCGTTGACCAGTAAATCAGTTATCGTCTGCAAGAACGAGCTGTAAAAAACGAGTGAAAGATTTCCTCGCCAGCCCAGCTCGCGCGCCTGCAGCAGTCGGACAGCCCTGCACTATCACTTTGATTAACGTGTTTGTTCTCCTAGATTGCTTATTTAATGAGATGCTCGTTTTATTCAACTTTTTATACAGCGCCTAATAGTCGGTTTAATCGAAATGAAAATACACATAATAAAACCGTTATTCAATTCACCTGGGAAGAGCCGTACTATACCACGAGCTTTTGGGTAGCTACTCTAAGTTGTTCAAAGTGTTCCTACTAAGCTGCTGTCAGCAGAGTAGACGTATGAGTGTTAAAGGCTCTAACCAATGGCCTAAAGGTAAAGATTAGGCCTAACAAAAACAATACGTGTGGTTTATGGCCTAAACCTAAGCGCGGGAGCCGGTTGCTTACAATGTATGAAATCGATATTGCTCAAATGCTAAGAAAAACTAAATGCATCTTTGTCTTTTAGTGTTATTACCTTCACAATATGATGAAGACATGTCTAAGGTGCCTACTGTTTATGAAGAGTATCTTTCTTTTGTCTAAATAAAAGCGATGCTGGAAACCATAAATTATGTTGTCATTAAATTCGGAAGTTGATAAATACGAGTATTATTTTTCACTACAAATCAATCGCTTATACGATTCGTTACGTCTTGTGCACACTCACGGTTCAAATATAATTTATGCATATTTATGTACATATGGAACATGTTCGACCGTTACTCTTTTAGCTTTTCATTTAAAACTATCTTACGCGTAGCAAATTCAAATGACAGCTGATTATTATGGATTTAGCGGCTTATGAAATTTTATAGTATTCCAACAGTGTGCCCCGAATGACACATTAGTTCCAAATATCTGGTAATAAATATGTGCTCTACTCATTCCCTAGTTTCACGGCGATGTGATATGGGATGCAATTAGTTCAGGGACTCCAGAGTAATGGCACTGCGCATTCCCGCTGGCTTCAGATTACTCGCCCGCGACGAGCAGCTTGTCACATAAAGACTCCCAGTGAATGGGTGCATGCTACGTCTCATAATTAACTAGCTTTTAGCACCGTCCAGGCGTCCACCAACGGATAAAGTAGTAGTTATACTTACTAATCTTCCAGACGCTACGACAGGAGTGCAGCTTGCATTTATTATCATTTTAACTAATATGGAATTTGCTAAACCAAAGTTCAAATTTTTCTGCTAAAACTGAGGAAACCTTCAATTAAAATTTCAACAAGTAACAAAATAAAAATTAAATATACTTATGTAAAAGGCCCATGTTGCTGTTTAGATATTTTTGTTTTATAATTATTTTTTTTATATTAGGTTTCCAGTAAACTGGTAACACACGTACCTACACAGGAACAACCTCTAATCCCAAACGCATGAGGTATCGCCATTGCCACCAGTAAAAAAAATGCCATTATCAAACAACTTAATTGTACCAAACCAGCATTTAGTGATGTTGTAATATATGACATAACATAATATAAACTTAAATAATTTTTAATCAAAAAATAGCATTGCTTTTAAAAATTTACCCAAGATCAAGGGGGGTTCACTGCGCGCCACGTGTCGCGAAATATACCTACAATTTTTGAGTCGCAATTGTAACTCTCCCATCGCTCCGCCTTTATTCCGCTAGGGCTGACACGTTTGGAGCGGAGCCAACGCACTGATTATATTTTATTATATTAATATTTTTATGATTATTTATTGTTTTTAACGGACTTCTAAAGGAAGAGGTTCAGTATTCGTCTGTATTGTATTTTTTTAGTACGTATGTTCACCGATTTTCTTATATAAATGATTTTGATTTCTTTTTTTATTCGAAAGAGTCCATCTACGGTTTTCCCATTGTCATCGAGTCAGGTCTCAGTATTATAAAATTTACCTGATGATGGACCCTGGAAATGTCTACTGGCTCTTAGGATTGGTTCAACGCAGAAATGTGCGGTTTTTTAATTTCGACTCACCGCAACATTTACAGTCTTATAAAATCGACCAGAAGATGGACCCTGGAAGTGCTCACCAGATCTCAAGATTGTTTCAACATATCTTCATAAAGATTGAGTTAGGTCCGTCGTAATTACATATTTAGGACATTTTTAAAAAAAATACGTGTTTAAGAAATACAAATACCGACTAGTTTTTGTTTCGTTGGTGTTGGCTACCCAGGCTACCCTAGGAGCATGACAAGCCCCACAACGTACCATAACCAACAGCGTCGTACGGCATTCAAGTTGATAATCAATTAATCACATACTGTTAGGCTGATTACCGATGGAAGGACGAAGTAATGAAGGACCTACTCGCTCTACAAGCAGGAAACTGGGAGGAGATTGCTCAAGACAGAGCGGGCTGGCGTCAGTTCGTATCGGAGGCCAAGATCCACTTCGGGTCGTTGCGCCAGCGGGGTAGTAGTAGTACGAGTAGTTCGGCTGATTCCTTTACAAAAGCCGGTAAAGAGTGCGGCTTCTGTAGTGTCTTTATTCTGTGCCAAGATGTAAATATTATTTTTACTTACAGATTAGCTCATTAATTTATCATCTATGAGTAATAATTAATTACGACGACGCTTAATAATGAGAAGATGTTTTATATCTTTTACAAATAAATCATTATTCTACATAAATAAAAAAGAATTGGTCAAAAACGTCTATTCATGAACATTATTATTTAAATGGATGTCATGTAGACGGGCAATAATTTAATAGTGAGTTAATATGAGCATGAGTTCTGCGTATTAAAATGCATATGATTTGCATTTTTGTCCGGGAAAGGCATGTCGAGTTTTATAATCGCCGCAGCACCGTGTGGCGCTGGAATTCAATTATAATCCCATGTTCATAAGCCGGGAGGCTCGGAGTCATTGCAACTATCCTTTTAGTAATATAACACGTACATGTTTTTTTTTTAGGTTCATTACATTCAGTCTTTTTCTAAAAAAAAGTGTCTATGAAAACAATTTTTCCAGTGTGTCGCATTCATAACGGGTGATAACAAAAAAATGAGAATAACTTTCTATGGACCTCAAAACAAGACTATTCACTTAGACAAAAAACTTTGTTTATGAAGTTGTTACTACTTCTTTTGAGGTTCTTAAACTTCATTTGATTTTGTTTTTCAAGCATTAATATTTGTCATGGTGTCGAAACAAGAAACGCTGCGAAAACGGTTGAACATTTTTATAATTCAAACTATAACTGGGGGAAAAAGTCTACTGTAGATAATTTTAGTAAAGAATATGTACTTAGTCTCCACTATTTATAGAATTCTTGCATCCTTGACGATAGATCACAAAAGTGGTAGCCGGCGACCAGCGAAGATAATGACCAAGAGAAGGATGAACCTACACCATAGCACTTTTAACGATAATAATCCTATGAGCCAACGAGATGCCGCGAGAAAAAATAAAGTGTTCCCAACCGTGCACTTGTTCGTTCTTGAAAAAGATAGGTCTGAAATGCCGCAAGAAGGTGAGAGCACCGGAATACACTGAACAGCAAAAACTGACTATTATATCACAGTGTCGCTGGATGATCCGAAATTACAAAGGAAAATCATTCATTTTGGACGATAAAAGTTATTTTCCTTTGAGTAAAACACATATACCTGGAAATGACCGATACTACACCAGCAATAATTTTACAACACCAGACGATATAAAACACAAGTATAAGCACAAGTTTGAGCAGAAAGTTATGCTTTATGTGGCTATATCCGACAAAGGTCTTTCGAAACTGTCGTTCTAACCGAGTGGTTTAGCGGTCAACCAAAAAGTGTATGAGAGCGAATGCTTGAAAAAAATACTGATAGCATTTATTCGCAAACATCACTCAGATGGAGAATATGTTCTGGTCGGATAAAGCATCGTCGCATTATGCCAAAAAAACGACGCGTTTCCTAGACGCTAATAATATACCATTTGTACCGAAAATCCGAAACCCCATAAACCTTGCACAATGTCGGCCGATTGAAGATTTCTTAGGTTATTTGAGCAGTTTAGTATACAAAAATAATTGGAGAGCTGAAAATTGTACCCAACTGATATAAATAATTAAAACATGTGTGCGGAAAATGGACAAGAATTCCGTCCAAGAGTCTTGTTCCAACGTCATGTCTATACTGAGTGGAACAGCTGACCACGAGTCCTATTCTAATGTGCATTGATGATTTTGTAAATAGTTTCTATGTACATATTTTCCAATAATATCAAATTGTGCTAAAAAGATACACGAGTATTTTTTTACACCTCTGAACGAATTCTCATTTTTTTGTTATCACCCGTTAGAACTGGTAATTTTGGGACACTTTTTTCTTGTATAAGGTTCGAATGTACTAACGATTCTGAGGACAATTAACCTAAAAAAAAATCGTAAAAAAAAAAAGAAAAAACGCCGATTTGTCCCTAGTCAAACAATTAAGTAACATTATTTTCACTAACCAGTAAATTAAAATACCGAGATTAATGAAACTCCCACTATAAAAAAGTATTATATATAAAATTGCACGCAATTTAGGCTGTTTTAAAAAAGTGTAACATTAAATTAAAGTGAATTAACGTTATTTTAAACGCTCTTACGAAAATTATACGTGATGATATTTATACGGTTAAAAGTAAATACGGTGTCCCTGAGTTGTCTATTTACCTTCATGTACCTACCTATAGGTATATAGGTGCTAATTTGTACGCTCTATACCTACAAGTACCACTGCTTTGTTCCCTATAGTTAATTTGTTTTAAGTCCCAATACCGGCGAATTCATATTATCCATGGTCGTCATTTAAACATTTTATTTGTTTATTTGGTAATTAGCGATGTCTCATTCCTATTTAATAAGGACCCCGTAGAATCGGCTGAATTCGAAACATGTCCTCTTTGTGATTCATCAGTCCTTTAAATTAAATGCAACAATCAGAAATATCGCAAATAGTGTGGGTCGCACAGTACGTGACTGCTGAATGGACGCGTACAAACCCATCGCCATGTGCAAACGCAGCTTGGCCCAAACCGCTTATCTCGAAAACTGCGCGTCACCGCTGCTATTGTGATCCCTTATTTGTCCTGTTATTCGATGCGTAGATATCCGAATCAAAGACACGCGAAAAATATGGTCATATTTTGCTACGAAGGCGAAAGTTCGTGTGGCTCAATTAGGGTGCACACCGTTTTCAAATGAGGACGGGTGAAAATCAGATTTCAACCGCTACCTCAGCTTTCGTTACGAAACTGAGGTAGCGGTTGAAACACTTCTTATTTTCACCCGGTGGTGGAGAACTCGATTCCCGTTGGCTTGCCTACTTTAAGGCATATGGGTATTTTACTGCTGTTGAAGAAAGCATTAGCCAAAATGTATACTCTGGCTTTATCAAGAACACGTTTGACGCCACGCCACTGAACGTTAGGCAGAGCTGTTGACGATTTCTGACGAGTTTCTTGCGGCACTCATTAAAATTTGTTCAATTCCATCTTGACCAGTATTTTCTCTGATAGCCATATAGATTACCTTTATCTAGGTCCAGAATAGAACACCTTTCAAATGGACATAGACGGACAGTACCTACTACCTTGTCGGTCGGTATGTCACCCGTTTTTAATAGTTAGTAATGCAAGTAAGCTTCTATGGTAACCACATGCTGTGGGCTCCCAGTTTACGGAGTTCTTGCGGCTTTGTGGTGGCCCTAGCGCGCCGCCATCCTGTCTTGTGAGCCTTTTGACCGCAAACGCCGTAGACGCGCAAACCAGTTCCTAGCTAGCGTTTATCGACATTTAAAGCATCTGTCGCATTCAACAAGTACCTAATTGCATAATTACGAAAGTGCTAGAATATGTTTATGTCGTCGCCCGTTCGTATAATACGCTAAATCATGCAATTTCTAGACATATCCTGGAGTATTGGTATTTGGGTTCAAATTCTGAGAGCAAGTGGACGGAGGCTACTCTTTTCGCTCTTAGGAACGAAAGGTAACTAAAATCCTAACTAGGAACCTAATAAGATAAATGTTTTATTTTCACACAGAATCACTAGCATTTTATACTAGTATTTTACGATATGCCTTGGAATTTTATGATCTGGCGATTTATACCACATGTACCTACACAATAAAAACTAGGTACAGTAGGTTTGGTCTCGGGCTCATTGAACATCGCTCTCACATTCGAGGCATCGCGGAGTCTATAATGAAATGCACGTTATGCACGGTCAACGGAAACATTTGAATGGACAAGGAACGGGGCGGCTATCGAGAATTCCAAGCCCGAGCATGTCATGTGGCATAAATGATAGTAGCGGAGCTTTTCCCATTTAATACAAGAAAATTAGATTGAAATGTATGGAAAATTTGGCAAAATTAAAGGACAACTTTTATCTATCAGGATATGTAGGTTATAGAGCCAAGTTTAATTTATCTACTCTCCCCCCCTCAGGGGTGCGCGTCACCCCCCCGCGCCCTCGAATGTGTCCCGGAGCGCGGTATTTTCCACTTTAAAAGAAAACCGTGTACGATACATACAAAGTATATAGGAACGAAATACATACATACAAAAGCGACAGCACTTATACAATCAGCGCAATCTGTTATCAAATACTAACGTTTTTAATTATTGATCTTTTTTTTCTGCTAAAAGGTTAGTTATCTCAAAAACTTCACACTTCTCGGCCAAAATATGTATGACAAAAGTAAAGAATAGAATATGTTCTTTCTAAAAATGTATAATTTATTTCTGTTACTCTTTCATTTACCGTTGCAATGCTATTTTTAAAATTTAAGTCATTTGGCCATTATGCGAAATGTAAATATTCGTACTAGTTAAACGGTGTTACTTTCAATACCATAGACTTCTTATATGTTTTTCTGTAATCTACGAGTATTGAACTATATTCTGTATTTTTTTTTTTGACTTTATATTTTAGGAAATAAGGGATGTGTGGGGAAATCGTCATGTTTTGCTAGTTTTCGTAAATAACTGCAAAACCGTTTAATTTAGAATTATATAATACATATTTATATTTGAGATGTTCATAATGTACCCTTTCATTTGATATGTCACACGATATACTATGCCATTTTTTTTTTAATTTACCCCTCAAATCTGGCCCCCGGGTCGTTCTTCTTTTTTACCTACAATAGTCCGTCCTTCGTCTTATTATGGCATCTCAGAGTAATCATATTCGGTTTTATAATGTTCGAAAAATCATCCATATTTTTCTATCTATCAATATTATGTAATCTGTCAGTTTCTCTAACCAGCATTTTTTATTCAAACGTTTGTTTATTATTTCGTAAAATGGCGTGACAGAGTGGTAAGCTAAAACGCGGTCTCCCCTTAAAAGGACCACTCTGTCACGCTATAAAAAAAAAAACACAATAAAAAAACTGAATGGGCTGTAAAATAAGTTTTAATTAGGTAATAGTCCTAATAATAAAACAAATGCTTTTTTTTTTAAATTCTACTCTGAAACCTTAATTATCGATAGTTCAAAAGCCCAAAAAACGGAAAACCTTCGATTTAATGTAGGTAAAAAAGAAGAACGACCCCCCCATGTTTCAAATTACTTGATTTACTTTACGTTACGTTACATTTCCACGTTTGGGTCATCAATTTACACTGAATGTGTCCCGACATTCGAGGGCGCGGGGGGGTGACGCTCACCCCCGAGAGATGGGGAAGAGTAGTTAGATAAAATTAAACTTGGCTCTATAACCTACATATCCTGATAGATAAAAGTTGTCCTTTCATTTTGACAAATTTTCAGCTAATTTTATTGAATTAATTGACATGCGAGTAGGAAAGACGTGTGAAATCAAATTGAATGAAAATTGAGTTAGCACTTTAGTGTTGGGTTAGTGCCGAGTTTTCGCGTCTTGGGTATAAATTAGCCGTATTCAGGCACTCATTAAGTTTGATTAGTATAATGTGATTCCTTTGAAAACGACATGTACTTGGCTCCAGGTTATGTACCACATAATAAACGCGACTGTAACTAAGGTAGGCTGGCTAGTGGTTGCGATATATAAAATCCCACCAAAAACATTTCATGTAAAAATGGCGGCCAAGACTCATATGGTCTGGCTGTAAAAAAGTTATCAGATGCCTCGAAAAGCCAAGCCCCTAAGCCCTGAGTTTACTAATCCTACACCTTGGCTTCAAAGGTATGGCTTGGCCGTTTCATAAAGTAACGTAAACAAGTCTAATGGACTGTCCGGCCTATATGGTAAGGAATTAAGTTTATATATATTATCATGGAGATATAAACTTAACTTCTTGATATCGTATGGGCCAGACGGTCCGTTGGACTTATTTACGTTACTTTATGAAACGGCCAAGCCATACCTTTGAAGCCAAGGTGTAGGATTAGTAAACTCAGGGCTTAGGGGCTTGGCTTTTCGAGGCATCTGATAACTTTTTTACAGCCAGACCATATGAGTCTTGGCCGCCATTTTTACATGAAATGTTTTTGGTGGGATCTCATTTATTTTTGTAAGGTGCCCTAGTCTTTTTCATTTATTTGGGCCATAGCGTCTGTAAGTAAGTAGTAATAATAGCAAAAGCGTTATGAGCATGTGAGTCTTGGCCGCTAATTTTACATGAAATGTTTTTTTGGTGGGATCTCATTTCTTTTTGTAAAGTAGTTTTTAATTTTTAGGTTTATTTTTTTATTTTTATGTGCCGTAGCGTTCTAAGTAAGTAGTAATAATTGTGTATTTAAGAAATACTTACGTTTAGCCCCCATTATGGAAAACCCATACAAACTTTCATCCCCTTATTTAAAGGGTGGGGGGTGATTTTCTAAAAATCCTAGAATATATATTTTATTATTTATAACAAGGAGTCCCTATATCAATTTTCAGACCTCTAGTATCAAAATTTGCAGAAGTCTCATACAAACTTCCATCCCCTAGTTTAAGGGGTTGGGGGGTAAAAGTTCCAAGTTTCAGAATTATTCTATTGTTTGTGTACTAAACCTAGCTTACATACCAAATTTCAGCTTTCTAGGTCATCGGGAAGTACCCCAGAGGTTTTTGATACGTCAGTGAGTGAGTGGCAAAATCGGCGTATTTTAGGTACCAATTAAACCTAAAGTATAAAAGCTAGATCAATTAAATTAAGTACATTTCATATGTTCCCTAACTGCATCTTATCCTGTGAATTTGGGCGCTCTTGTGTTAACTGGGACAAAGCTATGAGGGTTTGAAAATGAGACGAAACGGTTCGAGAAAAGGTAGGTAGTGCCCCGCTTCTTTTTTGCTCGTCTTGGCGGGGGCACTACCGTGCCCCCAGATACGAAGTCGAAGTGTAGATATGGAAGTAGTAATAATTGTGTATAAGAAATACTTACGTTTAGCCCGATATATACTACTTTTATCGCCCATTATGGAAAACCCATAAAAACTTTCATCCCCTTATTTAAAGGGTGGGGGGTGATTTTTTTTAAATCCTAGAATATGTACTTTATTATTTATAAATAATAAAGGAGTCCCTATATCAATTTTCAGACCTCTAGTATCAAAATTTGCAGAAGTCTCATACAAACTTCCATCCCCTAGTTTAAGGGGTTGGGGGGTAAAAGTTCCAAGTTTCAGAATTATTCTATTGTTTGTATACTAAACCTAGCTTACATACCAAATTTCAGCTTTCTAGGTCATCGGGAAGTACCCCAGAGGTTTTGATACATAAGTGAGTGAGTGGCAAAATCGACGTATTTTAGGTACCAATAAAACCTAAAGTATAAAAGCTAGATCAATGAAATTTAGTACATTTCATATGTTCCCTAACTGCATCTTAACCTGTGAATTTGGGCGCTCTGGTGTTAACTGGGACGAAACTATGAGGGTTTGAAAATGAGACGAAACGGTTCGAGAAAAGGTAGGTAGTGCCCCGCCTCTTTTTTTTTCGTCTTGGCGGGGGCACTACCGTGCCCCCAGATATGTGTACAAAACAAACAACCCATCTTGACTAATATTTCAGAGGATTTGAGTCCAATTCTGCTCCGGCTTGCCCGGGGATTTCTTCGAGGCCATACCCCTGATGGCTGTAATATATAAAACCTCTACATACATATGTTTTGTTTGTCATCCCTGGTAAACGTACAGTAAAACTAGTTGTCGACGTCGACGAGAGTAGAGTTACTCGACTTCAGTACCTAAGTACGATCCCATATAATTTCGCTGCCAATTTTAGTGCAAAGTGGAACGCTCATAAACCATTGTAGCCCAGTGGTTATTGGTGTAATGTATTCATAGAATGCGCAGAATATCCGACCAATGGAGTCTGAGGTGCCATATTGTGTGCGTGTAATTGTGACCCGTTTATGACGTCGAATTATTTCGGGATTTCGCGCTAGTGAGGTTGGGTTGACGCAATCGAACTAGTTATCGCCTTTATTGACCGAGCGAGCCAAGCGTCACCGTTTCAGCTTGGCCCAATTTTTTCGTATGTCCGGATGTTTGGAAGACCACATGCTTTCCGGCTGTTCTCGCCTAGAGAACGTAATTCTCATTCGATTATCATGAAATTTTGCGAGTAGGTTCGATAAGTAGGTGTATATAGGTAGGCGTAGGCGTAAGCGACAAATAACTATAATAGTTATTTGTAGATTCTGATTTTACATTTTTTCAAAATGGCGGCGATATAGAAAACGTAAAAAATACACATTTCAGCAATTTCGTAACAAACTCGCGAAGTCTACAGCTCATAGAGCCACTAGTGTTAGCACTTTATCGTGTTCTTTTTGAGATCCAATTTTCACAATCTTCTCTTAGGGCTTCTTTGTGTAGGAAATAAGGGAATTCCTGTGTGAAATTTGATATTCGTAACCCACAGGTTAAAACGCGGTCTGTTAGTGTATGTTAAGATTTTAATTTCGTTGATTCATTAAGGCAAATAACAAATTAACGTATTGCATTTACGTTGATTTAATATCAGTTATTATGGTCATCTTTATGTAGTGTATTTTTTTAGACATTCGTCACGTTTTGACAAGATGCTAGTGTGAGTGACAGATGCTTTGTCTCTTATTTATCACGTGATAAACGCCCGCATGATTAATTTCAAAAGCAGCTAAGCAGAATAAAATGATTATAATATTTAATTTCAATCTTCAATTTAATTGAAAATAATAAGGTGTTTACAGATACATCAATTATATGTGTTAATAATAGTTTCAATATTTATTAAGGAAGTAAGCAATCAAATTTAAATATTATTTAAATCCAATCCTCGTGAGTTAGATGGTCATATATGTGACGCGAGTGATAATTATAACGTGCAATTTACTTCTTATGAATGTACGTAGGTATTTAGGGTCCGAATCCGAAGTGTTTTTAAAAATTTAGATTGATATAATTTTACAGCAAGAGCTTTTGAAGAGCTTATATTTAACATACCTTACAAACACAAATAGTATAAATGAATTACATTGTAATTTGTAATAAATTTATTGATACAATTTTAAATCGCACAGCCCTCATGAATAACTCATAAGTACCAAGTAAATCAAGACATAAAAACGTCAACACTGTCTATAAAATAAATTCAGAATCAATGAAACACCGGCCTGTAATAGAACACCGGTCATTTATAGGCGCGTGACATTAGCATGTCGTCATTCGGGTGCAGTTCGCAGAAGTGCAGAGTGCTTGCCGTGCAGTCTACGGGACCCGCGTCTGTACACATGCCAGGTGCGACCGTGCAATTACAATCTCTGCATCCTGTAATGTAAGGTTAAGCATGGTAGCAATCGGACATATAGGCTGAAGTGCAGTGCGTGCCCTGAAACCCGTCAGGTGCGACGCAATCACGATCTCTAGCTGTACCTGTAAGGTTAGCCCGATAGCGATCTGATATATACATATAGGCTCGCCATCCAGACAAAAGCCAAACTCTAGAATATCGGTAATTTGTAGTCATTCAGTGTGCAGTTCGTGGAACTGCAGAATGCTTGCCGTACAGTCTACTGAGTCTGCCAGGTGCAACGCCATCACGATCTCTGTATGCTGTAATGTTAGCATGGTAGTCTGACATTATAGGCTCCCTTTCCATAACAGCAAAGTTACACTATAAAAGAACGCTTGACATTAGCATGTCGTCATTTGGGTGTATGTGTTTCGCAGAATGCAAGTGCTTGCCGTGCAGTCCGTGCTGCGTATGTCAGGTGCGATGCAATCACGATCACTGTATCCTGTAAGGTTATAGTAGCGGATCAATTATCATTGTAAAATTCGCACCAAAGTAAAGGTATTACGAGTACCTAATAGGCGTTAATTTTAGTGATTTCCAACGATCTCCTTGACTTAGCCGTATTTGAACAATAATTACCAATGTTTTGGAAATAACGCATGTTGCTGCATAGAGAATCAATTAGTTGTCTCGGTCGTCTTACATTCAGTAGATTGATTTTGTTCTATCTCGCTCTGAAACTATAAACGCTTTTTTCCTCTGTTCCTAATTATAGTGATTATTAATACTTGCACGGCACTCGAAGTTAGGTTAGGTTATAGGTTAATATTATAGGTTCTAGTTATACCTTCTCAACCCTGGCCTTGCTGGTATTGAGATTGAGTAATCAACGTCATTGCCTATGGAGTGCCTTACGTTTGGCTGACACTTCATGTTATTATATACTTCGAAGAGTCAATGTCTTTGTAGTACATACTATAATCTGGATCTGGACTTTGCTGTCGCGCAGCCGGGTAAAGATATAGAGTATATAACAGGGACAGTAACTGTCATTTTCCTTCAAGCCTTATCTAAATCAATGTGACAGCGGTATATAACAGCAGGTCGATGATTTATAGCTTATTGCAGACCTGTGTGTTCCTAGAAACGAATGCATGGAAGTGCGTGATCGTAACTCGTGTAAGTTGTACGCGTAGGCTATAAGGCACGGATCAGGTGTCTAGATTTCGATAGATATTCAGCAGAACAAGTTTTATTACGAAACACTAAGATAATTTGAGGCCTTGGTATTATCATGGATATTCCATTTTGCTTTTAAAAGGTTTAAGTCCTTCCCAAATCCTTACTCATACTTAAAACATACTCAAATAATACATAGTAATTTTATTATGGGTTTGCCAATAATTTTTTATGCTTAACGTCGTACTAGTAAGATTTAACAAGTATTCACTAGACATATTATGGTTTATTCCTTGACCGCTTAACGCGGGTCAAAGCACTTCGTTTATTTATTATATTTCGCTAGTCGTTTTTAAAATTCTGAATGAATGTAATGAACAAAGCAATCAGTGTTCAATATCGATCATTTTATCATTGTCGTTGAATAAAAATAGTCATGTAACTGTTAAACACAGATTATCAAATAATACAATACAAGATTAAAGTGTTTGGATTCGCTCCAATGAGCATGGCCGATGGCTACACTGGCGGTGATTTGTCACCAGATTACTGCACTGTGTCACGAGCTGCGTACGAACCATCAAACAGCTAATATCTCTTTATCTAAACATGTTTAATGTTTTAGTATTAACACTTTCGTGTTCGGCTATTTTTTCTCTCTCTGAATTATGAAAACCTTGATAATCTTTTGGTTTAATTAGCAAACTGTGTCTCAAGAACCTGATCGGGTTACTGACCCTCTTAATAACTTCGCTAATGGATCGATTGTGCAGGCGCGAGCGAAAACCGGCGTAATGTCTGATACGTCAAGAGCGGAGACGGCGACGCGCGACGGGCTCCCGCCGCGAAGCATCCGCGATCCGAGATAACATCCGACGCCTGGGTGGCGATCCATCCCGATCCCATTGTTCCAGTCCACTGCACCACCTCGACCAGACCTCGACTCATTCACAAATCTTCAAAATCAATTACCAGCGCGCCCCGCATCTGTCCGTACAAGCTTAAAATATTTTTTATGGTAATGGATGCATTGCTTTACGAATAAGTAATCATAAATAAATTCCGATGCATTGCTCTATAGCGGGATCAGAAAAGTTGCACAAGCATCAAGTGTCGTTTCGGCGTGGGTGAGTTAGCCGACTGACCGGAACGTTCGCCAACTTACTTTTAAGACGTTGACCGGCCCTTAATTAGATCCAAACTAAGATATCCGTTTCCTTCTAGACATTGATTGTTTTGAAAAGCAGTAGCGTAAACAATCAGTCCTTAGTGTTTTATGAACAGTTAACGCGGTGAGAGACGATTAGCATATTGACTTATAATGAGTGAAAAGACGGGGGAAGATTTGTTCTCGACGTGAGCGGACTCCGAGACGCATGCAAATGAAGAGCACACGACGCGGAGATTATTGTACCTATACAAGGAATAATGTAGGGCGTCACAAGACAAACGAACGGCGATCTCGCACCAACACACCCTCCCGACAGTCCACTTCTCTCTCCACAATACCTACCTTTGATTGCCACGCGAATTAGAGATGGGTTTTGTTTGTATTCGAAGCCTCTCTATGTTTAATAGAAAATACATTCATCTCCGTTTCCAAAATAATTTAGAGTTAGAGTCATTTGTGAAGACACATTACACAGTTTAATAGGTGTGTGGTCTCATGTAACGTGTCAAAAGAAATTGTGCCGTCTCGCTACTAAAATGTGATAGGTGTGTTGTAATTCAAATGAGTGTCAAATTTCATCGCAGCTGGACATGCAACGGAGATGTCGACACAGAGAGTTTGGAGATTTATTGTTGTTGCGATGATGCGTGTGGCTTGCGGCGCGTGCGCTTCGACCTAATCATCCGCGTGTATCTGAGATGTGTGCGCCGATATAGAACAGCGGTGAATCAATCTTTCGACCGCTGCTTGGACGTTATCGGCGTTCGGCGCCCACACTAGAGGAAAGGGCTTTCGTCAATCACTCAGCGCACATCGCTCGCCGCTTCCGACTGCAAAGTCAAAGAAGTCAAAGCAGATCGCATAGTAAACTTGTGCAGCGATTATAGCGCTTTATGACCCTTTATCTTCGTATATCGCAATAACTCGCGACTTAATTAGGGAATAGATGAAAGCGTTGTCATCGATCTTGGCGCTCACATTGCCTGCGGCTGCCATGTTATATGTTACTTGCGGTTTATTGGTTCCTTAATGAACATGGGCCTTTAGAAATATTACGTTCCATGTCCGCAGGCTCAGCAGTTATACTTGTGACATTGTTCTCCCGAGAGCGCTCGAACTGTAGTCATTGTCTGGTTATGCGACCTAACTGTTCATCGTCTATTATGTTTATGATTTTATTGCTACATTTTATTGACGATTTCATATATAAAGTGTCTGTAGGCAGATGCGAACATGTTATGATATTGTATGCAACGGGCGCCCACTCGGGTCTATTATAGGCGATAATGATCTTGGAATCAGCGTAGGTCGTGTTTATTGAATCTTATAAGGCTCATCCGTCACAATGCCTCTTCGTCAGTTACAAAAGCTTGGTACATGTTGCATAACGTATTTACGCAACAAACAAGTTGCCAGAATAAAACGTAAACAATGTCAATGTAAGTCAATAAGGCGTACTGCTGCATGAGGTCTAGGCAGGTACTTCGTAAGTTCGTATTCACAAATATGATTTAATCATTCTTGCACTTTTTAGGGTTCCGAACCTCAATCGGAAAAAACGGAACCCTTATAGGATCACTTTGTTGTCCGTCCGTCCGTCCGTCTGTCTGTCAATCGTATCGAGTTGAAATTAACACCATATACTACGGTCCCTTAAAACTGTGAAAAAATTAAACTTTAATTTAATTACAATTTAATTACACGTTAACGTGAAAAAAAGATACGGCCGTTTATGTCGCAAAAAACTTACAATTCGGCACTCTCAAGGGAATCAAAATGATAGGGTACTTCCCGATGACCTATTAGAACTATGAAATTTGGCAAGTAATATCGCCATATACTACAAATACTTATAAACATACCTCGAACAAATCATGCGGATGACGTAAAAATGACGTACCTAATTTTGCACACAGGATGATGTCTGTATAAATCTAAATAAATAATTAAATAATTACGAAGTCACTTTATTGTTCAACTGAATGACAATGTCAGTCAAAGATGTTATGTACCTACTCTGCTCATGTCAAGTGGCGATATCGTTTTATTAAAGAGGTTGATAATTGATAAGTAGTAATTAGGCGCCATACATTTCAGGTGCAAACTTAACTCAACCAGGCCAATTAAGATGGGATAAGTGAAAGTTTGTACGGAACCCTCGGTGCGCGAGTCGCACTTGGCCGGTTTTTTATTTATTGTGAATGACTTCGTGTATTGTTGTCACAAATATGAATGAATCGTTCTTGCACTTATTGATGAATGTTATAACTTTATAAGAAAACGGGTTTAATATTGTACACTGGGATTGCAGAACTATTGATATGTCACGAACCTTTCGCTTACTTATTTGCATGTCAATGCATGCGGAGAAATTTATTATCACGTGTTCCAAAACTATGGATAACGCGCCGGATTATGAGAAATGGAGAAATGCATCGGTCATAAACTATCGATGAGATCCGCATTAAGATTCCGTCATTATAAAAATATTTCTGTCAATGTTTTAACTCCATCCAGCCCGATCCGATTTGATCCGAACTACCTATCATTTCATTTCGTAACATAACAAAAATATGTGTACTCGCCTCTATTATTATTATTATTTTTGCTCATAAATTTCAGAATTCGACTGTACCCAAGTCGCAACAGAAAAATGTGTTAATAAAAATTAACGATACAATAAGGAACCTTAAAATAGAACCTTAAGGTACGTTATTGGAAGGTTAACTGTCTTCGCACAACGGAGACTTTGATACAAATATTAATTGAGTGAGTTAAGATGGTAAAACGTTGGTCTTCACCCTTATAGGTACCTAGGATGGTAGGTATTTTCCTAGACAGCCGTCGCGATACCGTTGCTTAGCGATACATTTTGTTGATGAAGTTTGTTTCTTTAATGTCAACTGCGTTAATGTGGTGTGAATAATGTATGCGACTATATAAAGTTAAAATGCTGGTTCTAACATTTTGACTGTAGTTAATAGGGTTCGATAAAGCCAGCTTATTTTGAGGATTATCTTATTAAGTTGTAAAATAAGCGTTTTCTACCGTGCAGGTGATAAGTCTGCGCTAAATCATTTGTTGGTTTTCTAAATTCGCTTATCGGTTACGTTTACGTGTTTCCTTTCCATATTTTCTTTTTTGAGTGCGTGTAGTAACTATTGATTTCCAACTGTTGTCTTTATTTATAGAAAGTTGTAACTCTTAGACGTTCGTGTTATAACATATTTACGACTCTTAACAGGGCAGTCAAGAGGAATGTTACTCGAATAGCATAGTCTTGGTGTTCCTCCACTTCCTCCAAGTAGTCGCCATCGTCGTTTATTTTTTTCAAATTCGGAAAAAACTATTGCAATCCAATTAAAAAAAACGCCCTTTCTCTTTGAATGTCAGATTCAATTAATTTTTGTGGGCACCCTAGATACGGGGACCTATTTTGATACGGATTTTTCATAGGTAACTGGTTTATCTTGCAATCGTTCTAGAGAAAATGTACATATAAGACATTTTTTCTTGTAAAAGTCTACGGTAATGACCCTGTTTGGCACGGTAAGTAGGAGTCGGTCCTCATGGATAAAAAATCTTAGCTCTAATCTTTCTTTGAGAGTATATTTACTTAACCTGCAAATAATAACAAATACTACGATCGAAGTTGAATCTTAACTAGTTCATAATATTAGTGTATATATAGGTTATGTTAACACGTGAGCTCAGGCCGAGTCGGAAGTGTAATGGTATCTCCTGGCCGAGTAAGCGAATGCAGTGGCCATCTCAAGTGGATGCAACGAGAGCGCAGCGCGCTCGGTGGTCCATTTTGTATGCGTTCATAGATTTACATATAACTATCTAATGTACCTACGTATAGGTACATATACAAGTGTTGGTACGGTTAGCAATTGTTACACGTATTTTCACTGTTGCTTTCGCTTTGACGCGTTTGATCTTGTTTTGTCATCTATTAACTTTCCTGGAATAACCGAGTATGTACTCGCAGAAATAAGTTTATCTTCTAAATTAACCTGACCGGCAATAATTTCTAGGATTTCTTATATGATAATATAAACATTCAAATGTGTCATAAAATGCACCACTATCCCATGACGTCGGAATCCTAAGCGCGGTATTTAAAAATTACAATGTGTATCTTTTCCAAACACTACGTTAGTTACACAATTGGTGAGAATCAGAGTTTAGTCGAAATATCGAGTTAATTCCTTAGAGGCAAGTTATAATAGCCTATATGTCCTCGATATACCAATCCCATCTTTACAGCAATCCTTGGTGGTCAACCGTACCCACCGACCAGCGACGACTAAAATCTCAACAGTAATTTTACGATGAAACTAACTTCCAAATAGACACAGTACTGCCAACCCTTTCCAAGATCACAGGCGTGCCCTTTTCACAAGCGTGATTTTGCCGAGTTGACGGTAAATAGTTCTAAGGAG
The DNA here is from genome assembly GCA_932273695.1 of Apotomis betuletana. Taxonomy (NCBI): domain Eukaryota; kingdom Metazoa; phylum Arthropoda; class Insecta; order Lepidoptera; family Tortricidae; genus Apotomis; species Apotomis betuletana. Next base: position 19,602,893 of record OW026302.1, on the reverse strand, counting down.
CTCGTGATCGAATTGTGTTCAACCTTGGGGTGTATCGCGGCTATAAATCAGATTGCAATTGGCACTGCAGATCGCAGCCGTTCGTTAATGTCAGTGTGACATGACGGGGGTGCGGTGGGTGACACAGTGAAAATTATACAAACAGTACTTTATTCCAGTTCCGGCCTAATTGTTGTTCGTCTGCGGACACGGGTTACAGGGTGCATCTCAGGAGTTAAGAGATATTCGTGTCAAAGTTGAAGTACCGGTCTTTGCTCACAGGATGTCGGTACCAATGACTGGGTTTAGCGGAATACTTAGCTCATATCGCGCTAATATTGTACTCTTTCTCTCCTTTCGTACACATCACACTAATGATTTAGAATGCAGCTTACAAAGTTTTACCTAAGTAATACATAGCTGTATAATATAATACACTAGAATGTGCCCGCAACTTCGTATGCGTAAATTATTTTATACCGTAGTCGGGTAAAAGGTATCCTATAACCATCTTTGGGTGTCCAGCTATCATTGTACCAATATTGATTAAAATTTGTCCCTCCCTTTCGGCATGATATGAGGACAAAGGAAATTGTGCCCAACAGATGGCGCCAAATTGTCATGACCCCTCTCTATAGAAAACTTATTTCTAATATACAAATACAATATTTTATAATAAGTAGTATAGATGGTACTCAGGTGATTTAAAAGTCAAAGTAACAATGTCATTGGTTGAATTCGGAAAGAAGTTCTTGCCTTAATTATTACGACACGTTAATTTTCTAGATTCGGGAACGTCACGTCCACCAGTTAAAATACGGTTTCCGCCATTTAGACAGTGGTTCCGGTGGTCACGTCACGTATAAAGGTCAAACGATTTATGTGCGCGTGCCCACTTTTGACACCGCTAACATCTGTCGCCTTAATTCCAATTTACTAGCGCTGATCCTGCCCAGCACAGATTAGGCTTAATTCTATTGAAGTATTCTACTGCTCAAACTGAAAAGCTTTATGTCAACAGGCACTTCAAATGCTTTTAAGCCCTTTTAAAACTAAAACAGTGTTGTTACCGTTGTTGCATTTCGGAAGCGTGTGTGGATTTACCAAAATTAGACTTTAAGCTTATAATAAAAAGCTTGATGTGCGAGCTTTGAGCTTAATGCTATTGTGATATTGTAGCGGTGTCGTCTTACAAGTAAAATGATATGTTGCATGTGTTTGCATTGGTAACTACAATAGAATTACAGATGTGGGTGCACGGATATGGTTTTTTAAAGGTTCGTCGTGAAATTAAGGAAAAAATAAAAATATGGGGAGAATTTAATCCACAATAATAGGACAGCTTAGCATTATGAAATGGACATTATATTAGAGTCCCAGCTACAACCCACTAATTATCCTCTTGCGTGCCTACTTCAAATAGAATCTACGTCATATAGTGCAAAATTAAGTTTTGAACTCTCAAAATTATAGAAAATTAGATTCAAAAATCAACCTGAATCTTACGAGGCTACATATTATTCTGTTTCATAATATTACGTCGGTTTCATTGCGGATCCCTCCTACCTATCTAATGGTTCTGATTTTCTCAAAAGAAAATTATATTTTTTACACACGGTGCTGTTATGGGATGTACCCCGACAATATGCCCTGATCTCTATACACGATAGACAATAAATTAGAGCACTTTTGGGCTCCCCCACATCTAGCGTCTCCCGAACGTCGACGCCTCACCAACGCCCGCGCGGCGTCGACGCCGCGCCTCTCGAACGTCGACGTCGCAGTGACGTCCACGCGGCGTCGGCGCCGCGTTAGCGCCGCGCTTCCCCGACGTCAGTGTCGACTGTCGAGCGTCGGAGCGTCTTGTCGGCGCCCACGCAGCGTCACTGCGATGGACAGAGCACGCAACCCACCGCGTCCAGGGTTGCCAGACGTACGATTATTATCGTACATGTACGATAATTTGGCCTCCGGTACGATGTACAATACAATGAGTACTATCGTACGCAAAAGTACGATAATTTGCAGGTCGTCGAAGGTTGTGTTAAATTGTTCGATTATCAAATAAAATTCATGGATTCCGACGAAGAAAAACTGCTGATAACGTTACTGTTGAAACGGAAATTACGTAAAAAGAAGAGAAAATATTGTCGTCGATATTGGCAAGATCCTCTGTGGAGTTCTGGAATTCATGAAGGTGACTATTTTGTGTTGTATAAACGAGTGAAAAAAATGAAAAGCACTTTTTTGAGTATTTAAGAATGCCAAGAAAAACATTTGAGAAACTTCTGCTTATAATCCAAAGCGATTTAAGACATCGCGATACAAAATTCAGAATGTCAATTTCACCTGAAGAGAGACTAGTATAGCATAGACAACATGACGCGAGCTGTGAGAACAACCTAAAAGTAGCTCACGATGATTGTTAATTGTTTAGCACGTTTTGAATAAATGATTCTCAAATTACTTAATTGTAATTTTCATTCATAAAACACTGACATTGGCATCCTTGCCAATGGCGACCAAACAGTGAAAAAATTTGACGATCTGATCAGGTTGGCAGTCATTTCTGACCATTTGGACGTTTATTTCGATTCAAGGTCACTCCAGTGAGTGCGTTTTCATATAATGTTATTAAAAAACCTTAGAATTTAACCCAACCTTCGACGGCCTGCAAATTATCGTACTTTTGCGTACGATAGTACTCATTGTATCGTACATCGTACCGGAGGCCAAATTACCGTACATGTACGATAATTATCGTACGTCTGGCAACCCTGGACGCGGTGGGTTGCGTGCTCTGTCCGTCGCAGTGACGCTGCGTGGGCGCCGACAAGACGCTCTGACGCTCGACAGTCGACACTGACGTCGAGGAGGCGCGGCGCTAACGCGGCGCCGACGCAGCGTGGACGTCACTGCGACGTCGACGTTCGAGAGACGTCGCAGCGTCGCGTCGGCGCTGCGGGAGCGCGGCGTCGACGCCGCGCGGGCGTTGGTGAGGCGTCGACGTTCGGGAGACGCTAGATGTGGGGGAGCCCTTTTATTTTGTGACAAGTAAATATGCGAGTGCAAAAACGACTTATGGTTTATCTTTTATTTACTTCGTGATAAACGTCGCCATCTTAGGCCCGTTGGTGATTATCACAACCTACTAACCTCCAGTATTTATTGTAAGATTAAGTAATCATTTCATTTAAATATATTTTTTAACTTGTTAATAATTTTAGATAAAAAGGGACGATACAGGTAGGTCATCATAGTGATGCTAACTAGCGTGTATTAGAACTTTATCAAACAGGTGTTAATTAATGAAATCAGATTTTTTAAAATAGTTATGCTAACTAGCCTATATCGTCCGTATTTCTTAATTTTGATTTTTATACTATATATAGGCCCTTGCGTCTATTGCAGACGATTTATGGTGTAATGTTTGGGAGATACCGTTTCTGGTGGCTAACTAAAGCGATTTTTATACTACGACGGTGGCAAACAAGCATGCAGCTCGCCTGATGTTAAGCAGTTACCGCCGCCTATGGACGCTTACGACGCCAGGAGCATCACACGCGCGTTACTGACCTTTTAAAAACGTACATATTTATAAAATGGTAAATAAAAAGTTTTTCTTAAAATCAAATATTGGAGTTTAGTAGGTTGTCTATTTTTACAGGACACCGTGTATAATGACGCAGATTTGTCCGATCTCTGGTGATTATAAAAACTGTCTTCATAGTCGAAAAATGTGTACTGAAATTATAATGACATATTATATTTTTTTGCAGGCGGAGCTCGTAGACATGAGGGCGGAACTAGTGCAAGCGCGGGCAGCCTCAGCCGGTGAGCAATAACTTTTTTTTTTAAGCCTTAAATACAAAGATCAAAGCCTAAAGAAAAATTTAAAAGGATCTACCTGGGGGAAGAGACCGGGAATCGAACCCGGTACCTCTGGATTGCCGGTCCAGCGCGTTAACCATTCTTGGAGCTAAAACATTTCCTGGAGCTAGGGTAGCTCCTTTTTCAATTTTTCTTTAAGCTTTGATCTTTGTATAAAAAAAAAAAATGTGGTTTACCTACACACATAAAAAAAAATGAGACATTATATGTTTCATAAATTTATAATAACGTTTATTACCTCGCTGATTCCATATGACAGGGTTTCTAAGTTTAATTTTAATACAATTTAAACTTTGTCATATTTACAGGAGGTCCAATTTTAACTACCCTGAAAATGTAACCTAGAATCCTATAATATTGAGCCAGCGACATGTCGCCGATCCAATTTAATTGCTTATTTTATGCCATCCGAGTTCGATTTTATGCGGGCTGACTTCTCATAACCTATAAATACGTCGTTTGACCGTAGCATGCAATTTATTATATTTGCACTGCACCTATTCGAAAGTCGTAATTTGTGGAACTACATGCTTGGTTTCAAATCTTGAAATTGAAGACTGTTCGTAGATCAATATAGCTGCTTTCTAAATCGCAATGAGAAAGAAGGCATAACACAGTCTAGGCTCTAGGGAAATATATGAAAAAACCGCCTGCTACTTGATTCCTTCGCGCGGGGAAAAATAACTGGTACACTTACACCTCCCTTACCGTAGTCGGGTAAATAACATTAGTACAATACTAATAACTAGGTGCTACCTCTGAAAAATCGATTCAGTAACGTTTTATTACATTCTACTTTTTTTATACCTTCTCATCTTCATATACCTACGGATTTATAAAGTTTTTTTTATAAAACTATTATCGATTATTTATAGACGAAATTAAATTTACTTACATTGTATCGTAACATGAGGTAATAATGGCAAACTTTCCTGCATGTTGCCTCATCGATGCATGCAGCATCAATCACGCAGATCACGCTGGTGTTGAAAGGTCGTAAATCTTGTGCTTTTGGATGACCACATAAATAAAAATAACCAACATATTAGAAAACATGAGTGTAGGATGTTTAGGGAAAGTCAGGTGTTCATTTCCATGTTGTGACATGCTGTAATATGGAGATTGCGTTTCGAAATTCACAAGCTTGCAAATTAATTTATCTATATTCATGTATGCAGGGGCAGGCACTGTAACTTTTGCTTATTTCTTCGTGACAAATATGTTTTGATTGCACACGGTTCACTTGAGCAGCTATTATTTAAGACACGTAGGTACACGCAAAAATAAAGTGGCTACAAATTAACTGTTGACTGATACTGATACTCCCTAATTATTTACTACTCTTTATTTTCCTAGTCTTTATACTACGACGGTGGCAAACAAGCATGCGGCCCGCCTGATGTTAAGCAGTAACCGCCGCCGCCGCTTGCGATGCCAGGAGCATCACACGCGCGTTGCAGACCCTTTAAGAACCTATTTAGATTTACTCCCCTCTTGAAGAATCGCATACTGTAGTCCCCGGGGAAAACCGCGGCAGGGAGCTCATTCCACATGCGGAGACCATTTAGGCTCCAGTGTGTGAGGATGAACACCCTGCCGATGGCGAGCAGTGCGATGGTTGAAAGTAGCCGTGAAAAACAATTCCTCAGAATACACAACACATCCCATTATACAAACGGTAGATCACAAACAAGGAAGCAAAGTCTCTCAGATCAGAGGCTCGATTCTGGTTCTGATATGTGTAGCATATGTGCATGATAATGAGCTTATCTACGCTACAGGTCAAAATTTTATTTAATCAATGTTATTTGTGGCTCACGAAACCTGGTATTTACTACCTACACTACATCGCATAAAAAGGAAATCTGTCAAAATAATACGTTTGCTTATTTACTCGATTCTAACAAAGGCATTGTTATATGACAAACTTATATATTATAATTGTCTTTTAAAAACTGTACCTAACCTATTGTCTGCGATCATGTATAATTTGAATTTATTATCAGACGGGTGCCAGGACGCCGGTGACATGGCGGGTAACCTGACGGACGCGCACCGCGCTCGCGCCGAGGCCGCGCAACTCGCGCGCGAGAACGCCGCACTACGGGAGACCGTGCTTGCGCTACACTCAGAGCTGTTCGGGGCCAGGTACGAACTATCGAGGTACTGTGTTCACAGGATCGTGAGGGTAGCATCCCGAATTCGTACCGAGGCCACTCAGCTCGCGCGCCAGAACGCTGCGTTTCGGGAGACCGTTCTCGCGCTACACTCTTGACGACGCGTTTGGCTCGGTTGGTAGACACCTGCCTACTGAGTCGGCGGTCCCGGGTTCGAATCCCGGCCGGGGCAAATATTTGTGCAAATATTTGTTCTTGGGTCATGGATGTTATCTATGTATGTATTTATATATTATGTATATCGTCGTCTAGTACCCATAGTACAAGCTTTGCTTAGTTTGGGACTAGGTCGATTTGTGTAAGATTGTCCCTTAATATTTATAATATTTAATATTTTCGGCGCCAGGTACCTAATAAATGTCAACTTCTAAAAACAGCACTAAGGTTTTGTATCCATAGATCGCGAGGGAAACTTCTCGCGCTCGTACGTTACGCTACGAGAGATCCTGCTCGCACTACATTCAGAGCTGTTTGTCGCCCGGTACCTGTCAACTGTCTTAAGTGACCGCAGCTATCGAAGTTGTTAAGCCTTGCGCTCGCTTCTTCTCTCCAGTTACTGAACAATCTCTCTTCTAGTCGTTACGCCAACTAAACGAATCTGTTTCTTTCGAAAAATAGGCCATTCATGACGTACTCATGTACGCATGCACAAAATACGTTTTAAAATCTTTGTCAAACTTATACTTAAATTAAACCTTTACCTTGCTTGTTTTTAGACTAGCGACGAAGTACTTGGACAAGGAGCTGGCAGGGCGGATACAGCAGCTGCAACTGCTCGGCAGGGACATGCGCGCAGAAGTGCGGGATTCGCTTTGGGCTCAGGTTTGTTTCTAAACCTGTCTTTTCTAAATATTAGGTACATATTGAGCTAACTTCTAAGCTACCCTGGAGCTAGGTTAGGTACGATTCCTTACGCAGTAGGGCCCCGTGTGAAGCAATTTCAGAGTGGATTAGAAGTTTGATGCGATCGTTAGCTACGAATTAATAATTGACCAGTAAACTAACCAGGTCGATCAACTCATTCTACCATCGATCTTTGGCATCGATTTATGGCATGGCAACACCCCACTGATTGGGCTATCCTCGTTTACCCGCCTTCAGTAGCGTTTAATGTTTGTGCAGGTGGAAGCGGAGATCCTGCTCCAACGCCACAAGACCCTCGTGCGCGTGTGCCGCGGCCTGGCGCCGTGTCCCGCGCGGCCGGCGCGCTCGCCGCGGCCGCCGCGCGCGCGCACCGTGCGCGTGCGCCGCTCGCCGCACCTCGGGCTCGGCATCTCCGTCACGGTCAGTGTTTAGGCGCAGACCGTCCCATCCAGCCATCCCCAAAATGATATCTGCGACTCTGCAAGTCACGGTGCCATCTCGATCTCCCCGATTAGTAGAAGATTGTGAAGAGGCGAAGTAGTAGTAGCAAGGCAATGTTACCTACGGCCGCTTGCAACTCCAGTAGATTGGGACGTGGCCACAGACGTGGTTAATCACAAAACATTAAATAAAAACTTTTTCAGATCTAAAACAAAAAGAAGCGGTAGATCAGCCGTCGTAAGCCCGCTGCAGAATTTTAGCCTCGAGCTGGGAATAAGTAGAAGAACTATATCAACAAACAATCGTCAAAAGCATTATTAATTGTAGTGTCTCTTATGTTGTGACACAGGGTGGCCGCGAGCACGGCGTTCCAATCCTGATCTCAGAATTGGAGGCGGGCGGGCCGGCCGCGCTCACCGGCGAGTTGTACGTCGGAGACGCCATCCTCGCCATCAACGACCAGGACCTCACACAGGCAAGTCGCAAAAAGCACGGCCCGATCCTGATCCAGGGCCGAACCTGAAAATGCAAGCTAATTGGAAGTGAGATTATTCGATTTGGGAGTGGAATATGCAGGCTTTTACTAAGGCCTGACGCCGAGCCTCAATCTAAAATTTACCTGCATTTTATCGATACTAATTCTGCCGGTCCTTTCCATGATATATACCTATATAGATATATATTTTTTATTTATACCTTGTCTAAATCCATCCGCGATTGCACTTGAAACGATACTGAAGGTAAATAAAAATATCGCATATCGTCGGGATACTACGAATCAATATTCAAACAAATGCTAAGTATTTTATTGAAATGAGAACTTTATCGACAGCTGTTATTTACGCGGTATTGCACTATCCCCGACGATATGCGGGACTTTTATTAATTTTACTAATATGCACAAACCGCGAGAGTATAACCAAGCTTATTTAGTTATAGTACAAATTTTCTAAGCTAAGCTCATCCACTTACCTGCATTCACAATGGCATTGTGTCTAATACAATCCTATCTGCTTTTGTTCTCGTAAGCGCCAACCAGTTACTTACAAAAAAAGGTTAGAACTACGTTGCGTGGATATTGAATTTTCAACCTTATTCCTTGTTGAATAGGTTTCAAATGGTTGATGATGAGAGTTCATAATTATTTTTCTAGGAAAGAACGTTCTTGTCGAGACGAGCGGTTGTAAAATTTCAAAAAAGTTATGATCACCATTATTCTGTTAGTGTATTTTGTAGTCTAATGTCCAAGGAAATAGAGTCGATAATCTACATATATTAACCTTCGAAGGTGGTTACAATCTGCTTTTACTACGAGCTCGTTATCTTAATTTGTGGTTTACCACTCAATGGTATTCAGTTCTTAAGTGGATTAGCTTAGCTTAGAAAATTTGTACTATACCATCATAATTAACCGGAGCACGTCCACCGCTGAATGTAGACCTTCTAAGAGGGTCTCCACAACGACCGATGCACTGTCTAGTCTGTGTCCTGCTATCATGAGCACCGACGGGCGGACGAAAACTCCATTCAATGGGCAATAAAATGCTCGCAGAGCTGTGTTCACAATGTCTATAACATTAATTTCTTTCACACCTATGATATTTTAAAGAATAAATATTGTCTTTCACCCCTTACCTCACCACAAAAGCCACTGTTAAAGGTCTCTTAGTAATTTTATAACAAATGAAAGACCTGCTGCTCCCAATATATGCGTGCTGTCATTATCAACCTATCGTTATTGTCACAATTTGGCAACAACCGAACACGTAATTTTAACTATAAATGATGTGTCACCATCACCCTTGGACCAGTGATGCTTTTAAATTAATTGTAACAGAAACCGTGTCTCAAGTATTATGAATGATCCTCAACAAAATCTTGCCCTAGATACAAAGCTCTCTATTCTATAAAAGATCGTGTGGTTGAAGTTCTTTAAGTGCACTTTCGTCTTTATAGAAATAAGCAGTAGAAACAGTTGCGCGAATTAATAATAAACGGATGAGTAATTATTTGCGAACTCTTGAGGTTTTCGAGGAACACTTAGATCGATTTACTTTGATTCACAACGCGGTTCTAGGCCAATGTTGATTTCGAGTTCATTAGACTATAATTGTGTTTTGGTTATAAATACCCAATGGAGTTGCCAATCTTTTGTAATTCACAGTAGGTACTTATACTTACAGAGATACTATTCTAATTTTTGAGATTCACTATCTAGGTACTAACTCTTTCCTTGATCTTCTGACTTGACAGAATGTCATTCGGAGTTCTCATCTCACCCATCTGAGGTGCAAGTTTCGCAGCTTACCGGCAGGCAAGTAATGCTCTGTACTGGACACATCGTCTATACGTCGCGAGATACGGCCACTCCATTATCTCCAATCTTTCTGTCTCTCACTCACAGGCAACATTCACGCGAGAAGGAGTGGTGTCCTATAGTTGCACTTAAGTTGCTGGCCGAAGCTTGTGACTTACTTGTATATAGTATGCCAAGAATGAACAAAAATTAATAAATAAACAAGAATGAATAAACAACACAGACAATGTGATGCGGTTGGCATACTCTTAGCGATGTGGTTGCTTAGCTACTAAAGCACTGCTCCGGAAAAGTAGGACGCAGGTAGAAGTCCGGCGTACTTGCCTTAAAGTTTCATTTGTGATGGACCTTTGGATGTTTAATTTATCACTGTATTATAACGTTTATCTATGTATGTAAACACTTTATTGTACATAAAAACAAGAAAACACATTACAAAAGAATAAGCATGTACAAAGGCGAACTTATCCCTTTAAGGGATCTCTTCCAGTTAACCTTTAAGCAAATGAGTGCTAAACACAAATGTAAATGGTAGACAAACCAAGCAACATGTACAATACAAAGGAGTATAACTTTACAATAATACATAACTCTACAATAAGTGTATGTTTCCTGCAGGCGTGCCATAAGGAGGCAGTGGCAGCGCTCCAGAGCGTAAAGGGCGACTGCGCGCTGTGCGTGCAATTCATTGCTGCCGACGACGATGACCGCCTCTCCGACGACAACTACCGGTACCCATGCTCTCTTAACTTTTTTAAAATCAAATTTTGAACTAGTAAGGTCTAACCTTACCAGAGTTTACTGACGAATAGGCTAATTACGCTTTCGAAACTATACTGCCTTGAGTGATGCAGCTCGGTAACTTTCTCTTTAGGTTATTTGGCGTGTCTGAAACTATAGCTACAAGTGTCACAGTGAATGTTTTAGGTATCAAAGGCTTTCGACCCGTACAACGAGGTAGTCTCAGGCTGCATCTGTAATTGTATCTTATTCTAAGGCTCGTTGATAAACTGCACTCAAATATGATACTGAACTCAAGTGTTATTTTAAGTATGGACAGGACACTGAAACTTGCGTGTAATTAATTGATACTGGCCTAAATGTTATTTTCTTCGGTTTCCGCGACTGTCACACATTTAAATAAAGCAATTTAGACTCAAATAATGAATATACGCGATATAATCCGTTTAAATTGGCCTGAATGTTGTTGCGCAGGTTTCCGCTGTACCCCGAGGACGGGCAGGTGTTCGGCGGGGAAGCCGACGGCTCGGGCGCCACGCCCACCGCGCCGCGCACTCCTGACTATAGCAGGTCAGATGCACCTACTACTACAAGCTTCCGACCCACACGAATCATCTATTCATGTATATTTTTAAGCCCCTCTAAGGCGCATAAGAAATAAAGGAACTGGTCAAAAGATGATTCTTTTGATGAATGAAGCTGAGAATTAGAAGCATAGATATGCTTCTAATTCTAAGATTCATTCGTTTAGGTTACATCTAAGGCGCCCGTGTTAGTCCGGAGATTCGTTTAGGACGTGGGTTCGAATCCCGTTCGAAGCGTAAAGGTGGCGACTTGTAACATTTCGGTGTAATGTAACAGCATCATAGCTGGGCACCGTTAATCAAAAAGTTAACTTCGTTAATCGTTAATCCGCTACAAAAAAAGTTAGCTTCGCTAAACGTTAAAGCGTTACATTTCGGAAGATAAACGGAAGTTAACGTTAATCGTTAATCCGTTAATATGTGTAAAATTGCATTTTTATATCGTTGCGTTAGTGAACTTACGTACGACGCTTACACGCAATAGTAGATTGTTAACCAAGGGTAGAAAGTGACCCATTGCACCCGAGATATTTCTGGCGCTCGAACGAAGTGAGAGCGCCAATAGTTCGAGGGTGAAATGGGTAATTTCACCCGAGTTAAACACTCTACTTTTCATTTCGACTGCGAGGAAAATAAAATACTACACGCACATATGTCAAGAGTGAGTTATATTAATGTCCATGTATTTTTTAACAAATAATCAATTAAAGACACGGTATTTATATTTAATCTCGTGTTCCCGCTTTTTCTACCGCAAACTTTCATTTTTCTTACTTTTAATAGATAAAAAAAGTTAAGATATACGTTTATACGTACCGCCAACATTTAAAAAGTAAAAAAAAAAACAATCCAGTAGTTTCAATTTTATTTTTTAAATAAATGTATGATCTATCAATAAATGTGGGACGGAATTATAATGTATGTATTATGAATATAATGCAAATTTATATTAAATAATTAGATATAAATAAATTAAGCTTGCCTATATCTAACCTTTGGAGACCTTTTTTCAATGCCACTTACCACGGCCGACTAGATTGTACCTAATTTAGTTGGTCACGACGACGTGCATCTAGAAGGCAATTATCTTTGACTCCGTGGCAATTAAAAAAAAATTACTTTCCACCCTAGGGATGGAAAAGCTATTTTCCACCCGGCTATCTACTCATGAAAATGACACTTTCTGAACAGGAGAGATGAAAAAAGTATTTGCTGGCCCGATCTGGATACAAATTCCGCATACTCAGTCAAATGTGGCCATGGATTCTCATCAGGACCGCTTGAATCCGATTCCGTGTCTTCCATGATATGGTTTTAATTACTACACTGCACAGTACACTTTTTCTATCTAACTAAATTACACTGCACTCTTCTTTATCAACACGCAAATGATCACTGACAGTAATTTATAATAACAATAACAACCTGAACCTGTTTTTTCGCGCCGCGCCACGGTGCCGTGCGGTGAATAGTAGGCATTGGATTAACGATTAACGGACTTCGGCATATTAACGGAAGTTAACGTGTCCGTTACATTTTTTAAAGTTAACTTAAAAGTTAATACGTTAATCAAAATGTTAACTTCGTTAATTAACGATTAACGGATTAACGAGTTAATGCCCAGCTATGAACAGCATAAAACCTGAGTATTACAATAGATAGATGATATATACACGATCTGCATTCTCTTTGCCATACCACAGTATAATAAAGAGTACTAACGTACAGTATGGACACTCCCTGCCTCCCCCCGAAAGTGCCGCCCACCCGCGCTCGGTTACCTCGCAGTTACCGGCTGGCAGGGACGCGACGACGCGGTGCGCAGAGCGGAGGCCACGTATAATATTCAAATATTAAACAAATACTTTTGTAATGGGCGTGTGTTGTGCTGTGTACGGTTGTTTAAGCTCTATAAACAACAAAAATAAAAGAAAGTTCTACAGATTCCCATTGGATGAATCAAGGCATGTACATACCCAGTTATTTTCAAAGTGTTTTATGTTTTAGTAGAAAACCAACTTACAATAGGTACTTATGTTTAGTATTTTTTTTTGCCCTATCCGTTTTCGACCTAAACCTATCAGATCACACTGAAAACAACACAATATATATATGAACAAAAAATCATGTTTTCAACTTACGTAATATTTTGGTGGCCTGAATTTCCTTACAAAAATTTAGTTACTTCGTTTATACTGATTCAAAATAGGAAACTATTTGTATAAATCGAGCTTAGATACCCACCTTACAGCGTAATATCATTCTTAATTCTTCCTAATTCGCGCAATGAGTTTTTAGTCATTGAGGTTATCGAATTTGAACGCGGGCGGAATAAGAAATCGTAGATTAACATTACTTTAATTATAAGCACACAAAATTAATTCGACGCCGCTATTACAAGGTCATCTCATATTGCTGCACATTGTGTTCCCGACTCGTGCGTTCAAAATGGCAGCAACCCTAGCATGTCTTATCTCACTCACACAAGCATGGTAGGCGTTCACCTACACGAGCTTAGACTGTGTGCGTAGCAACGCGTTTCTTTCATACATTTGATCGCCATTGTCCGAGGTGTGGCCATACAGTTTAATTCCAACAGCAATATTTATTAATTCGAAAGTAATCGCGCAAACAGGGCGCATTCCCCGGCGGAGTCGCAGGCGTCGCGCGGCTCGCCGCGGCCGCCGCCGCTGTACCCCGAGTACAACAACATCAACAACAACCTGTCCATCCTCGACATGGACGACCACAGCATCCGCATCGAGGCGGGCGCGCGCCGCGGGCCCTACGGCGCGCTGCCGCTCTCCGCCTCCGCCTCCGCCTCCGCCGAGTCCACGCCCGTGCACGTGCGCCGGCAGACCAAGAAGAAGCGCAAGCCGCAGGACTGGCGCACCAAGGGCGCGTATCACACGGTGGACGACGCGCAGTCCTCCGACGAGCCGAGGGCGGAGGAGCCGGCGCCGGCCGCGCCGCCCGCCGAGCCGCCGGCCGCGCGCCGCGACAAGCCGTTCCGGATCGGGTCCGCGCGCCGCGTGGACGCGCCGCCGCCGCCGCTACAGTCGGCGACGCGGCCGCTCTGTAACGGCGCGGGCCCGCGCGCGCTTCAGCCGCTGCCGCCGCTGGCCGGCGACGGCGACCCCGACTTCGGTACGCCGGTCTGAGTATCTATCTAGGACGTGCTCTCTCTTTATACCGTGATTTCGGTGCTTCTTTTCGTGACGGTGATCTACGGATGAGTTTTTAGTTTTGGACGGACCCGAGAGTCGATCGAATTTGCCAATCGGGACACGTTACCTTCCCCCGCTTACGTCCATAAATAATTTTATCTATCCAAATATCATAAACCCTCCATGATGCGTTCAAGAACCGCACATTATGACCACCATAAAAATAGATTGTTTTATTAGAACAAATTTCTTATCTGTGAAAATATTATTATTGCTAAATAATAACATCGATTTCGATAATATTATTTATTCAAATTTCGAACATCTTTGAAAAACAAAGAAATTTGATTTGACCTCTATTCTAATATCAGCCGAGATGACGTTTAGTTCGAAATGAATTGTCAATTTGCATCAAATTTGACAAATGTCGCACGTAAGTAAGATATCGAACGATATGATAGTTGGGACCAAATCTAGTTTGTCTCTGAATTAAAAAAAACTATGACAGCTGTCAGGAAACTTTATTACCGCCATTACCGGGTAATATTTGTCGTAATGTGCGACTCCTGAATGCATCATGGAGGCCTATGATATGTGGCTAGATAAAGTAGTGTATGTAACTGTACATAATTAGGTATTAAAACACTCGTGTGATGCTATTATGAAACTTGCCTTCGGCGCGTTTCATAAACCCACACTCGTGTTTAATACCCTTCATTATGTACAGTCACATAAACTACTAGTATGGGTAACATAAATAAACGGTGACGCGAATTGTGCAAACATAAGGGTGGGTGCCTCCACCCTATTATTTGCACAGTTTACGAAATTATACAGTTTAGCGACCATTTTGAACGTGTTAAAAACGTAAAGATATAATTAGAATCCTGACAACTTTCACTAGCCGCGTTCGCTGACGAGTGACGTGGAGACGGCTGATGATATCTGTTATCTCACATTAACGACTAATTATAACAAGGATCATAAAATATGTAATAATTGAATTCTAAGTTCTGACCTTTAAAAAGTTCAAAAATGTATTTCGTATCCTAACTGTACCAATTCGATCGACCTGTCGGTAGCCTTACATAGGTACTACTTGCAATCGATATCACTGATCATCTGATCGGACACAACGCTCAAGAATGTCTGACACTACTATCACAATAGCAATTAGAATGAGTCAGGTGTTGTCTACTGTCCTCTCAGATTATTGCAGGCATGAGTCCACTCTAGTTATAAGTAAACTGCTGGACTAAAACGCTGTACTAACGAAGGTGGAAAGCTAGTTGCTGCATATTTCCGTGGTAAATGAATAGCATGATGCATGTAGTAAAAGATAAAATACTCAAGGGTGAACGGCACGGTAATTGGCACACTTATAAACTAATGTTAATTGTTGACACACTTTTTGATAGACTTCTGCTTTTACAGCTTTAACTATGGAAGAGTGCCAATAACAGCGTATGCCGTTTACACCATCAGCTCGCGGTGTCCAATTGTTAATTTACTTTGAACAATATAGATGTCTGTCAGAACAGCGATTACGAAAGCTTGTAAAGTGTTTCGTTGGCTCATTTCGACGCTTTGTATTTGCCTAGCGTAACGGTGTATGCTCTTAAAATGGAAAGTCCTCTTTCATTTACAATAGGTACTATGTATACGAATATTTGATCAGCAATCGAAATACTCAGCTCAATCCGCTATTTATAGATTTTATGTCAATCCCTGGGAATGTATAGTGATTTCATTTTTACACAATCGTCAATCGGGTCCTAATACATAAATTTTAGCAGTTCGCGTTTGGTTGCATCTTTGCCTCTTCCTATCTTTTCTATCCTGAAAGAAAATAATGGCTTTATACAGCGTCAAGTGGACGTCGAGCCATATTAGATATATTGGCAGAGAATGGGTGTAAGATCTGATCGGATTCGAGGTCTTTACGATTATTAGATTTCATGACAAGAAATATATCGTTCAATTTTTTTTCCTGTGACGCAATAGACGAAACACTCTTGCTTCTACAACTGTAGAGTTTTAGGTCCTCGAATACCTACTATAATCTATTAAGATTTTTGTATACATTTATTAAAAATGTGTCCTGGCGTCTGTTTTGCACAAATAATGAACACAGCGGCGATACTATGTAACTATTTATCTTTGAAATTGATCTCTTGTTTTGAGTTATTGGAGTTTTGTTTATATTTACATTATACGTATTTTATAAGAGTTTATTTAGTGTAGATAATAATATTATGATCATTATTTATATTACAAATGGTATCTAATTATGATTGTAGGTAAAACGATCCGTGATCATTTTATGTACTTTTAATAATTATTCTCATTTAAACTAACTTGTTTAAATGATTTTTAGTAATTTTACTGATTTTGTCTCAAGCGCCATAAATGTGTTTTGTGTTGAGATTGGAAAAATATATATTTAAATTAAGAACATATCATATTTCAGTCAGATTTGTGAACCAGATCATGATCAGTTAAGTTAGTATAAACCATGACTAAAATATCAACATACGTACCTAGAACATAGGTATGTTATAGATGTGTCATAAAAATGGACATTAGGCAAAGTCGGACCATCGTAATAACAAAAAAACCAAGTAGCTAAACTCCAAATATTACATCAGTGCAATGAGTTATTTTATTTGGGTGATTTTACTCTCTGTCCGCAATATTGGCCATTTTCATAATAATTGTAAAAAGCCGCTACTTTTACAAGACAACCGAAAATGACGTCACAATTCATACGGAATTGGTCAAAAATGGGGGACAAAGTAACAACTTAAGAGTCCGCAGCAAGCTCGATTCTTCATACAAACGTAGTTACGTCCTTATTTTAATATAACATGTCACATTATCATGAAATTCTCTAAATATAATGAGATAAGATATATCTAGGGCTAAAACTAGTTTATGACTCTTGAAATGTTAATAGAAAGAAAATAGAGCGAGTACAAGTTTTGCATTTTTAGACCCCAGAAAGTTGTTCAGTTTGGCGGCATACTACGACCAAAATATAGTTTAGATTGAAGTCAAAACCTATTTCCGGTGTCGATTAAACTATGCAGTTTGATAAGAAAAAAGATTTATCAAAATTGATCTCGTAGTTTTAAAATGAGAGCGTAACTACGAAAACCTTAAAATAAATTACAAAAAATTGTTGCGAAACTGCAGCGAATTACTCTAGCGCGGGGAACGGTCCGGGGGGGGCGGCGGTAAGCACCGCCCCCCGCTAGCGCGTTCTCGCTTTACTGCTAGCGCCCTGTCTTCCTCTAGGTGAAACAACAACATTTTAAAGCGTAAGCGCGCGATCTCAACGCGGAGTTGAGCGGACCTTGCTGCGGACTCTTAATAAGACAGTTAACGCTTAAATAATCACCCATTTATGGTCTTAATATTAGCCATAATTGAAAATACAATTTCAACAAGTGAACCTCAGGTCCAGTCCATGGATAAGTTTTAAATAAAACAAATAGCTAAACAATAGTAACAATTAGATTAAGCTAAAATGTAAAACGTTTATCATACAAATGGCACTAAAATGAAATAAATCTACCTGACATTAGCATGCAATAAAAAATTACAGAATAGTATTATAAATATTATGTATTTTATTCCAAAATGACGGAATTTATGTAAACACGAGATTTCACCAGCATAGGCCATTGCGATCTTGTGCTGCAATGATCTCTACAGATGCATTAGTAGGCTCACTGTTTTAACCTCAGTGAAATCTGCTCGTAATCTATGTCGTTGTTGGTATGTAGTAACTCACGGCATAAGCCGGTGAAATCCCGCCTTACGCTCTTTTAGGGGGACCCTTGGACGTAATTTGCCACTATACCTACAGTCCAGTACGCATGATTTCTGGTCTAGCGTTTGAGAAACAGTTTTCTGTCAGTGGGGCGCACATAAGGATAAACAAATGCAATAGATGCAAGCGTCCGCTCCGCTTGGAGCTCTACTTAGGCTTAAAGTCGAAGAATGACTGCAATAGTACATTCCAAGCTCCCGCATTCCTATAAGTTGCGATAGTGCTCCGGATGTTGATGTATACAAGACAATACGCCTATGTATGATTATGTATTAATTTTGTAATAAAATTGATAAGAAACTATCGTTATATTATTATTTTCTCTGCCCTACCTACTACCCAGTTGCAATCGGGACGAAAGTTGATTGAAATATCGTGAAATTATCCAACTGCACAGATGACATACTCTATTCAGGCTGCATTTGCCTAGGTTTTGCAACGCAGTTAGAACTCTGTCGCAATAACGTGACTTATCACGAGCCTCAATGTATGGAGCTACAGACAAACGCCGCGATGGTCGAGTCGAGATTATAGTCTTACAGAAATCATCAGATTTGCTCGCTCGTACTAGGTAACATATTTTTAGAAAGAGGCTGCTGATAATGGTTTAAATTTTGTGTCAGAATTGAAATGGGTTGCCAGATAAATACCACGTTAATAAAAAACGCAATGCGAATATTAGGTACAGTTGCATTGGTTGGTACGTAAAACGGACCGCTTAGCCCCAGTCAGTCAGAAGCTAACGTCGCTATTGAGACGAGATGACAGCTGTAGCTGTAATCAATTCTTCCAGTGTACAATAAAAAATAGAGCATAGTTCTACGACATAAAGTAGTTTTTATATGCTTCTTTCGTGGATCTATTCGTGGCTCTTGAGTCTGTGGAAGTGACTGATTGTCGGAAACGTCATAATTTCCCTTACTCTATGGGCACATTTGTTAAAGTAAAACACGAATGGCCAAGCCTATTTTTTCGTTTTAGTGTTATTCGCTATTGTTTTTAATTATTATTTTAATCCTAAATATCGAATTACAATCATGGTTGTCAAAGTGTACATTAGTGGTATTTCTGGAAACAAGGAGGTACGTTTAATATTAGAAAATTCCTGGGTTGGCTGGGCACTTTCTTCGACATTTTCACTAAGCTGATTCATATAATAATTGTTTTCGATTACGTGACTCCATTGAATTCCAGGTGAAAAAGAGACAACAACGCGTATTGATGATATTGGATTCTAAAAACATAAAATATGAAATCATTGACATCACTGAACCGGGAAAGGAATCGGATAAGGACTTTATGCAAAACAACTCGAAATCGAACGGAGCGACCGTGAGCGACCCCAACCCGCGGTCCCCTCTGCCGCCGCAGATCTTCAATGACGACGAGTACTGTGGGGTGAGTGACCTGCATACTGCTTATCCTGTGCTGTGCCACATAGTTGTCAAGCAGGAAAATGTATGTTGGACGAATTGGTTTCATAAAACAGTATTTGTAGGATTGCACGCAGCGTAAAGCAACAAACCGCATATGTAAACAATACTGTGACCTTCACATTGAAACTTGTCAAACAAGATCTATTCCCTATGATCTTGGCTACTAGAGAACATTCCAGTCTCTGTTCTCTAATAACACATAAGTAAACATTTGAATCTTTAAAATGTTGTAGTGGAAGAGAAAACATGTTCACCTATTTACATACTTATTATCAAAGATCATCACCAATATTATGAATCGTCTAGAATAAATAAGCTATTTATATCATTGATAAAGATAAGGATGCATGTTTTGCATTGATGGGAAAAATAAAATTTCTAAGTGACATTCCACAAAACTACCTTTTTTAGATATACTTAATTAACCCTTTGACCGCCAAAGACGGCAAATCACGTCATCGGGAATTCGTGCCATTGACGCCAACGACGCCTGTTGATGTCAAAAATTTCAATGGTCAAAAACATGCTAATTCAAACCACTATCTGTGTTTTTCAATCTCTGTTGATTTTGGAGCACTTTTGTTTTTTGTTTACTTCAGTTGCACGGTGAATTGCTTTGCCGCTTGGTGCTCGAAAGGTTAATAAATATCGGACAACCTCACAAAAATCAATCTAGTAACACAGTAAGCTCTAGTAGGCTTGTGTTATGGATACTAGACGATGATAAACATACTTATATAGATAAATACATACTTAAATACAAATCACATCCATGACCCAGATGATACTTCTGAAAAGGCCTATCCACCATAAATTAGTCCCCATAAGCTCCCGTCATGACTTAGTTGTTTAGTAAGTTTATACTCATTTAGTTTACTCATACTTACTTATTATTTTATTCAGGATTATGACCAGTTTGACCTGGCAAATGAAATAGATACCCTGGAACAGTTCTTGAAAGTGGAACTCCCTCCAGAAGAGCCACCAGCAGAGGAAGAAAAGGTATATCCACATTCATCTCTATACTTTTCATGCCTTTATTGACTTTGCCTTTATTGAACCTGTGGTCAGAACAATTTTACCTTGTCTGTAATGATGGACCAGTATTTGGTTCAGGCCCATATCAAATTGTATGTTGATGGACCAGTATTTGGTTCAGGCCCATATCAAATTGTATGTGTTATAAGTCTCATATTTGATGCATTTGAATTGAAAGTCATTAAGATTTTTGCAACCAAAGAATTTGTAGCGCTATGGTTGTAGCCACAACATGGCAATGGTAGATTTGCCTTATAAGACCTGAAAAAAAGTTATCATACATTTCCTTAATTCTTGCATCAGTAATGTGGTTTATCTTATTTTTTAGGTTGTGAATGGGGATGCTGACAAGAATGAAGATGGAGAGAGTAAGGCTTCTAAGGAAAACTCGCAAGAAAGAGATACTGAAGCTGCAAAGAAAGAAGATGAATCTGCTTCAAAGGAAGGATCACTGGAGAAAGAGGGAACTCCGGCTAAAGATGGTACTCCTTCAAAGGAGGGAACTCCCGCTAAAGAGGCAACTCCAAGTAAGGAGGGTACTCCCGCAAAGGATGCCACTCCTTCTAGAGAGGGCACACCTGCATCGAATGTGAAGTCTAAAGAAGGTACACCTGCTGCAGATGCTTCTGAAGAGGAAGTAGCTTCAAGGGAAACTTCACAAGAAAGACAATCGGTGGAAAAGGAGGCACCTGTTGAAGAAACAAAGGCATCTGATGTGGAATCAGCAGTGGAGTCATCTGCAAAGTCGTCAAAAGAAAACACACCACAAAGGGAAAATGGTTCAGTAGGATCTCGTGAACAATCTGAAGACAGAGATGCGGTTGTGGCTAAGAAAGACAATCCCTCGGAAGTTCTGATCGCTAGCGAGCAGGAGGCTGCAGAGGAATAATTGACTGGTTATATTTACTTGCTTCTCAGCTCAAATTAAGCCCCTCTTAGCACTAAGCGAGCATATCCATTAAGTCTATTCTGTTATTTATGGTGCATCATTCACTTCTTTGGCATAATTAGTCATTGTAAATAATGCGAAGAAGTTTTCGTTGAGAACTTGTGTTGTGGCGATGTATAGAGTAACGTGTTAACAATGAAGTGGCCTATTATCGTAATCATTAGATTTATGACTCATTATAATGAAGTTACATTTTAAGATTTCTATTTAACAAAATCCTTCAAATAAGGCTTGTATTATTTTAAAGTATTAATATTTCTTTTTTTATTTTTTACAAATTAACTGAAATGATTTTGTATTAAAAATTTTAAATATTTTATTTACTGATGTAAGTATTGTACTAATAAGATTGATCTTTTTATTAGGATTTTAGGTATCCTTTGCGTAAGACATCCTGCCGATATTTAGTTCATTCGTCTTGCCATGATTATATTGACGATGACATTTTGCTAGAGTATTAAATAATGTATTTATAAAGTAAAAAAATATACAGTGTTTATTTGCAAAATACTGTTCATGACAAGTTTATTTCATTAATGTTTTAATATTATTAAAGACAGTTTTAACTAATTTTTCATATGAATTATATAAATTACTATAAAACTTGTGCTTTATTTCGAGGTATCCTTTACAATGCGAAGTGAAGACTGTACATAAAGACACGGTAAGCTAAATTCTGTATTTTACTTTGAGCAAATAAAATTTCATAATAATTTAAGTTCATACATTAAACTTATCATTAGTAGAGTAACATAAACGGAATAACATGTTTATAAAATCTAATGGAAATGTAAAACATTCAGGTATCTAATGCACTTTACTGTGTAAAGTTGAAATAATTGTCTAAATAGCCTCCGGCGTTCATATACTCTTCTTGGCGGACGGGGAAGGCGGGTTGCTGAACTCCTTCATCAAGGCGTCCTCTCGCAGCTCGGCGAAGTTCCGCCGCCGCAGTTCCAAGTCGGGGTGGTCGTCCAGGAGGCAGGCTTGTATGTTCTTGTCCAGAGTCAGTCTCTGGCGGGAGTCCTTAAATTCTTCGACCATACTGAGATTCCGTTTGATGCCATCGACGATGCGCACGACGGAGTACTCGCCCATGGCGGCGCCGTCCTGCAGCTTGGAGCCGGCGATGCGCGCGGCCGCGGAGTCCCGCACGTCGGCCGCGAGCCGCAGCGCCCACTCGCGCAGGTTGCTCATGATGGCGACGGGGCCCTCGAACTCGTTGGGCACGATCCCGTCCACCTCCGCCTCGAAGAACGATAGCAGCGGGAACCAGATTCGAGTCCTGAAATAAAAACGTATTTAACATTAAGCATCTTTAGATTTTGGGGACCAATCGCGCTGAGCGGTCATGAAATTCCTTAATTTAATGTCACGATCGATGACAAATATATATGAAGAAAATTATTTCTTATGTAATTTGTTTTTTTGTGACGAATAATGAAGGTGGACTTTATAAAAAGGAGCTTGAAAACGTGGCGTAGGAAGTGCGTAGGAAATAGAAAAAAACACTCCTCTAAACGTCGATAAAAACTAATTTAGTACTAAATTATTTTCTAGTACCTTTTTATTTTTTTCCAATGTTAAAATTATTTAAAGAAATCTTTGATCCTAAATAAATATAAGCCTATCTAATCTAATCAAACCGGGAACTCAATGTAATAAAATTTCTGCGAAAGTAGCACAATGCGTGCACTGTGATTATAATAAACAATATAGTGACGATAACATTCCGACGCGCCACTCGTAACAACTGTAACAGCGCAGAGGAGCGGCAATGTGTCACGCAATATTAATGTGCCGCAATGATTAACTCGGGCGTGGGCGACATGGGGACTAACTAGCATGTGTCATTGTTTATAACTCTGATAATGGTACCAATTATGCTAACTCCTAAAACTACGAAGATCTTTTATGACAGAGATTTCTAAAGTCAGAGCGTCTAGCATAACCTGTGACACGCAACTCTAGTAACTTCCTTTTCAATACCGACATTACCGACCGAGCAAGACAGGTAATTCTGAGTCGCACGACAAGTGAAGTCTCGGCAAGATATGCTAGCGCTGCAAGGTCCCTCTTTATTAGAATTTAAAACTGCAACAGGAAATTCTTTCATGCATTCATACATTAAATACGTTATTTCATTTGCTTCAAGGTGGTTTAGGGTTATTAAACGTTCAAGAACCACCTATATGATAAAATTGAAACAAAATTCGTTTGATAATAAATTTTAAGGCCATTTCATTTAAAAAACGCATTTCTTTTGTATATTTATTTTTAGATTATTGAATGAAACTTATAGGACAAACCCATTAGATTACGTTTTCTTACCTATCCGAATGCAAACTGCATTAAATGTATAGGTAAAAGCGGTCAATTTACTCTTATAATTTTGTTTAGTATCTACGAGCGCGATAGTAATTATGATCGCATGTGCGACTGTGCGTGCGTCAAGAAATACACGATGTTAAAATCCCATAGGGAGTGGTTGTCCATTCCAATCACGACTTATTATAAGCGTGAGTAATGGATTTATACTCGCAAATAAATGTCCTTAGTAGCAAATAAGTGTAGTCACTGCTCTGACTCTTTCACACTATGCAGCATAGCAGTAGATATCATACGGAGAATTTATTTATCATGAACTACTGTAAAATCGACACATGAGGACTGAGGTACGCATCACACGGCATCATTACCTGGCTTGTTGTTTATCGTTGATTTACATTCTTAGGGCCTATTCTTAATTGTTCCTATCCCATCATCCCGTCTATTCAGCACGACTATTCTTTTGGATTCTTGTCGTACGACATAGGGTCACCTGTCACTCTCTCACAGTACTGTACAGAATGAGATATGTAATTATTTCGAGCGCGAAAGAGTTGCGTGTCACATTTGTTCTAGAAGTGAAGGAAACTTACGGCCACGACTCCGTGCGACCAGCGTCACCGCGAGCGGGGTCCATAGGAGTGAGTGACGTACCACGCTCGGATCTGTCGCACCGCACCTAAGTATGGCCGCCGCCGCACCGCTGGGACCGGGCTGGTTAGCTTGCTTGCCGCGCGACTCAGTATCACCCGTCTTGCGCGCACGGTAAGTATAGATAGTAAATACTTGTCGCGCGATATTGGAAAACTCAGAATACATCATTACTTGATACCACAGACAACCCCCACTAGACGGAGCATGTAAGGCGACCCGCGCGCACCAACGATATGGTACGGCAGAATATTAAAGTATCAACACGGCGGCCACCGTTTAGTTGCGTCCATGTTTATGAGGTCTCTCTACACCACTTAACACTACAATTTACCATGTTATTTATTTAATTTCTTTTTTCGTTGACGTACGCATGGATCATAAACATGGACGCAACTAAACGGTGTCCGCCGTGTTGATACTTTAATATTCTGCCGTACCATATCGTTGGTGCGCGCGGGTCGCCTTACATGCTCCGTCTAGTGGGGGTTGTCTGTGCTTGATACAGACCTTGAGGAGTCGTTCTGCATGAGCGCCTGGTTGTTGGACAGCGTGTGGTAGTACAGGAAGAGCCGGGACGTGATGTAGAACGCGATGAACACGTCGATGGAGTAGTGCTCGTGCGCCGCCAGGATGAAGAAGATGCCGAACATATTCATCACCCAGGTGAGGATGTGCAGCAGGTACAGGCTCCGGGACGTGTCTGTACACAATATACGATCCGTTTTAAATATAATATTTTTTACATTCCTTATTAGGATGACTAAAGAGATGAACTCTCTTCCGGCAAACCTTTCCCCTTTGAGCTCTTAAAAAGTGGCTGGCCGAAAAGAGTTTTTAGACTATAAGTAGGTTTACGTGCGTAGTGCCTACGCTGTTCAATTTCACATGCCATGTATGGTAGATTTTAGTGATACGAATATTATTATTTAAGATCTTAATTGTACCTAAAATTATGTGAAATAAATGATTTGTATTTGTATTTGTATTTGAGTATTTAGCATATGGAGATGTCACGTGCGAACTCCTCTGGCAAAGTACATTGGTCAACTTGTTCATAAGACGCTATATGTGTGTATGTTTTTGTATTATTTATTAGTTTTTTTTAATATTTATTTATCTATATAAGTATGTATATCGTCGCCTAGTACCCATAACACAAGCACAAGTCTTCTTGAGCTTAATTTAGGATTATGTTAATTTGTGTGAGGTTGTCTGCTATTTATTCATTTATATTTATTTATTTGTAGTGTGCGTTTATCGCAAAAGCAGACTACAAAGCGCTTACCGTCCCGCCGGTCGCTGCCGTCCAACCGAAGGCCTTTAAATGTGGGTGTAGTGTACAGGTAACGTTTATAGTTCCAGACTGCTCGTCGTATTAAACTCGGTTTTACTGGTATTTATGAATTTTACTTCAACCGTGTCCTAATTCGAGTTTAAAATTATTTATTAGTTCCATGGTTGCGTTCAAGCGTCCTAAATCACCTGCGAGACGTGAAGCAGGTCGTCCGTTAACGTAGGTAATTGGACGGACAAAGAGGCGCGGATTATTAGGAGTTGTATTGTATAAGTTGTATTCAGTTTGTAACACTTTAAGGATGATAAATGACTTCACAGTTAATTTTTCTTTATATAGATACGACAAATATCAGACACAATGAAACATTTACCATTTTACCGGATTGGAAAAATTCACTAACACCTCATTTTCATAATTAACAAACCAAAATGGCTTGTGCCAGTACAGCGGTTTTCTACTGACTTCTGCAATTTCGTAAATGGTTTAACGATAAATTACAAATTGAATGCAGGGAGGGGACCCTTTCAGTCCACACTATTGTAACAGCGTAGATTGATTGGAAAGCATAGGGGTGCGTAGACAATGAGTAATGACACTGTTACGCCGGTGCCCGGTGGATAAGGTTTAACCTTCAGACGCCAATTTTAGTGGTTCAAGCGTTTTCAGCAGACTGTAAAGTCATTTCAGGCCGCTTCAGGAGTAACTCTATGACATATTAGAAGATAACATTTCTCCCAAGTCTGCGAGGTTGTCTGATATTTATTTATTTTATCTTATAATAAACACCGTCTTATTTTATACAGTCAGTTCTATTTAGTATTGAACAGCAGTCACCTAAACAGTTATAATCTATATATATATTACGCGAGGCCGATTTTTGTACATCCCATCAGATCTACAGTTATGGTCCGATTTTGATAAATGATATGTCATTAGATTCGTCTCATGCTGGAGAGGTGCATAAAACTCTTGGATTTTTAATTTTTTCCTGAAAAAGTACTGAAAAATGGATTTGAAAAAACTACTGTGCGCTAACCACGTGACATTGACCACGTGACCTGTGATCCCTATTTTGACATAAGATGACCAAATAATAATAAGCATGATTTGCTCACAAACCTGTAGTAAGTTGTTCAGCATGATCAAATATGATTTTTGAGTCGGCAACATAATATCCGTAACACTTAAAACATGTACGAATATGCAAAAAATATTTTACAGTTTGTTGACAATGAATGACAGTAACCATATTCTGTCATCATTTAATGTATTTTTTATTGGGGGCTATTACCTATGTCAATGATCTAAATTGCCAGGTTGTTTTTCTTTTTAAAATGTTGATATGGAAACTTTTTTCGCATACCTGTTAAAAATGTGGAGGAAAAAGCCGGTTAAGTGCGAGTTGAACTAGATTATTTTTATAGGCGAGTTTTACAATAAATCAAAGCAGAAAAATGTATGTGTTTGATCTTTGTATTAATTGTTTAGAAAAAATGTAGTAAAACTAATTTTAACGTCATTCAAATAAGTAAATTTATGATAGATTATTATAAATATGATTATATAAGTCCATCAAAAAAATAATTCCAAGGAAAATGGCATAAGTTATGGTAAATTAAATGGTATTTTACAAGAAAAAAACTTAGTCCTTCCGCTTGCATGTCGACGGGATGGGAAATGTGGTCGAGTTGAGAATATGGACGACTTGACAATGTAGCTAAGTTGGGAATGTATCTACATTGGTAATATGGATGAGTTGGTACTTAAAATGGACGAGTTGGAAATGTGGACGAGTTGAGAATATGTACGAGTTGGCAATGAAGACGACTTGGTAATACGGACGAGTTGGTGATATGGAAGATTTGGCAATAAAGACGAGCTGATAATAAGGACAAGTTGGTATTGTAGACAAGTTGGGTGTATCGTCGAGTTGGGAATATGAAAGAGTTGGAAATGTGGATGAGTTGGCAATGTGGATGAGTTGGTAAAATTGACAAGTTGGGAACATGGACAAGTGGGCAATGTGGACGAGTTCGCATTATGGACGAGTTGGCAATGAGGACGAGTTGGTAATACGGACAAGTTGGCAATGAAGACGACTTGGTAATACGGACGACTTGGTGATATGGAAGATTTGGCAATAAAGACGAGCTGATAATAAGGACAAGTTGGTATTGTAGACGAGTTGGGTGTATCGTCGAGTTGGGAATATGGACGAGTTGGAAATGTGGATGAGTTGGCAATGTGGATGAGTTGGTAAAATTGACAAGTTGGAAACATGGACAAGGGGGCAATGTGGACGAGTTAGCAATGAAGACGAGTTGGTAATACGGACAAGTTGGTAATATGGACGAGTTGTCAATGTGGACGAGTTGGGAATATGGACGAGTTGAGAATGTGGATGAGTTGGCAAAATAAACAAGTTGGGAACACGGACGAGTGGGCAATGAAGACGACTTGGTAATACGGACGAGTTGTCAACGTGGACGAGTTGAGAATATGGACGAGTTGGAAATGTGGATGAGTTGGCAAAATGAACAAGTTGGGAATATGGACGAGTTGGCAATAAAGACGGGCTGATAATAAGGACGGGTTTGTATAGACGAGTTGGGTGTATCGTCGAGTTGGGAATATGGACGAGTTGGAAATGTGGACGACTTGGAATTGTGGACGAGTTGGGCCTATGGACAAGTTGGAAATGTGGACGAGTTGTATTTGTGGACGAGTTAGCAATATGGACGAGTTGGCATTGTTGATGAGTTAGAAATGAAGACGAGTTGGCAATGTAGATGAGTTGGGTGTATGGACGAGTTGGTAATGTGGACGACTTGGCATTGTGGACGAGGTGAGAATATGGACGAATTGGAAATATGGACGAGTTGGCATTGTGGACGAGCAAGTAATATGAACACGTTGGCATTGTGGGTGAGTTGGGAATATAAACGAGTTGGCAATGAAGAAGAGTTGGTAATACGGATGAGTTGAAAATATGGACGAGATTGGCAATAAAGACGAGTTGGTATTGTAGACGAGTTGGGTATATGGACGAGTAGGAAATGTGGACGAGTTAGCAATATGGATGAGTTGGCATTGTGGACGAGTTAGGAATATGGATGAGTTGGCAATAAAGACCAGTTGGTAATATGGACGAGTTGGCATTGTAGATGAGTTGGGTTTATGGACGAGTGGGCAATGTGGCCGATTTGGCATTGTGTACGAGTTGGGAATGTAGACGAGTTGGAAATATGGACGAGTTGGAAATATGGACGAATTGGAAATGTAGACGAGTTGTATTTGTAAACGTGTTGGCATTGTGGACGAGTGAGCAATATGAACGCGTTGGAATTCGTCGAGTTGGCATTGTGGACAAATTGGGAATATGGACGAGTTGCCAATGGAGACGAATTGGTAATATAGACGAGTTGGCGATGCAGATGAGTTGGGCGTATGAACGAGTTGGCAATGTGGACGTGTTGGGTGTGTGGACAAGTTAGCATTGTGACCCAAATGGGAATATAGACGAGCTGACATTGTGGACGAGTTGGCAATATGGAATAATTAACATGTTACCCTAACATGCGAAACTTGATGGTAGAAATAACCTAAATATGATGCAAATTTAAAAAAATTGACGCGTTCAAGAATAAATCATATTTGAATTAATGACGTCAGTCTGATCATTCTTATTTTCATTCAAAATAAAATTTGTCAAATTCTGCTGTCAACAAAACAAATTGATTTTATAAGGCTTCCGTTTTTACCGACTATGGTGAGGAACCCTAAACTTAGGTTTATATCATAGACTTGAGAATATAGATATCATCTCCCTCACTCTTCTGTCAAACACTATTTCAATGAGAGGAAAGACGAAAGTTTGAATTTGGAATTCGGGTATGAGGCCTTCAGCCCTAAATTTATTGAAAAAAAATATGTCTTAACATTCTTTTTTCAAACATTTTTAGCTGTTTTATATATTGGATTTTATTTATTACACATATTTGACACATTCTTTTTTTTATGGTGGAGTATTGTTGGTCAGTTATTTATTTAGATTAGTAAATAGGGTTTGATTAAGTACCTATACCTAGCGTAAGAATTTCAAACACAATGTGTAATTGTTATTGAATAAATGATTGATGATGATACATAAACAGTTACGCACTACCTACATGATTTCCTTTTTAAAACCTGCGTAGTGAGTGCCCAAATCTGTCGTTTCTATTCATGTGCTTTTTCTGGAAATTGATAGAAATCGATCAAATCGATAAATTTATGTCCAGAAGAAAGAACAACAAATTAAAATTCTACCAATCTTATGTTCGGTCCTATGAAAATATGTCAATTATTTATTTAAGATATGGGATTATTTTTATGAATTAAATTTTTCCATAAATCGAATAATATGCATTTTATTTGTGAAACAGATCAGCGGATGACATGTCATTAATGCACAAGTTATTTTTACAAAAGAGGCAGTTGGCTATCAGGCATGGCTCTAGCCTGGCATGTTTTAACGTGTTTAAAACATCATTTTAACGTGTTTTTTTACAGTATTTATTCTTCGTTCGCCAAAAACATCTTATCGATAAAGTAGTTATTTTCTGTAACACTACCGGATTTCCATATTCTAGCGGCGGTTCCACGCCGCAACGGGCCTCTAGTTACATATAATTCGAAATAAGTCTACAACTCTACATCATCATCATCATCATCATTTCAGCCATAGGACGTCCACTGCTGGACACAGGCCTCCTCAATTGACTTCCACATGGGCCGGATAGAAGCGACCCGCATCCAGCGTGTCCCCGCAACCCTGACCAGGTCATCCGACCACCTTGCGGGTGGCCGTCCTACGCTGCGCTTGCCGGTACGTGGTCTCCACTCGAGAACCTTTCTGCCCCAACGGCCATCGGTTCTTCGAGCTATGTGCCCTGCCCATTGCCACTTCAGTTTGCTAACCCTGTTTGCTATGTCGGTGACGTTAGTTCGTCTACGAATCTCATCATTCCTGATGCGATCACGTAGAGAGATCCCGAGCATAGCCCTTTCCATAGCTCGCTGAGTGACTCTGAGCTTCCTTAAGAGGCCCATAGTTAGAGACCACGTCTCGGCTCCGTAGGTCATCACCGGTAATACGCACTGGTTAAAGACTTTTGTCTTCAAGCACTGAGGTATCTTGGACGAGAAGACACTTCGCAGTTTCCCGAACGCTGCCCATTCGAGTTGAATCCGTCGATTGATCTCTTTCTCGAAGTTGGACCTGCCTAATTGGATCGTCTGACCCAGATAGACGTATTCGTCGACAACTTCGAGGACCGAGTTCCCAACCAATACTGGGGTGGGTGCTACATGGACATTTGACATGATCTTCGTCTTGTCCATGTTCATCTTAAGGCCTACCTGTTGGGATACTCGGTTGAGATCATCCAGCATTATACCGAGATCCTCCAGCGTCTCCGCCATGACCACGATATCGTCAGCAAACCGAAGGTGCGTGATGTACTCGCCATTTATGTTGATGCCAAGTCCTTGCCATTCCAAGAGCTTAAAGGCGTCTTCCATTGTGTTGGTGAAGAGCTTCGGAGATATTACATCTCCTTGTCTCACACCTCTCTGCAATGGAATCGCCTCCGTACACTGGTCTTGTACTCGGACTGACATAGTGGCGTTGTTGTACACACTCCTGAGCACCTCGACATACCGATGGTCAATTCGGCATCGCTGGAGGGACTGTAGTACTGCCCATGTCTCGACGGAATCAAAGGCCTTCTCATAGTCCACAAACGCTAAGCAGAGTGGCAGATTATACTCTTCGGTTTTCTGTATAACTTGCCGCAGCGTGTATATGTGGTCTATGGTACTGAAGCCTTTTCGAAACCCGGCTTGTTCGGGAGGCTGGAATTCATCGAACCTGCTTGAGAGACGATTCGTGATGACCCTAGAAAAGAGCTTGTAGACATGGCTCAGAAGCAAGATGGGTCTATAATTCTTGAGCAGTGTTTTATCACCTTTCTTAAAGAAAAGCACCACCACACTCCTGTTCCATGCCTCTGGCGTGATGCCCTCGAGCAATACGGAATTGAAGAGCTTCTGAAGGACCTTAAGTACCGGTGTTCCACCCGCTTTCAGAAGCTCTGAAGTGATTCCGTCATCACCCGGCGCCTTGTTATTCTTGAGCTGTTTTAGGGCCATTCTAATCTCGTACAGGCTGATATCCGGGATATCTTCGGTATAGTGCCGGGTCAGCTTGGCTCTCGGGTCTTTGGCCAAGTTATCAATAGGTTTGGCAACTGAGGTATATAACTGCCCATAGAACCTTTCGATCTCCCTCAACACCTCTGGCTTCGTCGACGCTACACTGCCACCTTCTGTCTTCAGCTTCGTTTACTGGCTTTGGCCCATAGACAGGTCCCTGGCAAACACTTTGGAGCCCGAGTTCTGCTCTATCGTTTCTTTAATATGGTTGGTATTAAAGGAACGGATATCGTGTCGCATGGACCTATGGATCTGTCTATTGAGCTGCCTGTATGCTTCAGCGTCTTCAGAAGTCTGCAGCGTCATTAAGCGTCGTTCAGCCATGAGGTTGAGGGTATGATCGGATAGTTTTTGGGGTCTATCTTTGCGGCGGGGTCTGAAAAATTTCTTCCCCACCTCGTGGACAGTTTCTACCAACCTATTATTTATATCGTCCACGGCAACGCAATCATCCAGGCAAGCGAAGCGATTTGTTAACTCCAGCTGAAAGTCTTCGGGGTTTTGTATGTGGGCTGTAGTTGGTCGGAGCGTAGACTTCATTAGGCGAGACCTTTCTAGGCGGACATTAATATTCAATGTGCCTCTTACCATTCGGTGATCGCTACCGGTTTTCACCCTGTTGATCACTGAGACATCATTGAATATTTGCCTCTTTGTGGCCAGAATGAAGTCTATCTCATTTCTCGTGGAACCGTCGGGACTCATCCAGGTCCATTTTCTCTGAGGCGGCTTCTTGAAGAAGGAGTTCATCATGAAGAGTCCTTCCTTCTCCAGAAATTCGGCCAGCCTCTGGCCCCTTCGGTTCCGTTGCCCATATCCAAATTGCCCCACTCTCAGCTCGTTATCGCCTCTCATACCCAGCTTTGCGTTGAAGTCTCCCATAACAACAGTGAAGTGCGATTTGGAAGCATGTATGGCCCTACTGACGTCCTCATACATGGCCTCCACCTCCTCATCCGGGTGTGTCGAGGTCGGCGCGTATACTTGAATAACCTTCAACGAATATCTTTTAGATACTCTGAGTATCAAGTATGCAACCCTGCTCGACACACTCGAAATTGTCACTATGTTGTTAATGAGAGACTTGTGGACGATAAACCCGACACCACCCTGGGACTGCTGGTCGCCCTCCCGGTAGTACAGCAGGTTACCGGATTTCAGGGCTATCGTGTCCTCTCCCTCTCTTCGGACTTCAGATAACCCCATGATATCCCAGCGCATCCCGCTGACCTCCTTTTCCAGCTCTGTGACCTTTTCGTCCGTTCTCAGCGTGCGCGTGTTGTAGGTTACCAGTGATAGCCTACGTCGGTTGTCCGTACTATCGTTAGCCGAGGTCGTTTGACGGTGGAGCCCCACCCGGGGATTCTTAGCACCCCTAGCTCCAGTGCTCGGCCGACGCCCGTCTCCGCCAGCTTTGCAACTGCAGCCGCCGGGTACTTGGGGCCGTGGTAAAGTTGTCATCTCATTTGAGGGGTTCGGACCATAACCCGCCACGCTGGTCCGGTGTGCGGGTTGGCGGGTCGCCAGAGCGCCAGAACTCTACATGGTAATGAATTATCCGAAATACCTAAAGATAAGATAAAGAATCATTTATTGCACAATTAACAACAAACATTACATTTATAAGGCAACAATTGAAATACGGAACTGTGTTTACATAATACATAAATTGACAGTGGACTCCGCACTAGGCCATGCCTGTATCGCGGGGAACCAGAATTACAATTTAATGTCATGTAACAAGTTAATTATTTTACAATATGAGATCAACCAATACAATATTAATTTACTAAATAACAAATTTAATAAATCAAACTAATAACTAAAAAGATGATTCTAGACTCTCTTGACAAGGAGAGCCTCGGTGTCGGAATAATCCAGAGTACTGAGCCAGTTATAGAGAAGCTTTTTGGCTTCTTGAACAGAGCTATGAGGAATCTTGTTATGTTTTTTTACAGCAGCATTATATATTGAGGAGCCAAGATATTCACCGAATCGCCTACCAAAAGAAGAATGGACTCTGGGAACAGGCAATCTAAAAACGCGTTTCTTTATTAAGTCGGAGTATGTATTCATTTTTAATGCGGATTTGTGGACAATGATACAGATTTTATGACAATAAGTAGATATACATAAAAAAATAACACTATGAATGCTTGTTTTTCAAGAAGATCAAAACCGTGACAACGTGTGGACACTCTCAATAAAATAGAATAAGTCGTGATGTACCGATACCCCGTGGGCTATTTGCGTGTAAGCAATACGTTCACCCGCAGAGTTACGGTTATATCCGCACTCGCCTTGCTCGTGATTAGTCACAATGGGAATATTTTTATAGTCGATGGTACCTATCACACATGACACAACATAATGCAGTGTGCTGCATACATATATGGTCCTCCTGATATACAACGCTGGCTCAATATTTCACTTTTAACAGTTTTTACAAACTTTTATTTAACTTGCAATGTATGTATGTAAGTATGTTTGTTCGGGTCGAATCTTGCAACTCAATTTTGAAGCAGATATCGTCAACCGATTGAGCTGAAATTTTGCATACTTACATAACTTTGATGACAATACAATAATATGGTACTATGGGGCTGATCTGATGATGGAGCCGGAAGGTGGCATAGGAACTCTATAATAGAAAAAGCAATCCTACCCAGTTTGGGCTCTTTAGAATCGTCTCAGTGAGCATTTGATGGATATCCAAAGAAAAGTACAGTCGGCTATAAAAGCTTGTCACTAAAATGAAATTTTTGACAGAAACTTATAACGAATTAAATTTGAGGGCGAATCAACTTTTTGAGCGACACATATCTGACCACAGCTTTTAAACTTCGTTGTAAAATGTCACCTATAAATAATTGCGTCTCTATGTTTAAATTGATGATGTACGTTAAAATTAAAACATTCAATGTCCCAACTGTTAAACATAATAAACAGAAAAAATCAAAGGGTCACACTCGATTTGCGAGCGCCTTTTCTGTACAAATAAGCGTCGCGGCAAACTGGCTGTGTGTTCGCCTTCGTATAAAATAGCTCGCAAATTGCGAGGGTGATGTGATAAGCCCCTAAGTATATTCGATAGAAAGTTAGAAATCCGATTTCTTAGTAACTCCAGTCCAGAGACGTTTTTAGTAATGCCGGAAACAGACAAAAGTGTATGTCAAAAACTTGCTTTGCCTTTGAACATTGTCATGGTGACATGGAATCTAGTTTTGGCTAGGTACCCTAAAAATCTAACACCCAGAACCCTGTAATATTGGGTCAACGACCTGTTAGTATGGCTCAGTTTTCTCTGCAGCTAACTGTACAAGTGTAGAAGTTTATATATCACACGTTCACACGCATATTATAAACGTACAAGGTTTTGTTTGTGGCAGTTCGAGCAGTTCGAAGTACGGCAAAATCAACCTCAGAGTCAGAGATCGACGACGATGATCTCAAACAATCGTTGTTTTCTTAAGCTTTTTATCTTTGTTTGTCTTTCTGGTTCAAATTTCGTTGGTAAATTTTCTGCTACGTCCAATGGCCGGTATTGAACTAATGATGCAATAATAGAGGAGGTATGACAACCAAAACCGCAATTGTCATCAACCACTAGCTATATCTGGCGGCTTCGTCCGTCTGCAGCACCAGCGTCCTTTGTTCGCGTATCGGACCCATTTTTAACCGACTTCCAAAAAAGGAGGATTATACAATACGATACAATACAATACAAGTACTCTTTATTGCACACCTCATAAAATATACAGGAGAAATACAATGCAAGAAATTACAATTAGATTATATATTATTGTTTACGTGAGGTTTCGCACCGAATGATTCAAAAAGTGATTCAAGTGTAATCTGTACAATGAACGGGTTATTTATCGGGTTATTATTATCCCAAGTTCGCAGTGCAGGGAAATAAGCTAAGTATAAGCAGAAGAAAACCAAACGTTACCAAATTGGTAAAATGATTATGTTTAACCGATTCAAATGTCGAGATGTTGGAAAAATACGGAAACGTTAATTTAGCAGTAGAATTAAGATTTTTTGTTGTTGACATACTGCCAGGCAATTACGTAGTTATAAATGTTACGTAGCGCTCTCTCTGATGCCTGTGACGCGTTGTTTTCAATCACGTCTTAATGACCTAGTAACATCACTCACAAAGGTATTAGACGCTCATCAGGCTTTCCTGATAACTTCATAATTAATGACGCAAGCAAGCGTTCAGGCAACGTATATAGGTCAATATTATAAGAGTTGATATAAACAATGTGTTTAGAAAACAAGTGATAAAGTTGTATTAATACGCATTTAAAACCAGGTTACGCGATACGCGATAGCAATGTCAACAAAGAGTAAATGCGTCAGTGAACGGCGACCTGTCGCTTCCTTGTCGGATACTCAATACGGATTATTGGTGTTAGTCGGCCACGGTAAGTATACCTATTGACGGAATTCTAATTCGCAATTGTTTTGTGAATTTATCTGACTAGGAAATTACGACTTAATGCGCGTTGTTTTTGTTCAACTTAGTACATTACGCCGCGTAACTTACCTAATCGATACGTAATAATTAAATTAGACCGTAATTGTATTTTTCTGAAATAGGTACATATTATTGTTTAAATCTTTGTTTATCATTTTCCTTAATGTGTAATTGTGTACGATGTATAGGTAGGTATAAAAGTAAGAAAGCATCACTTAGAAGATATATGTATATATTATCTGTCATCAATTGTAGGTAATTTTCATGTTTCAAAAATGTGTCAGTAAAATAAAATGGTAGGTGAAACTTGTCACCACGCCGCGGTCGTCGCCTGAATAAACGAGCATTGTTTTGAAGACTAAAAACAATAGGTCGCTATGTCTGGTGTAAAAATAACCCAAAACACGACTAAAATGCACGAATGTGTTCCGGTTGTATTTATACTTTTTTATGTCAAGGTTAATGTATTTAAATAGCTAATTCTGCATACCTCAGTCTGCGATCACTTTAGGACATGTCCTTTGTAATGTAGCGTTGACACCTAGCACATAAACTGGTAGATTTATCACAGATTCAACATGTGCGGAGTTCATTAAAATTTGGCAGTATGAGCGGTCTCAAAATACCAGTCTAATATCCTTCAAAGAACTTCCGTGTCGCAAAGGGAAAAGTCTTACCAGAATCTTTTACCACCGCTTGGAATTAACTATTAAGTAGATAAAAAAAAATACGTCTAGAACTATGAAATCGAGACCCTCGAAACACAAACTAGATCAGATATACCTACGACTCAGGCCTTATCTATCTGGTCAAATTGTTATTATTTTTTCTCCATCACCCCTTGTTTCTTAATTACAAAGATACCTATATTTTCTGATGTTTACATTGTAACCTTGCACGTGGCTTAGCCCATGCGAAATGATAATGATTGATTGTGTGAAGCGGAGTAAGTAGGGCATTGGCCACGATGCTCGATAAACCGCAGGTCATCTAAACGAGGAAGCATCTTATCGAATTACGTACACTTATGCGTATTTGTGGAATAATATTTTGAATAACAAGATTATAGAGCTTAACAACAAGTTATCTATTAATTTTGATCTACTTCATTGGCATCAGGTTAAAACGGGCCAGATAGCATTATTAAGAAGCGGTGGCATATTTTTACTAATAAAATATTTTTGGCGTCAAATAAATGCGCAGTAAGGTAAGCCGAAATTCATTTGGCTTAGTTTTTAAAGAGTGGCTATAAGATTCGGTGACTATTCTTTGTACCGATTCGTGTTCTGTAAAATATTTTAGTGCGCGATAAATGATGTAATACGAACCAATGAAAGCTTCGTCTTTCACTGTTTTGTCCGTTACGATAGGTAGGTACTTAGTGCGGACATGACAAAACAATAAAATACAACATCTCAAAGTAGTTATTCTAGTTACGTCCTGAAATTCTCAAAGGTCCTCTCGAGACTTGTCTAATTAGAAGTGTCGTCTCTTTATACCAAACGTCTGAAAGTTAGTCTGAGTATTCTATAGTTACGCGCAGACATGTCGTCATGAAAAGGTCGCCTTTGGTGATGTCTAATTGAAGATGCCAACTCTATGATCAATGAAGTCACATTCCCTTGTAATCGTTATTTCTCATAATTCATACATAATAATTTCAGCTGGAACAGTGAGCTACGGTAATGTGAGAGAGAAGAGAGAAATTAGGAGAAGAAGGACTTTACAGATAAGTCCAGCTAAAATAACAATCCTTTAAGGGGAGGCTTTATAAGGTTAGTGAACAAAGTGTCGATTTGATTTCTGTTCTCATATTACATTTCTGTATCAACTCCTATTGAAGGTAACAAGAAAATTTCCAATGATACTTACATTCAGTGATGAAAAAATTCAGCAGCGTAAGTGCGACCGTATGCCCGGAGAACATATAGTCGCCACACGTCCGCACACCCCGGACGGACATGCCAGCTCCGCTCCAGATGTCGTAGGCCTGTTTTAGCCGACGGCCCCACACGGTCAGGTCGTCCGCGGGCGGGTACGACCGCGGTTCACATTTCAAGTGAGATCCCGGCACTGAGAGCGAGGTTATCAGCATCGTGAAACAGCGCAGTAGAAACACCGTGCCGGCGAGAGCGAAAAATCTCCGGAGGAGGATGAATCTGGAGCAATTGAAAGGAGAGCTATGGATAAATCTTTTCGAGGCTTTATAACCCCTATTCATGCGGGTGATACTTATAAATAAATTATACATTTTCCTGTAAAAAAAACATGTAGGTACTGAAATGCATGCTTGTTTATAAGCTATTACTACTTAATTTTAAGTGATGTTTCGTAATTTCTTTAGACGATAATTCTCTTTACCGAACTTTCATAAAGCATCATTGACTTCTGTTCATTTGCGGTCATTATACGTAGGTAGGTACACGCAAGTTGGACTTAGGACACCTCGGCTAACGACTCCAATGAATCATAAAAATATATAATTACATATATGTATCACCACGTTTCGTGATAACAAAGAAACTGTAAACATTACCACGCTTCTATGCCTGGAACAAAAAATTACTTTGGCACAAGTGTGACACAATGATGTTAATTATACTTTGTCAACGTGTGTATTGCAACTTAGCATAGAACAAAGAGGGTCAGAGGCCAGTTAGATTTGTAGGTGCAGTACAGGATACAAACGGTACGAAATTATGTTTTAAAAGGTATCAGTTAGGTTTTCTTTCATACATTCTTCGCTGTAGGCTGAGGGCCACGAAGAGACATTAAAACCAGTTGAAAAGAGTTATTTTAAATCTCCAGTGTGAGTGTGATGTACCACCTGTACCATGCTGTTTTTGTATACAAATCAAGATTCTACAGTACAAATTAAAAACCCGCATCGCACTTCGCAGCGGAATTCGGCGGCAGG
The DNA here is from genome assembly GCA_932273695.1 of Apotomis betuletana. NCBI lineage: Eukaryota > Metazoa > Arthropoda > Insecta > Lepidoptera > Tortricidae > Apotomis > Apotomis betuletana. Next base: position 19,563,537 of record OW026302.1, on the reverse strand, counting down.
GTGATAACCGCCTTATAAAACAATAGTCTCAGACAAGTCTTGCAAACACGCTATGAATATAAATCATCGTTTCTCCCAATGTATGGTAAAAGAGATGCAGACATTTTAGCTCCTCCAGTAACAGAGCACAGTTATCCAGTTAAGTTTTATATATTAGGGACACATCAATGTTGACATAAGTACATCACTTTAACTGTAGGCCGAAACACGAATGTGTCATGTTCACACGCAATGCACAATTGCATTGCTCATTATCCATTAAGTACATCCTTGAACCACGCACCGCAGGCGATTGGTTGCAGCAGGAAACTCTAAGTGAGGGTCGGAGGGATCAAATTGTGGTCAATGAGTGTTGAATATAAAATTAATATGGCTGGTGAAGCATACATGATATTTAATATTAATCTCTTATTCAATTAGGATAGAATGTAGCGTTTTAATATTCAGTGCGAGAAATACCTACGTTTTGTTTTGAAAATAGTTTACGATCTGAACAGCCAACAAGTGTGCAAAACAAAAAGTCGAAAAATGGATGGCATGGCATGGCTTTGTAGTGGACTAGTGGATAACAGATAAGGCTGTACTGATACTGAGGTGGTATATATAGAAAAACAAAAGAAATGTCCTACGTGTGTATGTAGTAGTAACGTGTCCGCATAGACTATTTGACGTTCTAAGTAACTACCTACATAATTATTACAAAATTCACATTATCCAAATATGTTGGATATTTCGTTAGATTTAGTTTTTTTTTTCATATTTTCTGAGTTAGTAGAATCGTTACATACGTCTGCTCGAGCCTCATTCCAATACAATATTCACTGAACGGTGAAGGCAAACAAATCACAAGGGCACTGCGACGAACGTTATTTGCTTCCACTCCGAGATTACGATGAAATCGGAAAAAGTTTTTGTGTCTGTGAGGCTCAATAATTGAGTTTCTATTTATCCTTTCCGGATACAAAGGGAGATATCTGGATTTTGTGCAGATTTTCTTTCCGAGGCATTAATATTTTCCATTTAAGAACTACAAAAATTTATTGAGCACAGACGCCGCTGTCACTACTCTATAAATTTTGCTACCTGGGATTTATCATTATCTTCATCACTGAATGATCGCAGTTTGTTTGGATGTATTTATTAAACAACTGGTTCAAGTGAAGTGGCTCTTAGCAGTCTTAGCTATGTTGAGTATGTCGACCGATTCGCAGAAGAGCGTTAAAAGAAGAACTAAGTGGACATGTCTGTTTAATATGCATCTTTTTTAAATGCGAAGGTCACTATCCGAATAGGCATTTTTATAGCTGGATTTTTGCGTAGCGTATTCGTGTCATCCATTCCAAAATGTTCGTTCCGTTTGGTTGATTTAAATTTAATTTAGGTGAAATTTAATAATTGGAACGCTCGTAGTATTTTCCGAATGGTAAATCTACTAGCGAAGGCAGGAGGTCTGCTCGTTTGACTGAGCGGGCGGCCTTAGGGGATAGGTATACCGAGCACAGTAGCGTCAATTGAAGAGCGGACTAATTACTAAACAGATTCTCCGTTAATTAGTATTAGCTAAGGAGTTAAACATAATTAAATAAAGATTACATGAAGCATATTCTCTAGCTTCAACAGCGACGTAATTCAATACAAACGCATTTTAAGAAAAAAGGTGTGCAAATTATTAAGGTCTGATTTCGCCACACTGGGGGCGTTCAAGTATTACGTAACGCTATTTAGGGGGGAGGGGGGTCTCGTAAAACGTTACGATGCGTTACCGGGGCGGGAGGGGGTCTTTCTTACAACACGTTACGTAACATTGTTTCTTTTTTTTTTATAAAAAAATTGGGATTTAAAACGCCCAAGTTGGCAACCCTTGTCGTTTATTTTACGGGGAATCCCTCGATTGTATTGGTCTGGTCGTCATTTTAATCATTTTAACATATCTTTTGTGACTTTTGGGTAAAAATGGTCACTTTTTGTGTCACTTATGGTGTTACGTAACGTTTAGAGAGCGGGAGGGGGGGTACAGAAAAACGTTACGGTGCGTTACAAGGGGGGGAGGGAGGGTCAAAAATCTTCAAAAATTGTGTTACGTAATACTTGAACGCTCGTCTCTTGTTAATTATTGTTATCACTTCATACAGTCTAAGTATAAATGTTATATGTAAGTAGTAGGTACTCCTAGAACAGTTAAGTACCCACTATCAAATAGATAAGACATCCAAAAAAACACATCAATATTCTGGATTTATTGCACAATGAGTCACCTGGTACATTTTGAAATTTATGATTTTTTATGTAATATGTGTATACTGATACAAACAAACATACTAACAAACTTGCAAAATTTCAAGTACTGTCATAGTGATAGTAAGAACAATTTGCAGTGCCAGCAAATTTTAGCATGGCAGTAATGGGACTTTCCATGGCTGCCTCAATAAGTACGGTAGAAGAACAAATTTTTATTTTTAAAAAAATTTGGTAGTTAAGTTGGTATACAATCTCTGAAAACTTACATAAATACATACACATGAATATCACAAGACATTATCACATCATTTACATCCTTAGGCCTTTGTTGCAGTTAAGACAATTAATATGACAACCAATTATTATGTCATTATGTTCTGTATGACCAAACTGGCATTGTTTTGCATTATCATGACAAAGAAAAAAGGTGTGTTTTATTTTTCTCAAGATCTAGGCATCTTCTAGGTGCGTCACTATCACTACACTTTCAATCAAGAGCAATAAAAAAAATATATTCATAAAGATGACAACATGTAATATGTACTTCTTTGTGGCCATACCTTCAGGAACTTGGGACCTGCCTGTATGCAGCATTCTGAATGCTACATGTGTTTATATTTAATAAAATTTCTATAAATCATGCTTATAAAATGTACATTATCAATGATGGTGGTTACTGATATATATCTAAGTGCTTATCCTATACTATCCTTACCGTAAGGTCGGGTTATTTTAGCCTTGGGGTATCATTGGCCACCCATAAAAACCAACTTTATTAAATAAGTAAATTCTGTTAAACTACGTCTTATTACGAATCCACTCCTGAGTGATCGCTGATGCTGTTTTTATAATGGTTTTCTAAATTACTTATTGCATTAGAATGGGTGGACAATGTTACCTCCAGGGCAAAAGTAACCCGACCTTACGGTATTTGTTTTAATAATGAAGTAACGCACCTCAAGTTTTTATTTGTATATTTTTTTCTTTTTTTTTCCACATTTGATTAATGAAGTTGTAGTAAAATAAACTAATATTTTTTTCTTAAGCAAGACAGATGAAATCTCCTCCAAATCAGCCTAATATAAAAACGTAAAATGAATAACCCGGAAAATTTAATGTATATGAAATGCTAATTCTCCAAAATGTGAAAGACATGTGTGTTGAGAATATAGTTATGGCATGTTAAACATACCTATGTTTGTGGAAGAGCAGTACACCGAGCCAGATTGCCATGAGTAGCGATCCGGTGATCTCGCACATATCAAAGGCCCATGGAATGTGTGGTACATTATCCAGGAACAGGTCTGGCAAAGGTGGGTATTTTTTCATGTCTGGCACCTTGTCGTGGACTATCACCATCACCACTGCAGTCACCCATGTTACAAGGAAGACATAGCCTGTCAAAAATCAAGCTTATTTAGTCATTATGATAAGGTGGGCTTTAATTATAACATTAAAGTATCTGCTGTTTGTATACAAAGGTAGCTATGATACAATGGGGTCAAATGTAGACTAGATTATTAGATCCCATTGCTGTTTATATTACTTTGTTGATAAAAATTACCAGTATAGGATTTACAGTGGTAATTATAATAAAAAAACTTTTTAATCAGAATTCTCTCATATAAGAATTATGATTAATTTGTAAGCTTACTGTAACATGCAGCATAAGCTCATCGATTTAAATATAATTTGGCACTGCAACATTGTGTCATACATGTGTGCCGTGCACTATTTTTATGACTTTACACATGTTTTGATGTCAGGTTGAATGGCACAGTACATTGTAACACTTACCAAGAGCTAAAGCAGTTTTCCACACCTCCGGCTTCAGCTTTGACGCTTTCACGTCTGGAGTAAAAGTTGGCACACATTCATTACTTTCGTATGAGAATTCACTGGGCAGTTTCTTGTGAAGATTATAACTAAGATGCGACAAGTTGGTGCCGAGGAAGTTAATGTTCGTCGACGGATTCCCGACCTGGTTTTCGTCGCACAGACCTAATTCGCACATAGCCTCGCGATTCTGTCTCTGTAATTTTTTCACCGACAGAATAAACCGTTTTCGTTCGCCGAGTTTCAACTGGTCGAAAGGGAATTCGTAGAAGTCCCTGTCTACGAACGAGAGCAGACATTGTCCATCTATGTCTTGAGATTTACAAATATCTGTTATGAAGTTAGATATTTTGTCTTTATGTAATAAATCTAATACTTCTTTGTTTGTCCAGTTTATTACATCCAATTCCATTTTCACACACTGAAACTAGTTGACGCTGACAATATTAATGTTTATTTTCACTAGTAAATTTAAGAGTAACTTAAAGGTAAATATTTACAGATACACTGAGACATCTCAAACGAAAACTGATTATTTATCCATTGGTTAGGGTGAAATCAAACGTCACAGTGCACATACATCGCTATTGTGTGATAAGTACTGTCAAAGTCGTGTTGCTAGCGTAAATATCAAGGAAAATTATTTGTGTCTGCCGAATTTTACAGCGAGATTTTCTTGTATACTATTACTAAAATATAAGAATAAAAAAAAACAACATAATTATAAATTTCGAATAATTATGCTCAATGATAAGGTCTTGAAATGTTTGATAGGGTCACTCTCATGGTTACTCTTATAATATTAGAGCGAAAGAGAGGGCACAACATTAACTTTCTAGGGTTCGTGCTGCAGGACCCAAATCTTTTCAAAAGGTAACACGGGCCCCGTGCCACCAATTTTACGGAGGGGGAGGGGGGCCACAAAAACTAGTTTTGCTTTTATTTCAGCTGTCCTATTATGGAGTACCTACCAGGAGAAAGACGGCCTTGTACCCTCGTTTCTCAGCCTGCATTGAATAGCGTTATATGTATAGGTACGTATCTGTTATTTTAGTTGAATTGAAAATCTGTTGTAATTATTTCAGAAAAAAACTTAATAAGTGCAACGCCGTTGTGGGCGCGCGGCGCCATCTGATGGTCAGAATTTTGTTGTCCTGTCACCACGCCGTAACGGCTTTAAACGGCCAACTCTGGCACGGGGATAGCTGGACATCCAAAGATGGTTATAGGATACTTTTCACCCGACTAGGTGAGACTTTGCGCGACAAGCGGCGCAGCGAGCGGTAGAGCGAGACGAGAGATCTAAGCGTGCGCAGTCATGGGCAATGTGGGCATGGCATCTCTGCTAGGCGGACGAGATCGCGGACATCTAAGGGCCATATCACACTTGCGATTTGCGAGCGTATTTTCTATACAAATAAGCGACGCGGCGAACACGCTGCGCGATCGCCTTCATACAAAATACGCTCGCAAATCGCAAGTGTGATAAGGCTCTAATAGTTTCTCAATCAAGGAGTAAGCTTAAGCACTGAGCGAGAGTCATTATCATTACATTATATAGTGAATGGGATCCTTTTTGTTTTAGGTGACGATAAATGAAACTCACTAGCCAAATTACAGTATAAAATACAATATATTTTATTAGATAGTTATTGCAAAAATTGTTTTAATTTAATGATGCAACACGCATTACCTTACGAGGACCCAATATTATAGCACTCTCTATATTCTATGTGGATTATAACATTTAAATATATATTGTATATCTACAATCATGATTTCCAGTATCCTATACATATAATTGGTAATGAAAACTAAAGGCGTTCATTATATCATTCTATATTTAAATTTAAAATAATATAACAAAATTCATTAACATGAAAGGTGTGGGTAACAAGGAAGAAGAGTAGGCTATAAAGCTTTGCCGTTTCATAAATACTGCTGATGAGGTGGGTTGGTGTTGAGTTTATATAGTTCTTGAATTTAAATGTACAGTTAAAACGAAATAATAATTATTTAACCTTTTAAAATACATGTTTCCATGTTATGTCCATTAAACTATTAAAATTATTGTTAATAAATGAAAAGATCCTAGACTCTGTAGTTATGTTCAATCCTGTAATACTGCGTTCGTTTTATTTAGTAATATGTTGTACGTACTAAACAAAACTGAGTAGCTAGTTACTCTGCGTGTACAGTCAACATTAGATAAATTTACATGGAAATATCTCAACATCTATTAACTACTGTATTGTAAAAAAGTGTAGGAACATAATGCATATGCATAAAATGGAAAAAGAGCTTAAAAATATTTATATATGAATTTGTTTACGCTCTTCTTCTATTTATTTATAAATATGTTTAAACTCTTTTTCTATTTTTTACTTATTGTTGACTGTACTTGGTAACAACATCAGAACAACTGAAACTAGGCGGTTTATATGGCAATATATATCTACTTTTAAAACTCAAACTAGCAGAGATAAATAAGTAAAGCTAATGTTAGTCGTCTCGTCCTATTGTGATGCAAAAGTTCTAGCATGCAGTTGGGATTTAAAATACTGAAACATATTATTTAATTGAATATTTATAAATAACTTATAAGATAGCCCAAAAATAACATTCGGCGCGGATTACATAACAAACAACTAAATAACAAATAGTAACTGTGACTTCCTTGTTGCTGTAATAAATGAATAATACTTACACTTATAATTAAATATGATAACATAAATTACTAGGTTCCTACAATGTTTTGAGTTCAACATAAAATATAACAAGTTCATAATCATTACGAGAACTAAAAAAAATATTAAATGCAAATATAAGAAGTATTCATTGAACACAGGGTACAGTCACATTTATTTATTTGTATATTATGGAACAATACATTATTAGGAAGATTTCGTATTGTATGCATAGGTGGGACATGTTACTAAAATACACTTAAGTCGAGGGGGAATGGTGATTGTTCAGTCGTCGCGAATACTGGCTATTGTCATGAGGATAGCTAGGGAACAAAGCAAGAATATTGACAATTATCAGCCTACACCTAGTGTCACTCCTTCAACTATGCTCTTATATACTTTCTCCGAAGTTTCCTGTTCAAAGTTCGAATGATGTCGTCCCGCTCAGCTATAAGGGTCAATCAACTTTTTTCTGTTGCTCATTGCCATGGTGATGTGATGTGCTCTGGGCCTTTTTTTAAAACTACGATTAAAATTACGATTTCGGCGTTAATATTTACCAAACTTTGTAATCGCAACAATTATACGCCCATTCAAAGACCTAACGAATATCAATATCAACAGTCAACACTAATGTGAATTGATATATGAGTTTTATAAAAAAGTTTTTTGTGTTTGTGTTGATATTAGTATTATTAGTGTTGAGTGTTAATAATGATATTCGTTGGGTTTTTTAATTTACCGCGTCTTTCAAGGGACACGACTCGTTTGACAGACTCTATGTAGACTGACCTCCTCCGCCTGACAATACCAATAATATTAATTTAATTATCAAAATATCTTTTCTAAAAAGTTTAATCACTATTGTCCCTTGGGCCACGGGACAAGAACAACAAGAAAAAAGTTAATCGATCCATAAACTATTTGATAAGAAAGCGAGCGGGATCTCACGACATCGTTTCAGCTTCAGCCAGCGAATATGCGGAGATGACGGAACATGTATTTAAGCTGATATACTCTAATATTCTTGGCTTGCGATTATAGGCATACTACCGTCAACCGTGTGCATAAAACAATAATCTCTTTTCTAATTATTAATGTTTTGAATAGAGATATATGCTATATATTCACGATCACGCTACCATGCTCACGATTAAAATAGCCTTTCACAACACAAAAGTTCCGATTCCACGCGAAAACCGACAACACTGACCGACCTATGTCATCGCTCATCAATGTCGCCAATTTTTATTCGGAAAGTCGTGACTTTTGCCATGAAAGTTCAGGAAGTAGTTTCTATATTCACTATTAGTCATAACATTTTAAATGCAACTGTAGATTCGTAACAATTAAGGTATAAATTCATTTATCGGTATTGAACACAGGCAGTGAGCGACTCTAGTTAGCGAGAAACGCATGTAAATAGTTAATAAAGAGCGCGACCAAATAAAACAAGGATAACTAGCGTGCTGGTTCTGTGTGTCATAAGGCATCCGTCTCTTTCTGGCAAACATATGTATAGGAAAGTTACGGATACCTTATACGCGTAGAAAACAGGTTCAGAAGGTCTCAGCTAAAAACGTACTACCTATATACTATTAAAATTAACCAATAATGATCAATGTACAACACACAAATAAATAATTAATAGACAATCGTATATTACAAAGCGGATTATTGATCGCATTAAGCCAAGTCCTTCCGAGACTCTTATACTAGTATTCGATAGCAATGACAAGTCGAATTTTAGTGCTAGATGGGTTGTAGTTATTTGGTCGGCAGCTCTCTTCGAAACGAGTTATTAGATTCATTTTATAACATAATATACAACCTTACTTAACTTATTCTTAATCACTGCGGATAGCCAATTCATTTTAACAAAGATAGTAAACGTACCTTGAGGAATAGGAGGCGCATCGTCTTTACTCAAAAGCGAATTATCTGCTGCCAAGTCATCATATAAAAAGTTATTGGCATGTAATATTATCTTAGATATTGTTTGATTAGGTCGCGTTGGTATTTCTCGACGCTTTTTATCGAGTTCCTTTGAGACCGTGGAGATGTAATATTTATACACGATGAAGTTACTTTTTGATATTGGGGACAAACGAAGACACAGATACAACCATAGACCAAAAGTGTTAACACATTGTACTAAGGTTTACAAATGTACAGTTTTCAGTGTCTTCGATAGTACTGCCGTAGCCTTCTTGAGGTCAGGTTATTTCACTATGCGTTGTCACATTTCAGAACTGGCTTCCGCAGCTACAAATATCAATTAACATAAATAACATAATCTTTCTGTACACATAGAAAAATAATACACGGGTGTAATAGCACTAAAATAGGAAGTCATACCGTCATCATGGTAATATCAATATGGCGCGGATTGGTTAGTTTAACAAACACTAGACGAGGACGAAGTCGGGTTCACAAGGACAATACAAGATGTCGACGAAATACAAACACAGTAAACTCGATAGTGGTATAAAATTATTGCATTTATCACCATAACTTCTCAGAAGCAAGCAGCTGATTGTTGACAAGCTAAACATGGTGTTAAAACCTTCGTGTACCGAAAATCTTTTACCCAAATGAGAAAAACTTAAATTACCACGGTTCATGAGGTTCGGATTCTGACAACAGTTATCTTCCACATATTCCTATTACAGCGCATGCTTTTCACACTTCTCGAAAAAATCACGAGTAGATTATTAATAGTGCCGGCTAAACCACAATTGTTTATAGGTGGTAGACATGTAAATCCGTTTTATTACAATTTTACGTAATTGTCAAAACTAGAGCCAGATTTTATATAATCATTAATAATCCACGTGTCACGAAGTCGAAAAAGTACGTCGATATATTTCTCGTCCGAATGAACTCGACTTTACATTACTCGCCTCACGCGTGACAATCGGCGAATCGCGTCTCGCAAACAAATTATAGAATTCACCGTCAAATATTTTCATTCACATAAAGTCGGGTCGATCGTGGTTCTAGTAGGCTCACAGAGTTACTAGACCGTTTTATTTAGATTATGGTCACACTTTCCAACTATTTTCAATATCACTAGTCACACGCGGTGAGAAAAAAAACAGCCATGTCTCCTTCTTGACCGGACGATATTATTTATTGACCAAGAATCTACATAGATTCCCTTTGATGTCGCTGATTAATTACATCCTAATATAAGACATAATCGTATATATCTGATCTTAGAATTTCCGCTAGTGCAGAACTGTACACACACTAAAGAGTCGCAATCTCGTACAGGTGCGTATACTATTATATCTAAGCTTCCGTCACGTGGGTGATAGGAAGATGACACTCTGTTTAGTAACACGAGCGTTAGTTGATGTTAGGGCACAGACAACCTCCACTAGACGGAGCATGTAAGGCACATGTAACGCGACCCGCGCGCACCAACGATATGGTACGGCAGAACATTAAAGTATCAACACGGCGGCCACCGTTTAGTTGCGTCTATGTTTATGATCCAAGCGTACGTCAACGAAAAAAGAAATTAAATAAATAACATGGTAAATTGTAGTGTTAAGTGGTGTAGAGAGACCTCATAAACATGGACGCAACTAAACGGTGGCCGCCGTGTTGATACTTTAATGTTCTGCCGTACCATACCGTTGGTGCGCGCGGGTCGCCTTACATGCTCCGTCTAGTGGGGTTTGTCTGTGTGTTAGGGTAGCTCGGAAGCGAACCAAGAACAGACTCGCCCTCATATTGATTTTCCAACGTACAAAAGCGTCACACGTGTGCTATTCTTTCTCAGCGCTCGTTTCCGGCACTGTGGTGATGGGTTTGTGCCGGGCGAGCAGCGCGGCCGGCTCGTCGCGGAAGCAGTCGAAGGCGGCGTCGAGGAACAGCTCGTGCAGGAAGCGGCGCGCGCACATGAGGTAGGTGGCGCGGGCCAGGTGCGCGCACACGTCCGAGTACACGCACACGTTGTGGAACACGTCCGGGTGACGCTGCTTGAGCGTTAGCAGCGCTGACCGAGTCTGAAAATAAAACGGTATTTTACAAGCTTTTATTTAGCTTGCATGGTATGTTTAAAGTATGTATATTTGTATAGAATCTTTTTATCGATTCATATTTTTTTATGTGGTAATACCACATTCAGGGTATGGCTAATGCGCATAAGCATTTCAAAAACATATATGACGCAGAGGGCGCTCCAGTAGCGTAAAAAGAATTAACGGATGAAAGATTTCGTGTGATAGACGTAGCGATCGGATAGCTCAGTTGGAAGAGCAATGCGCCGGAAACGCAGAGGTCGCGGGTTCAAACCCCGCTTCGATTGTAGTAGATCGCATTCAATTTTTCTTTCTTAATTTACCTTTGTGTCATTATTTATAAAGTATGTATGTTCGGGTGAAATCTTGCAACTCAATTTTGAAGCAGATATCGTCAACCGATTGAGCTAAAATTTTGCATACTTACTTAACTTTGATGACAATACAATAATATGGTACCATGGGGCTGATCTGATGATGGAGCCGGAAGGTGGCCATAGGAACTCTATAATAGAAAAAAGCAATCCTACCGAGCTTGGGCTCTTTAGAATTGTCTCAGTGAGCATTTGATGGATATCTAAAGAAAAGTACAGTCGGCTATAAAAGCTTGCCACTAAAATGTCATTTTTGACAGGAACTTATTTGTGTAGTAGAAAAACTGACTGCCCGAGTCGCACCGATGGGGTGAACGCGAACGAGATGAGTTCTAGAGTGGCGACCCGCTAACTCCTTGTCTGGCTGGCATGACTGTTGGATGGTGAGAGCTGAGAATAGAACAGTCCAATAGTGGCCGACTGTAGGCTGACGATGAACCAGCATAATGGAATTACAACTTTTAGTAAAGATACAGAAAAACTGGGAGGTTGATAGCTGGCTTTTTTTTTATTAGTTAAAACTATTTTCCAATCACTTTCCAATTTGGGACCCAGACACATAAATCTCGCCCCTAAATTCTAGGTCTCTAGCTATGAAGAGTGCTATGCTTGGAGTTTCTCTGAAGGCCAAAACCCGGAACTGGAATATTTGACTGGCAACCAAGGCCTCTCTAAAGCCTGACCAGAAATATATGAGGATGCGCCATATTGCGGAATTTCACTGGAACTAATTTCTTATACTGGCAATGATTTTATGATGGTTTGTCAATAATGTCAATGTCATTCGTGGTGCTTTAAATATTGAAATTATCCAAAGAAAATGCCGAAAACCATTCACAGTCGTGAACGTACGATTATAAATAAAGTGTACAGGTGTTTACTACACGAAAAACCGTCAGGAAAAAAGAGTGCATTCCATTAAATTATATTACGAGGTTAACATAGTGGAACTGACAGGTATTTAAACTAATGTCATTATAGTGGGTTGCGATTGGTTGTAAAATTGTTGCCATATAAATCTTATAAACAGCGCCCTCTTGACAATCCTCATATATTTGTGGTCAGGCTTTAGCATAACATAACCAATGCTCGGGACGAGCCAGCTGAAGTGGCAGTGGCCGGGTAATGAGTGTGACAGACATGTGCTGACCTGCCGCAAGTAGATGGGGTTATATGGGAATATTTGACTGGCAACCAAGGTAGCATAACATAACCAGTACTCAGGACGAGCCAGCTGAAGTGGCAGCGGCCGGGTAATGAGTGTGACAGACATGTGCTGACCTGCCGCAAGTAGATGGGGTTGGACATGCAGCGCACGTGGTGAAGCAACTCGGCCTGTGGCGCGCCGTTCGGGCTGCTCGCGCGCTTCGTCTCCGTTGTGGAACCAGTTTCCAGCCCTATAACATGAACAAAGAGATAAAGTATATTTGTATAGAATCTTTTTTATCGATTCATATTTTTTATGTGGTAATACCACATTTTTTTATTCTTCGATTGTAGTTAGATCGCATTCAATTTTTCTTTCTTAATTTACCTTTGTGTCATTATTTATAAAGATAAAGTATAGTTTAGACTATTCGGTAACGCCTTAGATGGAGAAATTTTAGGGCAAAGGGTGGCACAGTTAACAAATTATACATTTACAGTTACACATGCAGCGTCGTAACGCCTTAAGGTTTTGACACAATGAATAATTCTGATATTTAAACTACTCAGTAAACGGTATCACATTGGTCAAAGGCATTAATTTAGAAAAAATCTTGATTTCTTTATAAAACAAATTTTACTGAGAAACTTCAGAAGTTTACCGCTTTCACGGGTAAAAATATTAGCACAGCCAACGTCTATGTATCTATTACGTCAAAGAAAATAATATCAAGCTTAAGAGTCCGCAGCAAGCTCGATTCTTCATACAAACGTAGTTACGTCCTTATTTTAATATAACATGTCACATTATCATGAAATTCTCTAAATATAATGAGATAAGATATATCTAGGGCTAAAACTAGTTTATGACTCTTGAAATGTTAATAGAAAGAAAATAGAGCGAGTACAAGTTTTGCATTTTTAGACCCCAGAAGTTGTTCAGTTTGGCGGCATACTACGACCAAAATATAGTTTAGATTGAAGTCAAAACCTATTTCCGGTGTCGATTAAACTATGCAGTTTGATAAGAAAAAAGATTTATCAAAATTGATCTCGTAGTTTTAAAATGAGAGCGTAACTACGAAAACCTTAAAATAAATTACAAAAAATTGTTGCGAAACTGCAGCGAATTACTCTAGCGCGGGGAACGGTCCGGGGGGGCGGCGGTAAGCACCGCCCTTATCATAGCTACTCCTAGCCAGCCTCGCGCAACTCTCAAGGTAAAAAACGAACGACAACGGCTATATGAAACGGGGGTGAATTTTTACCTAAGTTTGAAAGAACGTTGAAACCTACAAAGCATTAGATAATTGGCGACAATCGAATTTAGGCGGGTTGTACTTCAGCCGCCATTTTTGTCCGCCATGCCCATGGACCAAGTAACCTCTGGACATGACAAGCGAATAATAATACCAGGTGGGAACGGGACAGCTATTTACAGAAACCGTTAAGAGCGACAGAGACATAGACAAGATGTTTTGTCCTTATCAGAGTTCCGCTTTTTTTTGTTTAGCGGATGATTGTCAAATTGACAGAGCTCCGCTAAATACTGCCGGGCAATTCAAATGTGCGTTGTAGCCTACTATAAAACAACGAATATTGTGGATAATTTTACATTTCGAAAGTTTATATATGAATAATAGTGAGTGCTATTAGCTATAGATTTGTAAAACAATGGTGCGTTGATCCATAATTGGCTGTAAAAGCGACACAGGCCAAAAAAGTGAAAAATTTAAGCTTTCATAGGTAAGTGCGATGTTTCAACTTTGCTTTTGCTTGATTTCTACAAATATATATTTAATAATTATTTATACGATAAATAGCACAGCAAAATCATATCAAAACATCAAAAATCTGCTTAAAATCTCATTTTGTAATATCTTATTTTTAGGTATTACCCCTACAAATTCAATAGTCTTTACGTCTTGTCAGTGTCAGTAGTCTTTACTCTTTGTCTTCACCTTTACTTGACGTTCCGCCGCGTTTTTTACTGCTTTTTAATTTGTCTGCTTTATTCGATTTTAAGGGATACCAGTATAAGAATTGGTAAATTACCCTTAACTCATGGAGTTTTACAAATATATTTTTTTGTTTTAGATTTCCAAAACATGATTCTGCTTTACTCCAACGTTGGATACGTACAACAGGACGATCGAATTGGGAACCAACCAAAAATGCTTGTATATGTTCACGACAATTAAAGGACAGTAAACATCTTGCCTCATGCCTCCTATGGGCTATCTTGCTGCTCTCTCGAAGTTGTAATTAAAATTATGTAAATAAATATATTTTACCATTACATTTTGACAGTTTTTTTTGTAAAGTTTTATTGTAATTATTTTATAATTTGTCCCATACAACATAAAAATACATTTAAAACTAATTCACACCGGTAACATTGTTAGCTAGTTGTTAGCCTAACAACTAGCACTGGAAAAACGGGAGAATTATTTGGAACCTGGTAACTCTGTGTTAGTCATGTACTTTGCTGCTGTCCCTTTCGGGTATACGCATATGCCGAATCCATAGGTACTTCATCCAAGGCCATGCCATATTAGTTGACGTTTCTCTTTTGTTGTGTTGTCTGGTTTTGTCAAGGTTCTGCGATCTTTTCAAATAATTCAAATTTCACAAATAATCTAATAATTTGCATTCTTTGGGTGTAGTGGTCGTCTAGAAGGTACACAAGACAATCACAATTGCAAAAATGAGTGGATTGAAAAGGAAAAAGTGCGAAATATGCAGAATGAAAACGTGTCGAATGGACGGTCAAAAAAGACTATTCATGGCAAGATTTCCACCGGACGAAGATCGGTAAGTAAAAAATATAATTAATTACTGCGTGTTATAACCATGTTAATCGTAAGTTTCATTGAAAACTTGGTATTTCGGGTAAAATAATACATACCCTTATACGTATGTAAACAATAGTGCTGTATGTAAGTTTTATCGATAATTTTCATTTGAAGTGAAAAATACCTGGGTAAATACGGAATATCTTTCTTCAAGCAAAAGCCACTACTTTTTATGCCAGTTTGAGTTAGATTATGGTCACAGAAATATTTTACGAAAAATCTTCAATGGACTATGAATGGTACGGTTTCATCTGGACAAACAGATTCATTTTACTCTGTAATTTTCTGTTTACCCTGTATTATTTGTGTTGCAGAACTTCCAACCTGGAGCACAGACTGGAGTGATGAAACCGCTTTTTTCGTCTATGTTTATCAGCAAGCCAAGCAAAGTTTGAACGAAATAAAATTATTTGCACACTTTTGTTTTTTTTTATGAAGTCAGTAACCTAAAGTAAACCAAATGTTTACATTGAAGCGAAATATTTAATGATTTAAATTACCGGAAAGCCGTTGGAGACGCGGGTGCGAATGCGAACCCCGCCTGAACCATTTTTTTTAAATACCGAAATCGATATCGATAATTCGATAATTTGTGTAACATGTGACATCCCTATTTTGTTCTTGATGTTGGCATTATGTCATGAGTTGACACTGACACTGATATTGTTTGCGGCTTCATATTGGCAGTATGTTTCGTATGGCACTCCCGTCTCTTAAAACGTAGTGATTACATACTCTTTGCTCCTAGCGCGCTCTCGCTTTACTGCTAGCGCCCTGTCTTCCTCTAGGTGAAACAACAACATTTTAAAGCGTAAGCGCGCGATTTCAACGCGGAGTTGAGCGGACCTTGCTGCGGACTCTTAAAGAGTTGCAACCTTTTGATATATAATTCTTCTACATAAATAAGTCGAGATCTACCTGTCTCGATTGTTCATATAAACTTACCGAGAAAAAACGCTTCTCTAAGCTCGTGCGACGAAGGTGGTCGGGTGCGCACGCAAGCCAAACACTCGTTAGTCATATGCCTCCATTTCCCAGCTTCGCTCTGCGGCTCTTGGACAGTCTTAGGCTCTTCTTTCACATCCTCTACATTTGCAATGGAACCCGCATTTCCAACCAATAATCTCTTCTCGACACTGTTTTGCCGCTCGACGTTTTTCACGTTTTCCTTCTCGGGATTAGGAGGCGCGGGGTTGGGGGCGGTTGATACAGTGTTACTGCTCTGTGTAGTTCTTTCTGTGGCTATCGTTCTGCTGGTTAACGTGGTTGTGGAAACGCGTGAACTGACGTCGGTCGAACTTGACAAGTCGACTTCAATACCTGATTGTAAAAATATATATTTATACTTGTTATGTAAATAAAAGACAATTTTATAGATACTAGAAGGTGCCCGACTCAACCGAGCAGCTCCAGTTTCATTCTCTACGGACGCGGGAACTTTCTAGTAGTACAATACATAGAAGTACAATAACAGGAAATATGACTTACATCTACTCGACCGTGCCTTTTCAGTGCTTGCTATACTCGCATCAGTCAATATCTTTGAGGATTTGTTCGCTATCAAAGGATCCTTTTCGTCGATGTCATCATTATTAAGTTCTCTGAAACGCAAATATAAAATTGTAACAAACCGCAATAAACAGCAGGGTATAAGAATGATGATTTAGTAAATCGTATAAGATTAGAACGACATCACACGAATGACCAGAAAATATATTGACGGAGTCTGTAGGATGACCTTAGTTAAAGTGTTGATACGAACATAATTAAAATCTCATAGACGACACTCTTCTTCAGCTTTAAACACTTTCAATTCGGCCTATGTTCCTATATGGTTCACCGTCCGAACTAATTTTCAAAAATATACCGTCCAGTTTCAATCGGTCCACATTCCTCCAGTGACGTAAACGACCAATATGAAATTGACGTCATAGAAATGTAGACGAACAGAAACTGTAGGTATACGAAATACGAATAAGGTAGACGTTTGAAAGCTGTGTATGATAGGAAATGCAAACAGGTAACAAAGTTGCCGACAAAGGAATATGCACGAATTTTGACAGGTATTCTAAAGAACAGTGCAGCCACGTATGCCACAGCTTTTGTCACCGGTCAATTTAAAAAAAACCGGCCAAGTGCGAGTCGGACTCGCGCACCGAGGGTTCCGTACAAACACTTTCCATCCCTAAGTGGTTAAGTTAAGTTTGCACCTGGTACTGCACTGCACTGCACTGGTATAGCGCCCCATATAAATTAGGTGCAAAGTTAGGTATTAAAAAGGTTAAATTAAAAATTCGGTTTAGAAAAAAAATATTTTAGAAACCTCGATATTATTTTTGAAGACCTATCCATAGACCCCACACGTATGTGTTTGATGAAAAAAAAAATTTGAGTTTCCATTCTAAGTATGGGGAGCCCCCAATATTTATTTTTATTTTTGCATCAAAATCTTAATGCGGTTCACAGAATACATCTACCTACCAAGTTTCAACAGTATAGCTCTTATAGTTCCGGAAAAAAATGGCTGTGACATACGGACGGACAGACGGACAGACAGACATGACGAATCTATAAGGGTTCCGTTTTTTGCCATTTGGCTACGGAACCCTAAAAAGGGGACGGGTAAAGCTTTCCTTTTTGAGGTGGGATAGTGTAGGGTCTCACTTGGGGAAGAGGTCGGCGAGGTCCCTGGGCAGGCAGATGCCGACGTAGTGCGTATTCTAAAGAACAGTGCAGCTACGTATGCCCCAGCTTTTCTCACCGTTCAATAAAAAAAAAAGGGGACAAGTAAAGCTTTTGTTTTTGAGGTGTAGGGTCTCACTTGGGGAACAGGTCGGCGAGGTCCCTGGGCAGGCAGATGCCGACGTAGTGCGTATTCTAAAGAACAGTGCAGCTACGTATGCCCCAGCTTTTGTCACCGTTCAATTAAAAAAAAGGGGACAAGTTAGTTAGTTAGTTAGTTGCGCTGGGCATTTTCCGCAAGTCGACATCCAACGTGCCTATTTTGCGTGAAAAGGGGGTAGCGCTACTCCAACCACCCCAGCTCCTCCACGAACCTAAAAAAAGCCTTTATGTTGCTTATGGCTTCGTGTACGGTACTTGGAGATCCTAGGTATTTCATCCTGTATCCTTCTACCTGTTTGCAATCTAGTAGAATATGTTTGGTGAGGGGACAAGTAAAGCTTTTGTTTTTGAGGTGTAGGGTCTTACTTGGGGAACAGGTCGGCGAGGTCCCTGGGCAGGCAGATGCCGATGTAGTGCGGCGGCGGCAATAAACAGCAGGGCGTGGGCGCGTGCGCGCGCGCCGCCGGCGCCGGCAACACGCCGCCGCCGCCGCCGCTCTCCGCCACGCACAGCGGCTTCCAGTCGTAGTCCAGCAGGCTGGACGACACATTGCATTAGTACCACAGACAACCCCCACTAGACGGAGCATGTAAGGCGACCCGCGCGCACCAACGATATGGTACGGCAGAACATTAAAGTATCAACACGGCGGCCACCGTTTAGTTGCGTCCATGTTTATGATCCATGCGTACGTCAACGAAAAAAGAAATTAAATAAATAACATGGTAAATTGTAGTGTTAAGTGGTGTAGAGACCTCATAAACATGGACGCAACTAAACGGTGGCCGCCATGTTGATACTTTAATGTTCTGCCGTACCATATCGTTGGTGCGCGCGGGTCGCCTTACATGTGCCTTACATGCTCCGTCTAGTGGGGGTGGTCTGTGATTAGTACACTCGGCTACAGTACTTTTATCTCACGAGCGCGGGTGAGCCATGTTTGTGTGAGTAATGTACATGCACATTGGCTCTGTGTGGGTGGGCTCGGGAGCGCTCAGTGCCGGCTCACCCACACAGAGCCAATGTGCACGTACATCTACTCACACAAACATGGCTCACCCGCGCTCGTGAGATAAAAGTACTGTACTAAAATATCACAGCGACAACTATGCCAACTTTTCAGCATCTAAAAGGTCGAGCGTCACAAATGAGCAAATAGAGATGTACCTGTGAAGGTCCAGAGGTTAAAAAACTCGCTCCGATATTGGTAATGCACATAGGAATTGTAGGATAAAATCTCAGGCCAGACAGGAACGACACATCAGTCCTAGACATTTTGTAGCTAGCTATTGGGCGAGTACCTCAACTTCGCCATTCTCTCCCGGGTGGACTTGGCGCGGTCCCTCAACGAAGAGAAAGGTTTGGATCGCCGATGTGTGTCAGACAGGAGCCAACTCAGGTCGTCCATATCGCTCGACCCTGAAGCCGCGCTCTCTGATAAATGTGGCCTGAAAGTCAAAATTTACCATTTTAATAAATTATTTCGTGTCTACGTGACCTACAAAATCATATCTTACATACTATACACGCATAACATGATTCAAAATAGAATACAGTCAAGGGCCAAGACTCACTCAGGTATGCTAAGTAAAAAGTATGTTATTTGTAAAGTGTTTACTGTATCATAGTAATACTTCACGTAGTTTGATAAAAAAATATTACCGTCTGTGTTTGTTCAGTGATATCAATGTGGCGTATCCGCTCATATCCAACTGAGAGGGAGGAGAACTCGATACATCTGGTGCCGTAAAACCTGAAAGCAAAGCAACTGTTATAATTCCTATTTAAGCAGTAATGTTTGTTGTTTCAGTTAACAAATAAAAATCTCCTGAGTTCTAATGTCCGTTAACATTCCGTTCATTTGACAAGGCTAAAATGAAACTGACAAATTATGAATGCTGGTAGGAGGTTGAGACAGATTAATATAAATTATTTAAGTATCATCATTATCAATGATTTTTTACTTGAACTTGAGGTTCGCCGTTGCGTCTCCGATAGTCTCGGCCGATGTGAACTGCTGCTGCCTTTCATGCCGTATAAGCTCGACGAACTCGGTATGGGACTTAGCGTTAGCACTCGATCGCTGAAAAAAATGTAGATTTTCGTCAATTACATTGACCAGAAAGATAAATTTGGGGGCAGTTGACTCCATAAAGTGTACATGCACCCAGATACAAGAAGTTTAATCAAACCTTGGACAAATATTTTCGATTGAATATTTCATTTTTAACTCTTAGGTTAATGATGTTAATCATGCATAGGGTAAACAATCAATCGATACTCACGGAATAGTATACTTCCCGAGCACCGAGTCGCAGCTACTGACGCCACTAGTGCTCGATTCGCTAGTATTCCTGACCCTCCCTTCATGAGCATGCTCCAACGAGTTCATCCTGCCCAACACCAGTCTATGCTCATTCGGCATCCGATGCGGCCGTTCATACGAGAAATCTCTCAAAATATCCACCGTTCTCGATTCAGTCATGAGCGTTCGACTGTGCGAGCTCGAAGCGCCTTGGGACGGCAGCGTATGAGACTTTCTCTTATCGGGTTCTTTGATTCCTTTATCTACCACGTCTTGGCCGAGTTCGCTGATTTTGGTCGGCAGTTTGGTGAGCTCCGCGTGCAGGCTGTCGGCGGCGCTGTGGTCGGTGTGGTCGGTGCGGTCGGTGTGGTCGGTGTGGTCGGAGTGCTCACTGGCCTCCGCGTCGCCCTGCAGCCTCCGCTCAGGGGACGCGATGAAGTTGAGCTTCGATTCGGGGGCGGCGTAGATCTCGTCCGGGATGATCGGGAACTGGTCGTGTCGAGTGTGTCTCACGCAAAACCAACCTGTCAAATAGAACCGGTTAGTGATTAAGGGATATAGATAGACGCAGGCTGTATTTTTTTTTTTTTTTATGTCATAGGGGGCAAATGAGCAACCGTATCGCCTGATGGAAAGCGATTACCGTCGCCCATAAACACCTGCAACACCAGAGGAGTCACAAGTGCTTGCCTACCCGGAGGACGAAGATAGAATGCCTCTATGCTAGTAATTTCACCGGCTATCTTACCCCCACACCGGAACACAACAATGCGAACATTGCTGTTTGGCGGTGGGTTAGCAGGCAAGACGGTAGTAACAATCCGGACGGACCCTGCACGAGGCCCTACTACTCCAAAGAGGCATACATGTCATTATCTTTCTACAAGAGATTGGCATCGATGACAATTATTTAATTATACATCTATTCTACACTTTAACTACGGATCGATACCGACTCTTCACACTGCACATTAAGAGTCCGCAGCAAGGTCCGCTCAACTCCGCGTTGAAATCGCGCGCTTACGCTTTAAAATGTTGTTGTTTCACCTAGAGGAAGACAGGGCGCTAGCAGTAAAGCGAGAGCGCGCTAGGAGCAAAGAGTATGTAATCACTACGTTTTAAGAGACGGGAGTGCCATACGAAACATACTGCCAATATGAAGCCGCAAACAATATCAGTGTCAGTGTCAACTCATGACATAATGCCAACATCAAGAACAAAATAGGGATGTCACATGTTACACAAATTATCGAATTATCGATATCGATTTCGGTATTTAAAAAAAATGGTTCAGGCGGGGTTCGCATTCGCACCCGCGTCTCCAACGGCTTTCCGGTAATTTAAATCATTAAATATTTCGCTTCAATGTAAACATTTGGTTTACTTTAGGTTACTGACTTCATAAAAAAAAACAAAAGTGTGCAAATAATTTTATTTCGTTCAAACTTTGCTTGGCTTGCTGATAAACATAGACGAAAAAAGCGGTTTCATCACTCCAGTCTGTGCTCCAGGTTGGAAGTTCTGCAACACAAATAATACAGGGTAAACAGAAAATTACAGAGTAAAATGAATCTGTTTGTCCAGATGAAACCGTACCATTCATAGTCCATTGAAGATTTTTCGTAAAATATTTCTGTGACCATAATCTAACTCAAACTGGCATAAAAAGTAGTGGCTTTTGCTTGAAGAAAGATATTCCGTATTTACCCAGGTATTTTTCACTTCAAATGAAAATTATCGATAAAACTTACATACAGCACTATTGTTTACATACGTATAAGGGTATGTATTATTTTAGCCGAAATACCAAGTTTTCAATGAAACTTACGATTAACATGGTTATAACACGCAGTAATTAATTATATTTTTTACTTACCGATCTTCGTCCGGTGGAAATCTTGCCATGAATAGTCTTTTTTGACCGTCCATTCGACACGTTTTCATTCTGCATATTTCGCACTTTTTCCTTTTCAATCCACTCATTTTTGCAATTGTGATTGTCTTGTGTACCTTCTAGACGACCACTACACCCAAAGAATGCAAATTATTAGATTACTTGTGAAATTTGAATTATTTGAAAAGATCGCAGAACCTTGACAGAAGCAAAATAGAAACGTCATCTAACATGGCATGGCGGACAAAAATGGCGGCTGAAGTACAACCCGCCTAAATTCGATTGTCGCCAATTATCTAATGCTTTGTAGGTTTCAACGTTCTTTCAAACTTAGATAGGTAAAAAATTCACCCCCGTTTCATATAGCCGTTGTCGTTCGTTTTTTACCTTGAGAGTTGCGCGAGGCTGGCTAGGAGTAGCTATGATAAGGGCGGTGCTTACCGCTGCCCCCCCGGACCGTTCCCCGCGCTAGAGTAATTCGCTGCAGTTTCGCAACAATTTTTTGTAATTTATTTTAAGGTTTTCGTAGTTACGCTCTCATTTTAAAACTACGAGATCAATTTTGATAAATCTTTTTTCTTATCAAACTGCATAGTTTAATCGACACCGGAAATAGGTTTTGACTTCAATCTAAACTATATTTTGGTCGTAGTATGCCGCCAAACTGAACAACTTTCTGGGGTCTAAAAATGCAAAACTTGTACTCGCTCTATTTTCTTTCTATTAACATTTCAAGAGTCATAAACTAGTTTTAGCCCTAGATATATCTTATCTCATTATATTTAGAGAATTTCATGATAATGTGACATGTTATATTAAAATAAGGACGTAACTACGTTTGTATGAAGAATCGAGCTTGCTGCGGACTCTTAAGGAGTTGTGGCCCAGAGTTGCGGGTGTTGTCGACGTCTTAGTCGTGTTAAAGATCTAGGCTTTCAGTCTATGTATGTAATAGTACATTACATCAGAGGCCGGGAAAATGAGGATTTCCGGCCAAGTAGGTATATACGGCCGAGCGAGCGTGCGAGCGAGGCCGGATAGTGATACGAGGCCGGGAATCCGTTTTCACGACGAGGCATGTATAGTGCTTTTCTCAAACATACAATGAAATAAAAAATTATACTTCAAAGAATAACACTTCATATTGTTTGTCCGATATTTTACGAATTTGATCGAATTTTAAAAATCCGATTTCAGATTCTGACTCAGGAGCCCCAAAAACCCCCGGATACCGAATTTCAGCCTCCTAGGACCAATTTGAAATTTTCTCCATACAAATCGTTTTTTTTCGATATTTTCCGAAGTTGACCGAATTTTCGGACAAGATTTCAGATTCATATTTTTGAGCCCCGAGAGCCCCCCGATACCGAGTTTTAGCCGCCTAGCACCAATTTGAAATTTTGAATCGTTTTTTTTTCGATATTTTCCGAATTTGACCGAATTTTCGGACAAGATTTCAGATTCATATTTTTGAGCCCCGAGAGCCCCTCGATACCGAGTTTTAGCCGCCTAGCACCAATTTGAAATTTTGAAAAAAAAAAAGTCGCCATCTTGATTTTTTTTTTCACAAGTGTCTAACAACCAACCTTTAAAAACAAAACCTGCTTTTTGTCAAACCAGCCAGCTGTGTGAATGACCTTGAAAAAAAGTTACTTTGCAGGCCTAGGCCTGAAAAGCAGTATGAAATCCCTTTACAGTCCTCTCGAGTTGTTGCGCCCAAAAAGCGATACTTCCGAGCCTATTTTAAGGAACGTAAAGACAATATTTCATTGGATGTTTGAGAAAAATACATTTACCTAGATCAGAAAGCACGTTCGCTCCTTCATAAGTGCTCCCAATCAAGCTCAGCACGTAGAAGGCGGTGGCGCGCACGGAATACACCGCGCAGGTCTTCGCTAGAGCTATGACGCGCGCCAGCACCGACTCCTCAGCGGCGCTGGTTACACTGAGCAGTTGCTGGAGCCCCAGAGGATGTAAGGCGGTGTTGTCGACGTCTTAATTGTGTTAAAGATCTAGGCTTTCAGTCTATGTATGTAAAACAAGTTTACCTAGATCAGAAAGAACGTTCGCTCCTTCATAAGTGCTCCCAATCAAGCTCAGCACGTAGAAGGCGGTGGCGCGCACGGAATACACCGCGCAGGTCTTCGCTAGAGCTATGACGCGCGCCGGCACCGACTCCTCAGCGGCGCTGGTTACGCTGAGCAGTTGCTGGAGCCCTAGAGGATGTAAGGCGGTGTTGCCGACGGCCCAGAGCGCGGCTTTTGTGTCCATGATCTCTTGCTCGGTGGCGCATGTTTTGCGTTGGAGTACCTGTAAAGAGGATTGTGATTTTAGAATGGCTCTAAAGTTAGGCCATGTTCAGATGACAAGCGCTCAATGCGCGTTTTGATAACGCGCGTTTACAACTACAATACATTTTGTTCTGGCCGTACACATTTTTGTATGGAGCAAAAAACGCGCGTTAGCAAAACGCGCGTTAAGCGCTTGTCATCTGAACATGGCCTTAGTCGAAATAGGGATTATGAATGATATCAAATTCTACAAGATACTGTAGTTTAAAGGAACACAAACTTGATGTTTTTGTTAATAAAAAAAAATCGAAATTGTTTTCAGAATCCTCATAGTTCAATAAAACAATAATTGTATCACAACCATGCCATTAAACGCACTTTTCACGGTCAATATACCGAATTTGTTGTATTTTCATATAGTGGTCATAGGTCGATGACGTCACGGTTTAACCGCCATTACTACGGAGCTTTTTCAATGAGTACCATACAGACATTTGATCCTAATAAATTTTACATCCTTAAAGGAAAAAAATTCAACATGACTACTATGGCTAACTTGTCTGTTGAAGGTTCATACCGTGAAGGCAGGGTGACGGGCAGCAGTTACGATGAGCTCATACGACCGTTTGGACTTTTGGCTCGGTTTGTAGACACCTGCCTACTGAGCCGGCGGTCCCGGGTTCGAATCCCGGCCAGGGCAAATATTTGTGTGATGAACTCGAATATTTGTGCTTGGGTCATGGTTGTTCTATGTATTTAAGTATATATTTATCTATATAAGTACGTATATCGTCGTCTAGTATTCATAACACAAGCCTTCTTGAGCTTAATTTGGGACTAGATCGATTTGAGTGAGGTTGTCCGATATTTCTAAAAAAAAAAAAAAGTATACCTTGACGATAGACGGAAGGGCGCCGGGCAGCAGTGTCCGCGCGAGTTGCGGCGCGCGCGCTAGCGCGTGCAGCGCGTGCGGCGGGGGACGCGCCGCGCGGCGAGCCCGGGAGCGTGAAGGCAGGGTGACGGGCAGCAGTTACGATGAGCTCATACCTTGACGATAGACGGTAGGGCGCCGGGCAGCAGTGTCCGCGCGAGTTGCGGCGCGCGCGCTAGCGCGTGCAGCGCGTGCGGCGGGGGACGCGCCGCGCGGCGAGCCCGGGAGCGTGAAGGCAGGGTGACGGGCAGCAGTTACGATGAGCTCATACCTTGACGATAGACGGTAGGGCGCCGGGCAGCAGTGTCCGCGCGAGTTGCGGCGCGCGCGCTAGCGCGTGCAGCGCGTGCGGCGGGGGACGCGCCGCGCGGCGAGCCCGGGAGCGTGAAGGCAGGGTGACGGGCAGCAGTTACGATGAGCTCATACCTTGACGATAGACGGTAGGGCGCCGGGCAGCAGTGTCCGCGCGAGTTGCGGCGCGCGCGCTAGCGCGTGCAGCGCGTGCGGCGGGGGACGCGCCGCGCGGCGAGCCCGGGAGCGTGAAGGCAGGGTGACGGGCAGCAGTTACGATGAGCTCATACCTTGACGATAGACGGTAGGGCGCCGGGCAGCAGTGTCCGCGCGAGTTGCGGCGCGCGCGCTAGCGCGTGCAGCGCGTGCGGCGGGGGACGCGCCGCGCGGCGAGCCCGGGAGCGTGAAGGCAGGGTGACGGGCAGCAGTTACGATGAGCTCATACCTTGACGATAGACGGTAGGGCGCCGGGCAGCAGTGTCCGCGCGAGTTGCGGCGCGCGCGCTAGCGCGTGCAGCGCGTGCGGCGGGGGACGCGCCGCGCGGCGAGCCCGAGAGCGTGAAGGCAGGGTGACGGGCAGCAGTTATGATGAGCTCATACCTTGAGGATAGACGGAAGGGCGCCGGGCAGCAGTGTCCGCGCGAGTTGCGGCGCGCGCGCTAGCGCGTGCAGCGCGTGCGGCGGGGGACGCGCCGCGCGGCGAGCCCGAGAGCGTGAAGGCAGGGTGACGGGCAGCAGTTATGATGAGCTCATACCTTGAGGATAGACGGAAGGGCGCCGGGCAGCAGTGTCCGCGCGAGTTGCGGCGCGCGCGCTAGCGCGTGCAGCGCGTGCGGCGGGGGACGCGCCGCGCGGCGAGCCCGGGAGCGTGAAGGCAGGGTGACGGGCAGCAGTTACGATGAGCTCATACCTTGACGATAGACGGTAGGGCGCCGGGCAGCAGTGTCCGCGCAAGTTGCGGCGCGCGCGCTAGCGCGTGCAGCGCGTGCGGCGGGGGACGCGCCGCGCGGCGAGCCCGGGACCGTGCGCCGCCGCTGCCTTCGCACAGGGCTAGGGCCTCGTGGATCGCCGCCTCTACCAGTCTCACGTATCTGCAAGTAAAGATTGGTACAGGTAGGTTTAGACTACGACACTTTTGGTGTATAGTTACATATTCAGTCAGATAAAAATATCCCTTTGACCAATTTTTTTTTTTTTATGTCGTAGGGGGCAAACGAGCAAACGTATCGCCTGATGGAAAGCGACCAATGCCCAATACACGGATATTACTTAAAAAAAAAAAAAAATTGCAGCCCATGATAATATGCTCGAAAGGGGGTTTTTAAGCAGCTAAACTGTGCGTAAAGTACCACATTTTCGGATAATTTCTGACTTGTATCGATAGTCTCATTTAAATTTCAATAAAAATTTCACTCGTCTGAAATCACGCACTTTACACACTTGTATCATTAATTCGGTCTGATGACAAAACTAAACTACGATTTCTAATTAAAGACCAAAAAAACTACCACAAGGTTGCCACTACAACAAAATATGTTTACAATAGTAAATTCCTTTTTCTTTTTTAAACACGCTAAGATAATTTATTTATTGGTAACTTTAACTCTATATTTTAGCAAAATAACTAGATATATTTATTATTGCATAATTACGAGAGGAGATAATAAAAACTTAAACATCGGAGATTTTTGGTACAAAATCTGGTATTGCACTTGTAACACTCGAGCATTTGGTGCAAGCCAAGAAACACACTCAAATGTCATTTAAATGTTGTCAATTTTGTCAGTGACGTATCTGTCGTAGTTTTTTTGGTCTTGAATTAGAAATCGTAGTATAGATGAAAATATTTATATACCTGTAGTTATAGTTCTTGACCCAAAAATCCAGATGTTTTTTGATAAACGTTTTTATCTTTAAATCGGGAGCTTGTGATGCCGCTGCGATCTCCAACCCGAGCCAGATGACGTAGCCTCTGTCCCCCGCCACAGAAAGATCCAAGCTTGCAGGTTCCGTGGTCTTGTCAAAACGGCAGTTGTGGCCTAGTACGTCTTTCTGGAGCACTAGCTTGTCCAATAAGGCCTGTCAAAAAGATAATAAAATAGTAATAGACAGCAGTTATTCTTTTATCTATGATTGACCAAGTATTACGAATAATTAACCTATCAACGTGACGCTATGGCTAGAGATCCAAGTTTTTTGACTTGCTGTTTGGAATCGTAACAATACGAATCCACTTATAACTTTGATAATATTTAATCGTTAAAGTGTGTGAGTACCATTGATTACAATTAGGTATACTTTAGTTATTATTTCGATTAAACCATAAAAGCGAATCGCACCTTTAATTTGTGAATTATGACTACGTAGTGGTCTACGTAGTCATAATTCACAAATTAAAGGTGCGATTAAACCGCTGCTCATAAAATAGCAGCGAAGCAATTTGGAGAGCTTTAGGTAAAAACGGTATTTATTGGTAATTATCACGTCACTGCTTAAACGCGCCGTTACCGTTTTTTGGGCAGCGGT
Source organism: Apotomis betuletana (assembly GCA_932273695.1). Lineage (NCBI taxonomy): Eukaryota > Metazoa > Arthropoda > Insecta > Lepidoptera > Tortricidae > Apotomis > Apotomis betuletana. The sequence continues at coordinate 19,535,288 of OW026302.1, read as the reverse complement.
GTGATCGAGCCTTAAGGACACGAGTAAGAAAAGTGAATTTATGCTGCGATACTCACAGGTACACTGTAGGCTTCTTCCAACGCTAACACGGCACAATTGACCACCGACTTAGACTCGTCCTTAACTTGGGCTATGAGCATCTGCAGCAACCAAGTATCCATATCCACACCACTAGTCTCTTCCTCCCTTTGTGACGACTTCAAATGATCCTGAACGAAATTCTTCTTTAACTTCGCTCTTCTTCGCAATAATTCCTTGGATTTCTGGGAAGCTCTCAGTAGAACGTTCAGGAATTGAGTGGCGTATAGTCTTGAGGCCAGAATGTTGCAGGTTAGGGTTTTGGCTAGTATGTCGCGCGGATAGGAGTCGAGCGTGTAGTCGAGACTGGATATGACAAGCTTTACGTAGCAACTGTGATGGGTCTTTGTTGATAGTTCCAGGAGACTGAAATTATGTTCGTTGCCGTTATACAATTACAATAAAATAACCATGTGTGCTAATACTACATTACATACCTAGGGCGGTGAAGTCATGTATGCTCTAGATCGTAGGTGTTTGTCTAAATATGCGATCTGGGGCTATACGAATTACCGCCCGTGGTTTGTCTAAAGTTTTACGTGTTGCCTTGGCCAGGAAGTGAAATATGCTCGTCGCGTAGCGGGCAGAAAATCCCACTTACGGCCTAGGATGACGTAAAAGATATAATTTATCAAATAATAATATGATTAAACTTGCTATCAGTTTGACTCAGATCATGTGGTCAGAACGAGAACACTTTATAGCAATTACAAAAATTCAATAATAAAGTTACCTTTTAATCATAAAGCGGGCAGAAGAACAAGTGAGAAGTGAGACATGAACATAACACAATGAAAACACCTTATAGCCCTAGGAGGGCTAATTTTCCAAAATCTTCAAGTTATTAAAAAAATATGAATATTATACGAGTATAGTAGAAATTATCTAAACTAAGCTCATCCACTTACCTGCATTCACAATGGTCTAATACAATCCTATCTGCTTTTGTTCTCGTAACCGCTTACAAAAAAAGGTTAGAACTACATTGCGTGGATATTGAATTTTCAACCTTATTCATTGTTGAATAGGTTTAAAATGGTTGATGATGAAAGTTCATAGTCCTTTTTCTAGAGAATACGTTCTTGTTGAGAGTCGGGCGATTGTAAAATTCCAAAAAAGTTATGATCACCATTATTCTGTTAGTGTATTTTGTAGTCTAATGTCGAAGGAAATAGAGTCGATAATCTATATTAACCTTCCAAGGGGGTTACAATCTGCTTTTACTACGAGCTCGTTATCTTAATTTGTGGTTAACCACTCAATGGTATTGAGTTCTTAAGTGGATGAGCTTAGTTTACAAAAGTTGTACTATATATCCGCTGTTATTGGGATGCCAGGAGAAACGAGCCTTGAAAATTGTTTTTAAAGAAACATCTCTTCTCTCTTCTTCTTTATCTTCACAATACCAAGCTGTTGCCAAGAGCACCGGACGCTCATTGTTGTAAATGATTATTTCGGATATTCATAACACGGCGGCACGACCACTCTGGCAAAATAAATGATCGACCCGCTGCTCAAAAAACTATGACGCTGCGTTTACACTGTAATGTGTCGTACCGGTTTAAACGCAATTCCTTACCTTTACATCGAAGCTCAACACGTGGACGCAGTAAACGCGGTATTAAATGTATAAAAAAGACGTGACGCGTCGATGATTTTTCTTGCTTTTGACTGCGTAAGCGGTTTGGAAAGCGTGCGTTTAATCGGTACGGATACGACACGTTGCTGCGTTAACGCACCGTCACCGATTTTTGAGCGGTGTGGTCGATCATAAAAGGCGAATACTGATACCGACTCACTTCTCATACAACTGCGTGTGCTCGAGCAGGTTCAGACCAGTCTGCGAATGGCACAGCTGTCCGATGAACAGGAAGTACATCTGTGCAATGCGTTTAATCGGTACGGATACGACACGTTGCTGCGTTAACGCACCGTCACCGATTTTTGAGCGGTGTGGTCGATCATAAAAGGCGAATACTGATACCGACTCACTTCTCATACAACTGCGTGTGCTCGAGCAGGTTCAGACCAGTCTGCGAATGGCACAGCTGTCCGATGAACAGGAAGTACATCTGACACATGGTGTTGCTCATGTGCTGGGGGCTGAACAGGCACTCGTGCGCGCGGCGGCCGGTCTCGATGGCTTCCACTTGGCGGCTCACGTCCCAGAACAGCTCTTTCAGCAATCTTTGAGAGTCGGCCTGGAAACGAGGAAAAGGTCTATATTTGAAATTATTGAAAAATATAACAGATTAAATGTTCCTGCATTGCTTAAAACCAAAAAAATGTAGGTCTTACCAAATTATGTGAAAGACACCATTCATTCCATATTATTATATCTACCGTAAAGCATCACAATTTACAGGAAAAATTATAAATGTGTACCTAATTCTCATAAAGATAGGTACAATACTTTACAATGCATGTGCTCGAAAAGAGCGTATTCTAGGCATTCAAACTGTGCGGAAAGTACTACTTTTCCGCACTAGTGCTTTTTACTTTTCAATTTTTTTTTTAATTTCTAGCCGTATCTGACAGCCAGACGCAAAGAGGTTTTATTATTTGCAAAGTTTGATGAATAAGTCAAATATCGATTATTATCACGTATAAAAGTACAATAAAACCAATACTTCATTAATTAATTCATTTAACACGTCATTAATTACATTAGATATAAAATTTGATTAATAAACGAACTTTAAATCGTTATTCATTAAATAAATTTGGCTGAATTGGCGCTTGTCCCATTTTGACATAAGACGAATATTAAAGAAATACTTTTGCACATGCGCAGTAGTAGATATGTGGCGCGCGGATTACAAATAACTCCGCCATTTTTTATTGATGTCTAGTTTATTTTGAAGTTGTTTTGTGCAAATCTGCTGAAATAATGGCGAGATAAAAGGAAGAATCATGAATTTAAACCCGTAAAATGTTATTGAAGAAGTAAAAAATGTGAATGACAGCTTCTTGTTGGATAAATCAAATCAAAACACTTTTTTTCCAATGTAAACAGTCTTTGTGAGTATTAAAGTATTTTCTATTTTCTCGTACATGCATAGTAAAGTTTTGTACGGAACTCGTGTGTAAGATGATTTCCGACTCGTGTTTGTTTAATCACTCGCTCGTACCTCGCTCGTGACTAAAAATCACACTCTTCTGAAATCACCTACCTTCCACACTTGTATCGTAAATAACTATTTTTTTGCACAACTCACAAAACATACATTAGAAATACAACGCAAAATATTTCAATTAGAGGTAAACAACAGGCGGTTTTATCACTTATCTCTTCAAGACATCCTTTGGGTAGCGGAAGATATTCGAATAAAAAACAAAAAAAGTGGTGTCAAGCAATTTCGCGAAAATATTACGTTTTGGAATTAATAAAACTGAACGTTTACACCAGAATACAAATGATTCAGCTGTTACGCCGCCATTTACAATGAGAAAAACTGTGTAGTGGTGACCTGTGCTATAATGGTGACCTCGCGGTGGATCGGTACTGTGTGAAATTACATCTCTGATTTTGGTCGCTGCCAAGTAATGTAGGTCCTTACCTATATTATCTGAACTTGTTATAGGAATTTAACAAGATGGGTGTAGATAAATGTACTTACATCATTATGCTTAAGCAGGTGCCTTATGAGCTGGCAACCAGCGCGAGTCGCAGAGTGTCCAGTAGAGGTGGTGGACAGGTCCGTGTGCGAGTACTTGTTGGACGAGGGCTTCAGGTAGCTGACGATGCGCGCCACCCACGCCTTGTGGCCGCTGTCGCACAGGTTCAGAAGAGGCGCCGTGTCGGTTTCCTAAAATATTGAAAATGTACATCATTGACAGTGTTTAGTAAAAAAAAAATTGAAAATCGGTTCACGATTCTCGGAGATATCGAGTAACATACATAGAAAAAAAAAAAAAAAAAAATTAGTTGGAATTGAGAACCTCCTCCTTTTTTGAAGTCGGTTAAAAAGATCACATTGTTTGAGTTTCTATTGAGACGAAAATTGTCGGCATATTTATATAAAAATAACGTGTTATCCTTATTTACAAGTACATACACCCACATGTCAATGTAAACAATAAGAGACCTGACACGCGTTTTTTGAGCGCCGGCGTCGCCAGTGTCTTGTCAGCGCCAGCGCAGCGAGGCGGCGGCGGATAGTGCACAACGGAATCCCATCAACTATACTCACGGCAGGGACGCTATGTGGGCTATTGCAGGTTGACACATCCTACATCAAATTGCGTTCGCCCTGAATCGTCGTCATTTTTTCATATAAAGACAAATATATTTATTACCTTCAAAATACACCTGATAATTTCCCAATTCCACGTGTTGCCGTCTTTATTCTGCATCACCAGCGAAGCCCGAATCAAATTGTCACTATCACGTTCGAACAGATTAAAAAACTTAGCCGATTTAGTCACTTTGCTGACCGCGGCCCCGGTCCGAGAACTGACACTTTTGCTTTTCACTAACACACCGTAGTTCCTGTTGGCCACTTCGGCGCGCGAGCCGACGCTGTGCCGCTGCTTCGGCTCACTCTCGTTGTCCGAATCGTTTAGGAACTCTATGCTATTATCCTTGTACAGGCCGAAGCTTTTAGGCTTGGCCATGTTCGCGTTGTCGATCTCCTTTTTGCTCTTCGAGGTTTCCTCCGGCTTGTGTCTGTAGGCGCCGCTGCAGTACTGAATGATGTGGTCGAGGAACAAGGAGTGCGTGGCCGGGCGCGCCTCGTGTATGGCGTGCAGCCGGCGCAGCGCGGCCACGGCCGCCAGCGCCTGCGGCCGCCCGCCCGCCGCCTGCGCCATCAGCAGCGGCAGCGCCGGCGTTATACTGCATATTTGAGGAGGTAGCAGGAGGTGGATTAAATGCAGGAGTTGACCCAGTAGTACGGTCGCGCGGACGGATATGAACGTGTCGCTCGTCACTATCACTTCAGTCAAGCCGTCGAGTAAACCGGCCTGAAAACAAAGGGATTCTTACAAAATGGCGGGGGTTAAAATCGGAGATCTAGGGCTAACAGAGCCACTCTAGTCTAGCAATTAGCAGCAAAGTTTGTCTCAGCTCTCCGAACAAAATTGGCCAAAACGAACCATGGCCAATCTGGAGGACACTAAATCGGCTCAGGTCCCAAGTTGGCCGCTGCAGGGAAAGCATGGCTCGATGCGGTCTGCTTCGGGACCAGTCAACTCAATGCGTCTGTAACGCAGCACCACAAACGATGGCGCATCTGCTGGTTTGTCCGGCATGCCCATATTCCTGTTCGCTCCTTGACCTGAGGGATGCGACGGTCAGGGCTGTCGACGCCGCTGCCTTTTGGGCATCACATATTTGAGGAACTTCGACACGAAAGAAGAAGCTCTCCGTTAATTTGATATTACAAATAGCTTTATAATGTTAACTTACCTCTAAAAAGCACTGAAGTAGCAGTGCGAGATGAATCTCCGTAATATCGGAGCCAGTCGCGCTGAGGTGAGGTAGGATGGCGGCGCCCTCGGCGGCCACGAACCCTTCGTTAAGCCGCCATGAGTCCTGAAAATGTATTACAAAATTAGGTTATTTGTAGCTACCATAACTGGACCGCTCCCACGATATCTCCCGCATTGTACTACGTGTAAAGAGAGACCTTATTTTTCGCGTGACAAAGAATACCGAGACACAACTGTGCTTGAAGAGTAGTAAGTTTTCCACTGTCTAACTATTAGTCTACACATTTGACGCCTTAAAGACAAAAATAAACAATAAAAAAAAATACTCACTTGAAAGTCGGACGGATCTATAGCATCTAACGCCACAGAGATCTCATCTGTCCATTCAGGCTGAGGTAGCCCGACTAATTCGTAGAGCAGATCAAGTATCGCTTTCTGTAAACAAAACAATTGAATAGTATTAATGATTCACAACAATCCTGGAGTTCCTGTTAACATTGGTAATGTTAAACGCAAAGACCTAGAATAGATAACAGGATGAAAACTGAAAGCTTGGTATTTGATCTTAGCGAAAGCAGCGCGTAACCGCGAGGGCACGACGAACGCGGGCGATCGAGATAGCGAGCAGTAAACGTTAACTTTTCAAGCGCTGCATTGTTTGGATTATGCACAATCCGTGCCAATGTGCCTATATATAGGTATATATAATGGCCTCAGGAATCAAATCGGCGGTAGCTACTTGTTATTGAGCTGTGTAATCACGGAGAGCGCCAGGAGTAAGCTTACCCTGACTTCCAATCTAGGCAGGTACAAGGCGGATACCATGGCCCGGAGGCCACCAGTGTTGCGCGGATGGCAGAAATGTAGTAGCCCCGGCCAACTGCGCAGCACGCAGAGCAATGCGAGACGACTGCAAGTGAATCGCATTTCGCGCTCGTCCCTGAAACAAGGGAGTCTCATAGAACACAGTAATAATAATAATCTCGATGTACACCTTGCATTTCATTAAATTGTCGAAAGGGCCTCTACGCGTTGGCTTCGGCTCCGTGCACGCCTCCCAAAGGTCCGGGACACTATTGTCCCGTGAGCGGGTGCGACATACAGGAATAATAATAATAATAAGACATTTATTCATTGTTTTTGTACATTTTTGGTTATAGAACATGTATAATAGCAGTTGTATAGTAGTATACAAAACAATGAAAAGGTAGATGGCTCAGCTAATGCCAGTGGCCTGAGCCAATATGACTCTTGGTCACCGACGCTGTTATTCTGCCACCCCCATGACTTAGTAACTAAATACATAAAATTATTATTAGATATATAAGCTTTTAGAAAAAAATTATATTACATTACAGTAAGAAGTTTGTTAGCTTTCACGCGATGACTTTTTACTTCTTCGGGTTACTTTAACGTTACTCGGAGTTGTCGAACGTGAGTAATATAATCGCACATAGCGCTTCATTAAAATCTTACTTGTTGGCGTCGCTCCCTGCCGGACGGAAGTGGAAATCGCAGTACGGAAAGCTGAGGCATGTGAGGTCTATCCTCGCAGCGTCCCGCGACGCGGGTTCGTTCAGTGTATGCAAGAGGACTCCGCACAATGCCTCGGCCATGTGCGGCGTCGCGCACTCGGCGAGCGTCCGCGTGACTGCCGTGACTCCGCCGCACGCGATGAATAGGTCCGGGTTTAACACGCCTGTGAATAAGACAATGTTTCGTTATCTTTTTGAATGCCACAGTCGACATATCACGACATCGGAAAATTGTGCCACTGGCGCCCACGTCGTCTAGGGACGACCAAATATCAATGATCAAAAACTTTGTTAGTCAATCAGCTACAAGTGTTTTTCAATCCATGTTGATTTTGAAGCGTTTCTTAATTTTTTTTGTTATGGCCTCAAAGGCGTGGTGAATTGCATTACCGCATGGCGTTCAAAGGTTAAAGCAAAATATAATAGCCCGACAGATAGAAATACTTGCAGAAAAGTTTACATTGTTTCACTTGATCCTAATTTTTGGCGCAGTCAGTAGGATCTAACTAATAAATAATAATTAATTAACTATTTTCTAAGAATATGACGTAGGACCTGTTGTGCTGTGTTTAGATGTTGGCCCTTTCTTGTTCCTCACATATGTAAAATTGCAAAACATTTTAGAAATAAATGAGTATGAGTATCCCCCTCTACTAGGATCCAAGGCTAATAATAGTCCAGTTCCTTACATATCTCAGCCAAGGTTGCGATTGCCGGCCTGGAGAGTCGGTCGGGCGAGCCGTCGCCGGCGCCAGCTCGAGCGACCGCTGCGAGACACCTCAGTAAGCCTTCGTCCACGCGTGCGGCACGATGTCTTCTAGGACCCACGGCTCCCACCACTGCAATCACTCTTCGGACTACGCGCAAAGCTTGTGCGCGTTCTTCTTCGTTCCGGAGCATTAAATCCATCGACCTGACAACAAGCATTTCCAATGTCGATATTTACTTCTTCATTTAACGCATTCACTTCCAGGGGGCGTGGCGTAGGAACAAACTTGTACGACAGTGAACGCATATTATGCGTTGCTGGCAGTGAATGCGTTAAGTTTGAATTTTTGCGCCATAAAAGGTTTATTTTCTTCATAGCAATGCCTTAACATATCAACGGAACTTTATGACATAATAGTAGTTTTAACATTAGTCAGAAAATTAGCATTGGCTACTATTCTGCCGTGCCAAGGTAAAAGGCGACCTTTTGCTATGGAGCTCCATACAAAAACGTCGCCTTTTAGTTTAGCATGGTATTTAACACACAAACATTTTGTGTTTTACAATTTCGGCATTAACCATGACATCTATATGACCTCTAAGTCAGGGTTCGAAAGGATAATTATCAACGATAATTATCGCGATAATTATCACGATAATTATCGTGATAATAACAGGTGGATAATTATCAATTGATAATAACAAGAAATTGCGCCCGTGAAATAGAACTATATTCTAAGTATCCAAAGTGTATTTCCGCACTTGTTGCGTCTATCCGACTGAAGCTATAGCAGCAACAATGCCAATGGAAATAGAATCATCATCGGATGAAGATATTCCTTTGGCTTCTTTGGTCAAGTAATTTGTTTTCAAATCTGTCAAATCTGACGAACACCGATTTTCACTGAATCTACCTTTAATTAATGACATTCATGTTGATTTGTATTGTATTAAAATTAAACATTTTTTTTTTGTTTTGAAACAATAAACCATCGATATTTCTTATGAAACAATTTAACAAATGATCTTTTAATACTGGTGATAATTATCCGATAATTATCACGGCTCGTTATTATCTTGATAATTTCGAACCCTGCTCTAAGTTAAACGTGTGCGTGTGGATTGAGTGAGCACCCTTCAAAAATGAAAAAAAAATGTGCTGATAATTTAGTAAAAGTTCTAAAACAATTGTAAAACTAATTGATGAATTTGTAAAACGATAAATAAAAAGAATACATTCATTAACGTATGCTCACTCAGTTCTCACAAACAACCAACGAAATCTGTGAATGTGTTTATTTAACATATAATATTTATATCCAAATTTTTAGTAAAACTTATGCTTAAGGTAGGTAATAATTTGTAGATCACCTGGTTACGTATTTAAAGTTTTACAAATAATTTCGTATGCTCACTCAATCCGCACACTTTCGAAAACCCGATTTCTGATGAAAATACTGCAGATTGAAACTTCTATATATGTATATAGTTTAGTAAAACTCATATGGGAATTTGTAAAATACAAAACAAACCGCTAACGTGGCAGATTTTTGGATAATGCATGTTTGTAAGTGCTCACTCAGTCCACACATTATTCGTAAGTTAAAAATGTAAATATCTTAAGATTTGTAGTATCTAGGAAACTACAAAGTAGTTCAACTTTTAGTAATTTTTTTTACTAAATATCCACCATCTAAAATGTCAATATTCGTTGTCTGCTTTTAAAGATATTCAAATTTCATTTTAAAATACAATCTAAGATACAGTCCACATTTTAGATTGTATTTTAAGAAGTGGAGTGTGATCTAAAATGTGGACTGTATCTTAGATTGTATTTTAAAATGAAATTTGAATATCTTTAAAAGCAGACAACGAATATTGACATTTTAGATGGTAGATATTTAGTAAAAAAAATTACTAAAAGTTGAACTACTTTGTAGTTTCCTAGATACTACAAATCTTAAGATATTTACATTTTTAACTTACGAATAATGTGTGGACTGAGTGAGCACTTACAAACATGCATTATCCAAAAATCTGCCACGTTAGCGGTTTGTTTTGTATTTTACAAATTCCCATATGAGTTTTACTAAACTATATACATATATAGAAGTTTCAATCTGCAGTATTTTCATCAGATATCGGGTTTTCGAAAGTGTGCGGATTGAGTGAGCATACGAAATTATTTGTAAAACTTTAAATACGTAACCAGGTGATCTACAAATTATTATCTACCTTAAGCATAAGTTTTACAAAAAATTTGGATATAAATATTATATGTTAAATAAACACATTCACAGATTTCGTTGGTTGTTTGTGAGAACTGAGTGAGCATACGTTAATGAATGTATTCTTTTTATTTATCGTTTTACAAATTCATCAATTAGTTTTACAATTGTTTTAGAACTTTTACTAAATGATCAGCACATTTTTTTTCATTTTTGAAGGGTGCTCACTCAATCCACACGCACACAAGTTAAACGGGTACACACAGTCGGCTTGTGGCTTTCTAACAAATTTTGATGCTAAGCCCAGCATCTCGCATCTCGTCTTAGTAAGCTTAGAAGCTGATATAAAACTAGGGTGAGTCAATAGTCAATGACAACATTGATATGATAGAGACAGGTTATGTTATATTTATATTATTTATACTGTATTACAATGACATTCCTATTAACTGGCCCATTACTTATTTATTACAAATGCACTTGTCTTATATAACCAAAAAAATGTTGTGTGAAATCTTAGTATAATTGTAATTGTTAATAACTGGTGCCTGGTCAACTGTGTACTTGTCCGCCCTGGTTTGTTGATTATGTTTGTTGTATATGTAGTATGAGCTAGTGCGACACGTTGTATTCGTAACAAGGCGATTACTGGATTAGTTGGGCTTAAAACCGTTCATGCGCAAGAAGCTCCAGTAAAACTAGCACTCTTTATACTTTACGTTGAGGTACAGTTATGTGCCTGATATTCTAGAATTGCTTCGCAAATTTTTGACGACGCGGTTGGCGCCGTTGGTAGTCCATCTGACTAATGGCGGTGCTCCTGCTTATCTATATATGCATTTTTAAATTATGAATATCGTTGTCTAGTACCCATAGTACAAACTTTGCTTAGTCTGGGACTAGGTTGATTTGTCTAAGTTTGTCCCTTAATAAAAAAAAATCGTAAATACTCGCAAACATATTGAAAAATTAACAAATTTTTCAATCAGACCTGAGCACTTTATCAAATGTCTCCTTTGGAATTCAACACTAAGATTCGGAGGAAATGGGGTCGCAATTGTACTGTATTAAACCATTTCCAGAAAAAGATTTGATGCGAATGTCACGCTAAATTTTTTTATACATTTGATTGCGTTTACGATGCGACGTCATTTTTTGAGGAGTGGTGTGGAGAGCTTACTGTATGGTTTGGATATAACACATCACTGTCAGCAGTAGCAGTAGCAGTGTGGTTGAGCCTTTACTTGTCACATGAAATTCGTTTTTTCACAGTTTATGTCTATTTACCTGGTAACAAGATAAGGCAGCCTCAGGTTGTTGAATGTTGCAACATCACTTTCAGTTTTGATCAAATACCGGAGCACTCTTAAAGCTGCTGCTCGTAATACCATAGACTCATCCACCAGGCTCAGTCTTATGCTGAAATAAAAGGTTTTTTTTACAGATTCTTGAAACTGCTATGTTTCATTATATTTTAATGTGGTCTTGTGTCAATTTTTTATTGCACCATTGATACAAAGATCACAAAAAATCGATATAATAATAATAATAATAATAATAAGCCTTTATTTAACAATCTTATATACAAAACAAATAATTTACTAATTAACTGACACTTTGATTGTCTTGCGTTTCCGAAAAGGCCTCCCCAAGCGCTTGCCACATTTTCCGATTCTGGGCCGTCCTTCTCCAAGTGACTCCGGCAAATTTTTTAATCTCATCTTCCCATCTGAGCCGCTGTCTCCCTTTCCTTCTCTTGTTTTGTCGCGGACACCATTCTGTTACATCCTTAGCCCATTTTCCTTTGCTGCTTCTCACCATATGGCCTGCCCACCTCCATTTTAGTTTTCTTGTGCAGTATGTTACATCTGTGAGTTTAGTTTGATTCCGTAGTGTTTTTAGCTTTATTTTGTCTTTTAGTCTTACATTGAGCATGCTTCGCTCCATATTGTGTTGACAGGTCTCAAGTTTGCGCATATTTTGTTTCGTCAAGCTCCATGTTTGACATCCATATGTCAATACGGGTAAGATACACGAGTCAAATATCTTTTTCTTAGATTTTAGTGGTACTTGCGGGTTTTTCACAATTTCTTTGAGGGACCAATATCTTTTCCATGCTAATTGAACTCGATTATCTACTTCTTTTGATGTAAGGTCTTTTGGTGAGATTATTTGGCCCAGGTATATGTATTCATCAACATATTCTATTATGGCACCATTGACTTCAATAGGGGTTTTTTCGAGATTTGTCATTACTTTGGTCTTTGAAATGTTCATTGAAAGCCCAACTCTACTGCTTTCTTTCACAAGCTGTTCAAGCATATTTTGTAGGCTTTTTGGGTCTTCTGCGATCAGAATCAGATCATCTGCAAATCTTAGATGGTTAAGTTTGATTCCGTTAAGATTTAGTCCATATGTGGTCCACTCAAGATGCCTAAATATGTCTTCCAGTACTGCTGAAAAAAGTTTGGGTGATAATGGATCTCCCTGACGGACTCCTCTTTTTATAGGGAACAGTTCGCCTAGTCTTTCAGTTTTTATTTTTGCTTGCATGTTCTTGTATATATTTTTAATTATGCGTAAGTACTTGTATTCGATGCCTTGAGCTTCTAGCGCTTCCCAGATTTTGGCGTGTTTGAGAGAATCAAACGCTTTGTTGTAATCTACGAACGCTAAGTAATAGGTGATACAATATTCGTTGCATTTCTGTATAACTTGCTTAATGGTGTGTATATGGTCGATTGTCGAAAAATCGTTACGAAAGCCGGCTTGCTCTCTGGGTTGGTTTTCGTCCAGAGTTTTCGTTAAGCGGTCTAGTATTATTTTGGAAAATATTTTATATACGTTAGACATAAGGCTGATGGGTCTATAGTTAGCTATTTCATCTTTCTTCCCCTTTTTATGCAGCAATATTATGGTAGATGTGGTCCATTGGTATGGTATATATTCTGATTCTAATATATCATTAAATAAGTCTGTGATGTTATTTAGTATGATGTCAGATGTTCCTAATAAAATTTCGTTAGATATACAGTCCTCACCTGGTGCCTTATTTCTCTTTTGTGATTTTATAGCTTTTTCTACTTCATCTTTTAAGATGCATGGTATTTTTCCATTACAGTTTCCTTCCTTTTCACAAAATAGATCATTTCCATCCAGTATTACGTCATCGCTGTATATCTCGCGGTAATAATCGGTAGCTACTTGCAGTATTTCGATCCTATTTGTTTTATTTTTCTTGTGTTTGTGGTGTGTCATGCTGTCTATCCAGTTTGTACATTCTTTCAGCTCTTTCCACGCTTTCTTGACACCTCCTGATTTATCAATATAGTAGTTTATAATATTACTCCTTCTTTTCTGATTATGTTTCCTAATTTGCAGATTTATTTCTTTGCTTAGCTGTCCTATCTGTCTAAGTATTAATGTTATGAAACATGTAATGTCTCATTATCTCTTTGGATAAGAAGTCCGTTGACCATCTGCATAACAGTGTACCAAAAATAATTGGTATCAGTTCAGCTGTTCACATGAGAGGAAGCCACACAGACCAAAGGTCATTTAATGTAGCAAATATGAAGTTTACCACATTGTTTTTTTCCTATATAGCATTTGGTTACAGATTATTAATACCAAACATTAAAATGTAGTTTGAAGTTAACCCTTTACCGCATATAGGAACAAAATAGTTGTTTGAATTTGAACCTTGACCTGTGCCAATAAGGTCCAAGTTCATATCTGCCATATATGGCTTCGTATGCGGTAAAGGTTTAAGCAAAAAATCACATAATATCAAAATCAGACGAACCATTAAGTAAAACATTATACTAGACAATATGCTTAAACCTTACATTTAAATTACAATGGGACTTCCAGAATTACAAACATTCTAACAAGGTGTAAGTATAGTAGGTTTGAATTTATAACCTTAGTTCCATTAATTTAATAGTGTCAATTGAGTTATATTAAGAATAACACAGTCTTGATTAATATTAAGTGCTTACATTCTCCACTCTCTCATTTGAATTTTGTCACTATACATAGTAGCGATTTTCATTTTTCATATACAATCTCATTTGACAAGTGAAAGTTTCATACAAACTACATATAGTTTTAAGTCCCAAATATATCTTTTTAGCAATAATTGAGATGATGCTATACTTAAGGAGTTTAAAATGAACAACAATTTTTTTGTGTAGTTTGTAACTAGATCATAGCTAACAATTATTTATCAAAACAAAGCAACTTTAGATATCAAACATACCATGTCATTAACTCATCAGTAGTGAATCCCAGGTTAGTGATATCCTCCTTGCCCAGGAGGGTCACCAATGCAGTCAAATAGGAAAGCTTGCGGGTGTCTGAGCTACTTCTCTGGGCCCCCCGGAACACTGTGACCTTTGGCACAGTTTTGTTGGTTGGTGAAACCTCATATTGGAATGGTTTCATTAAGTACAACCCTTCAATTATCGCTATAACATTCTCCTTTGGTGTTCTGTTTTTGATGTCCAGTTTGAATACATCACTTGTGCTTTTGCCTAGAAAAATAAATAAAAAACTTGCAATATTCTATCATATCCAGTTCATATTTAGAAAGTAATGCTTTAATATATATTAATATTAGCATCACGGCAAAATTTTAACGAACATGCATCATAAGATTGCCTAGTAAAATTGTAAACAAAATAAGGATTTTCCATTTTGTTTATTATTAATAAGCTTAACGGAATTTCCTATGGACAATACTTTATTTATGATGTAATTATTGAATATAAGAACTTTACAGTAAATTGTGTTTCGTGAATGCTTTACAATAACAACAAACTACTTATTACTTTCGAGTTTATAACCTCATTTTTATCACTTTCTCAAGATTACTTTTACCTCTCGTGTATAGTTTTAAAACTAGTAAATGAACGTCCGTGGCCATTGTATAGCATAACGAGAATCTTATACAAACGAGTACTATACCTTTTCTTCGACTATACCAATTTTCAGAAGTAGCCATTATAAAATCATTTCATGGCACAGTTGATGGACGAAAGAAGCTCATGGTAAATTCAGTCACAATATTACATTATATAGGAGTATACACAAGTATGAAACAACAACCAAACTGCTATTGATAAAAATATATAATCTAACACATCGAGTTAAATATTATTGACAATTTGCTAAACATTATTTATGAAAGCTTGCTTGACTTCATTTTGAGGTTATATTTGGCATAAGTGTTGCCATTCTTTTATGAAGTTGTAAACAACTGCAGTGCGACATCCCACTGATCCTACTTGTATTTTGCGATAGGCTTATCCAGATTGCTAACATTTTGTAACTTTTAATTACGCTTAAACAATTATAAAAATTCAAATTGAATCAAAATTACCAATGGAAGCATTATTAATGTTGTGATAGTTGCATTTATAAATATTTTCTTAGTGTTGTATGCTAGCATAAACTTATAATCGCCACCGATCGCCACACTCGTTACCTAACTTCCAGATAACAGTACCCAACGTCAGACTTCGTCGAGTAATTGTTAGGAAATCGGATAATGTGTAGTGTATTGTTAGGAAATTTCTTCCGATGGATCGGATCGGAAGGTGTGGAACGGGTTTAAAACTGGAAGCAATCGGATAAATGTGTTGTGCAATTGTCCGATTTATCGGAAGAAATCGGATGATGTGTAGTGCAATTGTTAGGACATTTCTTCGGATAGGAAGGTCTGGAGCGGGTTTAAGAACTCATACTTGAACTGTCAAACTGTTCCTTTCCTTCAAGTTATTATTATTGATTCTTTGATTATTATTAATTCGTTTATGGCGGCTCGCAGTCGCAGCTTGTGCCAGTATCAGTTTTTTTGGTTTATAACCGATTCAATAATGCATGACTTCCGTGTTAAATAAGTCTTATCAAAAAAATAAAACAAGAGATGAGATGAACATGAACAAAGATCTGCCATCCTCCTTCAAGTTTCCTTCATCCTTCGCAGCTTGATTTGACATTGACAGTCCGACTCCGACCAGCCCAGACCAGCCAGTCCGTCTCCTCTCCGCTGTCTCCGTCCCACGGGTACGGGTATTCAACTTACAGTGAAATAATACGTACACAGACTTGTAAGTTTTTTCCGAATTAGTTATATTGGTACAGCTATAAGTAGGAAATAATTTGGATTATTTTATTACTGTTATCTATTTTTACAGTTCACACGTACAACGTTAGGTGCGACAAAATGCACTCATGTCCAATGGATGTTAATCCACAATCAGTGGACAAAAATTTAACTGAAACAGAGAACCGAGAGAGCACACCACCGGTAGAAGAAAAACCAATTGATACAAGAATGCAAGACTGGACTAAGGATGAAATCTTTCAGCTTCTACAAACAATTAAAAGATTTGGATCGAAAAACATTTCAGAGATAGCTGACAATATTCCAACTAAAACAGAAGAACAAATTAAAAATGCTATTGATCATTACAAAGAAAGGGCTTTACGGCATCGTCATGCTTTACCCAAAAGAAAAGCTTGGACGACTAGAAAAAATCCACGACCTCCTGTGCCTCTATGTGAATGGGCTAAGTTGTTACAAGACACTTTGAGTTTCAAGGATCTGTATACTGAAACAGCAACAGCTTTGAGAATTATTGCGGACTTTGAAAAATTTCCACCAGCGCATCAGACTGAAAAAATTGATTTCCAAAGTGTTTACCAGTCTTTAGCCAATGCCATGGAAGGTAAGACAATATTAGAAGATCCAACAATGGCCACTGTATTCCAAACATGTCTTCTTGATACAGCTATGAACAGTAGAGTCACCATGCGTGCTGGAGCATTGCTTAATGTTATTGAATATATAGACATGAATGATAAAGATATTACTGTATTGCCGAGGCCTAGTGAGGATGGTGAGCTGACCACATTGAGACACTTGGCATCTCAAAAAAACTATAACCCTTTGGGTATTACTGAACAGAACCTCAGGCTCTAGTCTGCTCTAGATAGATTAAGATGATGACTGATTTTCAATTTACCACATACTTGTGGTTATTATATGAATAAAAATAGCTCAATGTGTCATGAACGAAAATTCATATAAGAACTTTGAAAAATGAGACTTCAATCCTCATAATTCAACATAACAATATTTTTATTGGGATCTAATGTTTGAATGGGACAGACACTAGATCCCAATAAAAAATAGGAGCAATACACTTTTTTTTATTAGGCTTATTTAGTAAGGTGTATGTATGTCAAGACAAATAAAAAAGTTGGTCATTAACTTAAATAAATATTTTATTTCATCCCAAAAGAAACAAAGGTTATATGTTTTTGGTACATGAGATATGGTATAATCTCCATATCTAATAGTATGGTACCCCATACAATCCAGGCAGAACTGTATTATGTGTTTTTGTGATAATTCCATACCTGGGAAGCATAACACTGTAAGTGCATTTCATGTATATACATTTAAGTATATATGTTCATGTACATGGCACTTGCAGTGTTATGCTTCCTAGGTATCTATATCATTTTATTCACTTAAGATATAAGTATGTGTCTTTGTCTGATATTTATTAAAATCTACATATTACAGCACAATTGAGGTAATCAATTCCAATAGATTGCTACTTAGAAATAGAAACCAATAATGTAATTGTAATTAAAAAAAGTTAAATTGAGTCATAATCTTTTATATTTGTTTTATTTAATTATTATTTGCTAAAGTTATAGTTCTCATACCTATTCAGATTCACATTAAATTAGGTTTTCATTCTGTTCTTTTTAGCTTTAATTTATAAATTTTCTTTGTAATGTTTGTACACTTTTATCCCAATACCGACCCGATGCTGCATTTACATACTTTAGAACAACTCAGGAATAGTTATGAATTGAGCCACTCTACAAAGCGCGCGAATATCTTAAGCGCCACATTAACAACTCTGTCCCAGAATCCAGTCTCTTCAGGTTCCTGCTTCTGCGGCGCGCTCAAGTCGTCATCATCAAAAGATTCCATTTGCCGCTTTTGACGAAGAAGTGTGTCCGCTGGTAGTATGTCATCTGAAAGAGGTAACGTAAAATAAAAAAATATTACGGGATAATCTCACATAAATTAAACTAGTCCCAAACTAAGCAATAAGTAAGTAATTATTTATTTGTAAAACATAGGTAACATAACACAGGATGGTACAGAAGTACAAATGGTCTCACTATGTTTAGCAAAGCTTGGTACTATGGGTACTAGACGACGATATACATAATGTATAAATACATACGAGGATATAGATAACATCCATGACCCAGGAACAAATATTTGAGTTCATCGCACAAGTATTTGCCCTGGCCGGGATTCGAACCCAGGTCCGCCGGCTCGGCCGGCAGGTGCACGATAAACTGCGCCAACCGCGTCGTCGTCTAGTAAAGTATATATTTAGTTCAGTAGATAAAAGGTGATATTTTTACATTTGGTCATGAGATGCTATCGATCATCGGGATTCCAGCAGTTGTATGGAAATACCTTAATACCTACATCAGGGATATGAATATGAACGTTGGCGCCGGTGTTTTTTATGGAGGCAGAATTAATTTCATTTTATTATTGATTCTTCTGATTCCCCGATCCCTGTACATAACACTCAATTCAAATTGTCAATGTTCTGGACCGGCGTAGGTATTGTAACCAAATTTACTGAAAATTCTGACTGGCCTTGCGTTGTCGTCCTTTCCAAAAGGTATAATAGCTAATACTTATTTCTGCAAAGTAGATAAGCACTCACTTGTTAAATCCGTTTCTGGAAGAGCGATCTGAAAAAAAAGAATTAAGTAGTTAGGTATACCTATAATTAAATGTACTTAGCCACTGAATGACTACGTAATGTATTCAGTTTCCGCTGTGAAACTGATCTAAGACTGGATGACTTACTGATTTCATTATTCATTTCGCACATACGATACAAGACTTTATTTTACTCAGACAAGGTTTAAAATGAAATGGCTAAGTTAATAATAGGATCGAGCTAATTACAGTGACTTTACCAGGATTGAAAACATGGAGGTAAAATGTACAGTCAACTGCGAAAATGTATCTCACTTGGCATATTATATACCTAAAGGCGAGAGTTTATTTGTGTATGTATGTTGGTTACTTTTTAACGCTGAAAGGGCTGAACAGATTAGCATGAACATTAGAACTGAGATAGTTTATAGGTACCCCAACTTAACTCGTAGTATAATAGTATAGATATTATGTTTTAACGCAAGGGAAGCCGCGGGTACAAGTTATTAAATTCCCGATATGGTTATAGTAGTACCTACCTACTTATAGTGCGTGAAATGCGATTCGCGTTTCGAATAGGCTCTTAGCTAAGCTGCAGACAGACATGGCGAAACTACAAGGGTTTCTTGTTGATTACGGATCCCTAAAAATTTATAAAACGTAATAAGACGTAAGTATATTTAATTTATTCATTAGATTTGTCTAAAGGTTGTCTGGAAGAGATCGCTATTTAGCGATAAGACCGCCTGTTGTTTACCTCTGCCTGTTATTTTAATGTATCTCATGTTGTGTTGTATATTCCTTGATGTTGGAGGTGTGCAATAAAGAGTATTTGTGTAGATTTAATTCACGCCAAAGATATAAGAACACTAAATTGCCAACGCCTATTTTACAAATAAGTACATAATAAACCACTGAATCTCAATCGGATCATACCTAACCTCTTCTGGCTACGAAGCCACAAACACAAACAGATAGACAGTCAAAGTTCATATTAGGTACCTACCCATAAAATGTGTCTAGGCGGGAGAACCGCTCGTGGAGCATGGGCCTAAACGTTTGCCCTCTTATTTTAAACCTTCTTTTCCTTTTTAATCCCTAAAAACAGATTTTTACTTACTTGATACCCATTGGCACATATCGTTAAACAGACCACCACCACAGCCACGGCCACAGCGATGTGCACATCGACGGGTCTCATCTCGGCGACGACAATTACCACATTACGTCTCCATGACTGTGAACTTGCATTATATAGAAGGGCGTGGCAGCCGGGAAATCATGGCTTACCGTGAATACGGTGATTGCCTGTGTCGGTGTTTTGTACATCTTTAGGTACCATGTTAGATAGTACAGTCAGCATTGAATACGTATTATTATCAATGGTCGATTACGCCTCCCGGATGGTTGACACTAATTAGCCGATAATAACTGACAAAGCATGGTCGAATTTTAATTCTATATGGCAGGAGTTCTCGAACTTTTTCAGATCGCGGCGCTGAATTTTTTTGGCGCCCTAGCTGAAAATACGGTACTACGATAATTAAGTTACCATATTCGAGATAACCAACTTCGAGAAAGAGGTCAATCGTCGAATCCGACTTGGCTGGGCAGCGTTTGGGAGGCTATGTAGGTACCTACTATCTTTTCGTCCAATATCCCGCAGTGTCTTAAGATAAAAGTCTTTGAACAGTGTGTGTTGCCAGTGATGACATACGGAACTGAAACGTGGTCGCTCACGATGAGCCTTAGAAGAAGGAGGGAGGGCTATGCTCGGAGTTTCTTTGCGAGATCGAATCAGAAATGAAGAGATCCGTAGAAGAACCAGAGTAACCGACATATATAGCCCGAAGGATAGCAAAACTTAGGTGGCAATGGGAAGGGCACATCGCTCGTAAAACCGACGGCCGCTGGGGCCATCGAGTTCTTGAGTGGCGACCACGCACCGGACGACGCAGCGGGGGTAGGCCCCCACAAGGTGGACTGATGACCTGGTGAAGGTCGCTGGAGTCCGCTGGATGCGGGAGGTGCAGGACCGGTCATGGTGGCGTTCTCTGGGGGAGGCCTATGTCCAGCAGTGGACGTCTTTTGGCTGATGAGGATGATGATAATTAAGTTTATTTTTCGAAAAATACTTAGTATACCAGGGTCACCTCACGTTGCCCTCCCAAGCAGCACACAGGATACATTACATAAGCGCTTATACAGCGAATTTAAACTGTATAAGGTCTGTATACCTAAGCTCTTAAAAATCAGCGTCCGTGCTACTGGGGCACAGTTTTGTGTCGTGCCGCACAATTTGCGAACCCCTGCTATAGTATAGGGTTAATTTTATGTTAAGTTTATTTTACACTAGCTACCTATATATCCTACTAGGTCAATAATATACACTAAGACACTAAAGCTGAGCGTGAGTTTTTTCCTTCAACCGCTACGAGCGACTTTACGTAGATCGTCGTTCCATGTTGCTCGAGTAGGTACCCTAGATGTCACATATCCTTACGTCTCCACTCTAGGCCACCATGTAGGTGGGTATATATGGATTTTTTGGTTCCTTATAGTGTGTGTGTGTGTCTACTCTATTATGAATGTTTCAATTCAATTCAATTATTTATTCAATAACAATAAACATTGTATTTGAAACAGTTACATGTCAGATTTTACTTCAGTTGAAATACGTCTGTATTGGATCGCCGTTATGGCTGGTCTTGTATTTTACGTAGGTAACTACTTAGTTAGTTACCTATCCTAAAAAATCTAAATTCGGGAAAATAAGTGTAGCTGAAGTGTTCATTCCCAACCTTTCATTAGTATTTCCTTTCTACAAATCAGCGTGTATGCGTTTCTGACAATCGCATGCATGGCTCATGTAAGTAGGTATCTGTATGTCATTTATTGAGCGACCTTGTCGATTCAGCGTACTGTGCCGCATGAAAGCATCCGAATAATGGCGGGACTAGTGGGATGTAGCAACTAGTCATCGTTGGCGGAACTAACACGTAATAAACAAATTATACAACATGCGATTCCGTGGTTCAGGTTCAAGGGTGGATATGATACATGTACAAAATGCATTTTGTGCAAATAGATCGCTGGAGACAAGTGACACGCACCAATAACTAAATGCTGCGAATTAGCAACAATGCTAGGCTAGGTCTCATTTATCGAACCTGTATAAGCGAAAGGATTTTGGCGCGTGTCAAATGTAAACTGATGGTAATTGTTTTACCCGTTACCTTTTGGTAAAAAAAGTTTCCTACTAAACTTCCTAACTTTAATTAACCGTAGGTACCTAAGTACTTGTACAGGCGATAACGTGTACCTACCTACTGCACTGAACGTGTTAGTTTCGTAAAGTTGGGTGCATTGACATTATGAATAATTTGAAATTGTTTATTCGGTAAACGAAGCTAAAGATGACAAATCAAGTTCCGGAAAATGACGTGCCCCATGTGCTGTTTACCTAGGTACTGCTTTCGGTTTCTTCATTACCTACTTAAGCGTCTGGGAGGAAACGTTGGCCAAATTGTAATAAGTCCGGTCAGTACTTCCAGCAGTTTACCAGTTTTAGTGTTTAGTGATGTAGAAGTATTTAAGTTACAGGTACACTGTATTACGTAAGTTACAGTACAGCAAAAATATTGCATATCTGGGGCAAGAACATATACCTACAGATATATCTTACCTACTTACTTAAATATCACTAAAACCGGAAATATATTTTTTTTTACCTGTCGGGTACCGTGGGATGCCTGTTCGTTTGTCTCGCTTAAACTCGAGAACGGCTGGGTAGATTTAGCTAATTATGGTTTTGAAATGTTTGTCGTAGAGTCCAGGGAAGGTTTAAACGGTGAGGTATTAGCAGCTTCAATATACAGTCCGAATTCCAAGCTGGCGGAGCCGCGGGCATAGCTAGTACTTGATAAACATTGTTAGTGCCATCATCAGATCCCAACATGGTGACGATAGGAAGAATTTTCAGAATCGGTCCACAACTGCCGGAACAATCGAGTAACATACATACCTACAAAGAAATAAATCAACTTAGTCAAAATTGAGAACCTCACCATTTTATTGAAGTCGGTTGAAAACAGACCAAATTGGAATAAGATTGAAGGTTCCCCTAACCTTATTTAAATAATTTCTAATATAAGAATAAAATACTACTACATTTTGAATAGGATTTTTCAGAATAAGTCAGGTCGTAAAGTGTATAATAGAAAATTAGAAAAAAAGCACTCAAATAGTATGATCCAAGACACCTGTAGTAAATAATACTATTTGAAGCTGGAGGTCAACAGGTTTAGCACAAATGTATTATTTATATACATAAATATTTTTTTAATCGACATACCTCAAAATGACTAATATGCATAGTACAGAAGTGATAATGTAGTGTACATATTTGCTATTTTATGCAACACTTGCATTCCCTTTAGAATCTTTAGTTCCAGTTATGGTTACGGTCTTGGAACATCGCATCTCAAGCCCTTTCCTAATTATCGTCATCTTACTGCCGAAAGACGAACGAACTGTTGAATTAACCTGGCCTGGCTAGCCTGGCCTCCGAACAAACGTAATCACTATCTATTTAATGGGTAATTCCACAAAATTCATTGCGTGTTCTTTTATTTATAATGCAAATTTGATTTTTGACTAATGTTACTTTTTATCTCAGTTATTAATACATTAATTCACACTCGTACTAATTGCAATTATTTTCTCGATGAAATTTGAACCACATAGAGTTGAGCACCAACATCCTAATTGCAACTACTTTTTCCGAAAAATTTGTAGGATTGTTCTCCAAGGTATTCAAATATACTTAGGTAAATTTGCGTCAACAATAAAAGAACGCACAGGAAATGGTAGCTTGCTTCACTCTTTGTCGTGGGATTCCCACATGGTTTCCCACAATTTGGACTAGATCGATTCACTGTATTGGGGGTCCTTCACTCTGACGTCCGGTACGCGATCGTATATGGGTGCTTTGGTCTGTCAGACAGTTCTTATAAATAAAACCATTCATATAAACTTAGTCAATATAATTATAGCTACAACCACAGCACTCAAGTAAAGTCTAATATCTACAAAAAAAACATTTGAATTCCACTGTCTATGGTTTGGTATGACAATTTTCTTTTTGCTCAAGATGGTGTAAACTGTTCAGCAACTCAGTGGACACTACTTTTGGGCACTCTACTATGATAAAGTAGAAGTGCTGAGTTTAGAAATCACTTTTGACGATAAAATTGGATAGCATACCTCTGTTAAGGGGCGCAGGATATGAATGATCGGCGTTAACAATAAAATTACAGATGCCTCTCCTCTCGTAACGTTTTGGACGCCTCAGTCGTCATAATCACGACATCGGAAAAATATGCCACTATCAAAAACTTTTCAATTCAAACTGCTACAAGTGTTTTTCAATCCCTGTTGATGTTGGAGCACTTACAATTTCTTTTTTGCGGTGACATCACTGTTATGTTGAATTGCTTGACTGCTTGGCGGTAAAAAGGCTAAACAACGCTAATGGCGTTAGTATTGAAGGCTGAGGTCTATTTGGTTTTAAAACTTTTAATTTGTAGATATGACTTCACACAACTGTGGCTCTTATTTCTTCGAGCCCCCGAAGCCTGAGAAGCCCATGATCTGCGCCAGCTCGGACTGCGCCGGCGCGTCGTCGTCCTGCTCGTCTCCTTCCTGCAGCTTGCGCTTCTTGTCCCGGCGGCGCTCGCGGCGGAGCTCCTTCACGCGCGCCTCCTCCTCGGCCGCCTCTCGTAGACGGCTGTCGAGCTCGTATTCGCGAATCCTTTCTTCTAATTTGCGTTTGTTGCTGGCGAATCTTGCTTTAACCTGAAATGTGATGATTTAAAGTGATTTATTTTTTATTCAATCTAATAATTCTATTTTGAAGTTGTGCCATTTATGAATTCTATTATCAATAACATAGGAAGTATCTTAAAATTATTGTAGATATTGTTTACGATAAGTTACATTTTAGCTTCTTTTTTATAATCTTTATTTGTAATTGTCATAAATGAGCTACAGTTTGTTTTAACTTAATTTTTTGAACTTTATTGGACAAAATACAAAAGTAAAAGTACAAATAAGTAGTATATTAATGCCTTAAGTTAAGGCATTCTTTACAGTCAACCAGAGGACTAAAAAATAATATTTGTTGTGCAGAGCCTTTTTATATAAATGGATTGTATAGGGAAAGATGATGTAATAGAAAGATAGATTTTTACTGAATTTGAGTCAGAGGCATTTGCAAATGGAAGTAAATATAAATGGAAAAAGTTGAGATGCTGCATTTGCCAATAGATTCCATTAATTACTTAATGATCTAAACAAACTTATCTTCAAACTTTCTGTTTTTATGACATGATAATTAACTATATTATAGTAAATGATGACTTTACCCATTAAATGTAGCTTGGTCATATTCAAGATAACTATCATGTAAGTTTGCATGTCTTAAGGTACCGTACCATTTGACATGACATGAACAATAAATATTAGGATTCTATTGGGTAATTCCACCAGAATGTCAACTTTGTCAGGCACATGGCAACATAAAAAGTCCTAGAATTATCAATATGAGACAAGTTTGCAAATATTGACATAAAAAAAGTACAGCCTATCTTTGTTAGAAGTATGAAAATAATGGTCTACTAGTAGCCAACTTCAGTGGTACAAACTAAAATGGCACAAATAGCAGATATTTATAATATTACCTGGTCCAATGAACTCCTTTCAATCTTCATAGACATGCCAAGATTCCGCTGATGCTTTTTACCATTGATGTGGTCCAGAAAGTTAATGGAGTCCTTGACAACACAGTCGCACACATTGCAGTAGTAGCCTCCGGACTGAGAGGTGGGGGTGTTCTTTGTGATGACAACACTCTTGCCCAACTTGGAATCCAAGTCAACTTTGTACTCTCGCTGCTTCAGGAGCTCTCGCTTTATTGGTGGGGCTGGAATT
Organism: Apotomis betuletana; assembly: GCA_932273695.1. Lineage (NCBI taxonomy): Eukaryota > Metazoa > Arthropoda > Insecta > Lepidoptera > Tortricidae > Apotomis > Apotomis betuletana. The sequence continues at coordinate 19,509,540 of OW026302.1, read as the reverse complement.
TTTATAATACAAATAGGTATAATTGTGGTGTTAAGAAATTATATTCTTTTCATACCAATGATATCAGCTACTAAAGTGTCATTATTTTCGTTACCACCAGTGATAATGAAAATAATGCGTAATTTGAGAACAAACAATATGATATTGTTTCTTTAGTATTTATTTGCATAAATGACACCAAAAGTACAAGTACTGAGGTCTTATAAGGTAAATAAAGCTACCTTAGAATGTGTCAGTTAATTGCATTCTACTAGGTCTGCTTAAAATTTACTTCTGGCTCTTTCTTCTAAATTTACAATGTCCCTTTCGCATTCCAGACTATTTTTCTGTAAATTCTCTACCTTATTATTATATTTGTTCCATCTGTAGACTGTAGTTCATTGCAATGAAATCACTCCCCTAACTTTGTGACCGACACTGTTCTGCTTCCGTTATTACATTGGCATAGTAAATATATTTAATATATCTACAGATTTGTGGCAACAATCTATACAAGTATTCTTTATTGCATTTTATTAGTTTTATTTCCAGAAGGGCAGCAAGCTAGTCAAATAAGGTTGATTTTATAAGAGATTACGATAGATATTCAATATCAGTGTATTATTCTAAGGTAACTCGTTAATGTACCTTTCTTTTTGGAGCGTTCCTCTTCTTCTAATTCTGCTTTCAACCTCTCTGAAGCGATCTTCTCGAACTCATCTTTGTCCCACTTCCTACGGTGGTCGTCTGGTCTCATACTCATCTTGATTGCGGCAATTAATGTCCTGTTAACAAAATATCACCACGAGATACACGTATTCGGTTATAACCAAATACGAGTGTCTAAATAACAGTAGTAATATCACAACAGACAACAGAAATATAAATACGACATATTTTATTTTGGCTTTGACTTGACAGTCTTGACAGAAGCCACAGAGCCCACACAGATCAGACGTGATATTTTCACGTTGACAGACAAAAGTTGCCAGTCATGAAATTAATTTCTTAATATTGACGGATATGATTAGATCGGCTTCCGGTTCGTGTCCCAAGATGGCCGCATGCGTTTAAGTTTAGTTGTTCATTATTTATTCATTTTAGTTGTTCAATGTGTAGTATTGATAGCGTATTGTGCAGTGATCTAACGTATGAGTGAATAGCTAATGAAGAATTCAACTTGAAGCGTTCATAGCCCTTCCTGGGTCAAGGCCCGATAGTCCGCGTGGTTTTTTGTAAATCGCTATCACTTTACAAAAAGCACGATTTTTTCAACTCACCGTACAACGTGGTATCAATCCTCTATCTAGTCGCCTAGTGCGATTGGCAACGAGACATTGGCAGTAAAGGCTGATTTAGACGATGCCAATTTTGAGACGCCTAAATTACGGCGCCAGTGATTACCGCACAGCACACCTCCGACCGTTTAGACGATGACTATGTTCAGCCGCCTAAATCTCGCCGCCAGTCGTGTTTACACGGTGCTTTTTTTCAGTACCAGTCATTAGTGGCAGCGAGAGACGCGGAGGGGGGGTCACTGGCGCCAAAAAATAGGCTCGTGTTCTATTCCGCGCCAGCGCTGGCATGCGGCGAAAAAATGGCGCGGAAAGTGTTTACACGGTGCTTTTTCGAGGCGCCGTAATTTAGGCGTCTCAAAATTGGCATCGTCTAAATCAGCCTTAATGGTCGCTTAACTGTGACCGGTTGCCATTTAAAAAAAAAATAGAATATGATTAGATCGGCAATTATTAATTCTTGTCGTGTGGAAGGCCGACTAAATCAAATTAGTAATCAAAAAACCGGCCAAGTGCGAGTCGGACTCGCGCACCGAGGGTTCCGTACAAACATCCTTAAGTGGTTAAGTTGAGTTTGCACCTGGTATGTATAGCGGCCCATACAAATGAGGTGCAAAGTTAACGCAACCAATCCCGTTTGTTGTATGGGAGCCCCCCCTTAAATATTTATTTTATTTTATTTTTAGTATTTGTTATAGCGGTAATAGAAATACATTATCTAAATAAAACAATTTAAACGGATTATATCGCGTATATTAATTATTTGAGCCTCCCTGACGTTTCAGTACCTTTACAGATACCGTTGTCAAAGTTTGACTGAGAAAAACACAATTTTTCTCTGTCAAAGTTACATTTGTGCAAACTACCCATTTTTTATTTAAATTGTTTTATTTAAATGTGTGACAGTCGCGGAAACCGAAGAAAATATTAAATACATTATCTGTGAAAATTTCAACTGTCTAGCCATCACCGTTCTTGAGATACTGCCTGGTGACAGACGGACGGACGGACGGACGGACGGACAGCGAAGTCTCAGTAATAGCATAGAGTAAGGAATTATAAGAGTAGGACACCACATCATAGGGTCCCGTTTTTAACCTTTGGGTACGAGGTCCAAAAGTTTAGAATTATAATTTTTAGTGCGACACAAAAGAGTAGAAAATAAATGAGGGCGCCACTTCCTTCGCAACTGTCACATTTTTGACGTAAAGTGCTTGAATATGGTAACAATTTTGTATGAAAAATTTTAGTTCCTTTTTCATCCGTTTTCTACTCTTTTGTGTCGGGCTTATATGTAGTTTCTAAATGTAAAAAAATCCATCAGGACCGCATGGACTTTGAATACAATCAAATCAAGTTATCAGCGTGCACGGACCTGACCAGATCGGCCAAAATGTTCGATGGTGTGTACGGCACTTGATGATGGTAAAAAATGAGGGACCCTTTGAAGTTCAGAATTTGAATGACTAGAATGCAAAGGTGACAAGTAAACTTCACAAGCCTCAAAGTAACCACTTAGAGATTTACTCCAAAGTTCAAACAACGTTCGGGTAGCGCTATCTCTCTTACTGATGAGAACATGGAAAATTAACTTAGAATTAGGACCACTGTACCAAAAATAGGTTTAAATACCGTCATTTATCCTCAATACAACGAATGTGTGGTGCGGAGATGGAGAGTGACTGACGATAGTATTTGTTTCGGCAATTATAGAACACTATCTAAGTATATATTTAAAGGGTACAGCGGTAGATATGTTATTCGGGTGCCTGTCGTATCGCATAACGTTTTTTGTCCTAAAAATGTTTGGCCGAGAATGTTTGGCATACTGTTGAATGGCATACTACTCGTTTGTCCTAATAATTTTTGCGCATACTCATTTAAAGTCCTAAAGCAAGTTTTTCCTAATATTGCTAACTAAAATCTAATTACCTAAAGCATAATATTCCTAACATGAATTGCCCTAAGAATTATTTTGCCTATTATTAAATTGGCTAAAATTACAGCACCTAAACTAAACTATGAAGAATGCGTGAAGTCAGAATCGTAACGTATTCTACCTTCAGGCAAGGTCAGATTTTGGTAAGGTTAGGTTAGGACGACGAGCGAAGCGAGGAGGAGTGTTAAGGTAGAACTGTGACCCTTTGAAAACTGATTTTTTATTAAAGCAGTAACGTCTGCTAACGTAAACTAAATGTTTACAAATGAAGCGAAAATTGAAAAATTTAATGATTCGGACAGGATTCGAACCTGCGTTTCCAACGGCTTTCCGGGCCAACACGGGCGTCCTCCCAATTGGACCACCGCGAATCAGATGTCAGAGTCATTGAATTTTTCAACCAGTTGCTTCGACATGCCTTAGGGTGGCATCGTAGCCGGAAAGCCGTTGGAAACGCAGGTTCGAATCCTGTCCGAATCATTAAATTTTTCAATTTTCGCTTCATTTGTAAACATTTAGTTTACGTGAGCAGACGTTACTGCTTTAATAAAAAAATAAGTAATTCGGGTGTAGCACATCGTTACTATCGATTCTCAACAAATTTGAGACGATGGTGCCGACGATAAAGTCTAAATCTTTACGGTAGATGGCGCTACGATGCCACCCTAAGGCATGTCGAACCCTGTAGGTTAGGTTAGGTTTATTTTATGACCATGGATAGCGGAGCGAGCAAATGCTTGCTTGCATGGAGGTATATTAAAATTTAGCAGTTAGTAGGTTAGGTTAATTACCGAAAACAGTAGGTTAGGTTAGGTTTGCTTTATGACCATGGATAGCGGAGCGTCAGAATGCTTGCTTAAAAATCTTCGAGATTTAGGTATAATGAAATGTAGTCAAAAGAATTTTTAGCACATTAAATATTAGGAGCATTTCATTCATTCATTATAATATTTAGGACAAACGATAATAGCAGCAACAATTTCGGACATCAAAAATATGCGGAACAAAGTGTATGCCATACGTTATTAGGACAAAAGACGTTATGCGACACAACGATAGGACTAATAATTGTATGCCATCCGATATAGACCCATGTTACTCTATGACTGCCACCAGTCCGAGAGGGAGCAGGTTAATATTCTTCAAACAAGGGATAAATTATATATATTTATTATAAAACATATTATGAAACAACAAAGGAACACATAGATAACTACAATTATGCACACACACGCACACCTCATGTTATCACTGCAAGGAACACCAGCCGAAAGAGAGCCCGGCGCTCTGGCGCAGGGCGCAGCCCTTTTATTGATTCTTAATCCCCGCCGTTACACCGCCCGTGGTGGGACCCCGACTTCATCCTTGACGACTAGATGGCGCCACCGGCGGCGCTGCAATGCTGATGATGTACTTGCAGTGCAAGTACATCATCAGCATTGCAGCGCCGCCGTTGCACCCGCCGCCAACATGTATAATATTGGCATGCCCACTAGCAGGCAGAATATATATGGAATACATTGTACCTCGAAATGTATTTGACATCCACTTCATTGTATTCTAGCAAATGAATAATGATTTGATTCGACGTGAGTATACTTATTATGGAAATTGATTTTAAAATGATAGAAGCAATAAAGAGGCAAGTTCTCAGAGTTGCGATCACTGGGTACTACATCGCATTCAGATGACTTCGTTACGCGGCCAAGCTATCGATTGCGACCCTAGCGACTAGAAATAAGCCATTTCAGTAGGAGCTATGTAAAAACTATTAGCTTTGTCGTCGAGGCTTCTTTGAAGAAGAATTGCGGGCATTTCCATATATAAACGTTCCTTTGCCATCATATCTTCTTTTAAAGATCTATTGTTTATGTTTTGGCTTCTACTATTTATGCTACACGGTTAGTAGCTTAGTGTATCATTAGCATTTCAACCCATAAAAGTCCATTGCTAAATAAAGGTTTCCCTTATAGATTTCCAGAACGAAAAGGTATTTCTTTCGACTTATTATTTTACTTCTTTTTAGTTTCGCTTGAGGCAGAGTGGTTGTGCTCATCATGCGTGAGGAATGCTGTTTTATCATAACGAGAGCGGCATGTAACCACCGTGTGCGAGGGAAATAACAGACCGCGGGCGAGCAAATTTTTGCAGCCATTGCGGTACTCAAGAAGTGAAAGTTCGTGGATTACGCATTTGTCTATAGTTGCATGACGTCATCGCATAGGTTGTCGCGTCTGTCGACAGATAGGAAGCCGCATCTTTGTCAATCTATAAAGCTATCCTTTGAAATTAAGTCACACATATCCATGGGTCATAAAATCAGACAAGCAACAGCTTTCACAGTAGATCCGCAATGTTAACGTTTTATTGTAGTTTTAGGATGGGCGAGCGCGGATATTAAATGTAAATCGAAGTTTTATTGCCCGTTAAATTCTTAAAGGCGTTAGGCGTGATTGATAAAGACCTATTGCCAATAAAGTAGGTATCCTACGCATTATATTGTAAGCGTTTATTGGAAACCTTAATAAAGTATGGAGCTTCAATGAAAATGCTGGGCCTGTCTACTTGATTGATCCGTTTGCCGGTGCGCTATTTTTGGTCTTCGTCGATAATCCTACGCTTCTTAGTGTAGTAAGTATGTGATGCGTAATGTACGCCGATAGATTATTCACTTACATTGTAATGTTGTATAAAAGACAGCGAATTATTTAAGTATAAGGACAGGTATTATACTAAAATATATATTACTAGGTTTTGCCCGCGACTACGTACGCGTGGAACTTGATAAAAGGGATTATAATAAGTGCCTAAGCAAATGTAAGAGCAATTGTGCTTTTGGTCCAATAATTAATTTTCTTACAGGGTCACCGCATCCCAACAGAAATGTTCACTCACTTTTCAATCTTTTTAGGTATAATTTCCAGGATGAAAACTATCCTATGTCCTTCCTCGGATCTTAAACTATCTCCATGCCAAATTCCATCAAAATCGGTTCAGCGGTTTAAGCGCGAAGAGGTAACAGACAGACAGACAGACAGACAGACACACTTTCGCATTTATAATATTAGTATGGATTAGTATGGATGTACCTACTTATTTTATTACTTATCTGGTCAAAGTATCTACCTCTGCTAGGTACTACTTAACTTTCCTGTGTTGTAAGTCTTTACACCTAGACGTGGACTACCTTATTTTGCGATCCCTAGGTACCTAACGTTTAGGTAAATAATAGTTAAATTAAAAACATAATAAAAGAGGTGTATGCAATTTGCCTACATTTTGAGTACCTACGTTCATAAGTTGATATTATTTCTGAATCGTGAATCCGAGTTACTGTACGCACACACATCACAGATTCGCAAATACATCAACTTTCCCTTAAAAAGCTACGCGAAACCTTCATTTCACGTGTCAAGCTCTAATCAGGCCGCTATTCTGTGTCTGGAAACATATGAAGAGTAGTTGAGTCCCAATTTCATAATAAGCTTGGGTAGGTACCTGAAATACGGGATTTTAGGAAAAAAGAGAATTAAGTTTGTGTTGGTAAATTTTGACTAGTATAAAACCCCTACAGGTGAAAGAGAGATTAAGATTTTTTAAGTTTAAATTTTTAAAACGTAGGTTCCAAAAGCACGTCCTTTAGGAACTCATCTTATTGTTACGGGCGTGGGGTACCTACGTGTGCACAATTTACACAAACTGTACTTAAAAACGTTAGAAGTCAAGATTCTTCACTCCGATTTATAATTTTGTTCGCATGACTGACAGCTTGCCGGCCGTCGGCACAGTACATATACCGGGTGTTTCCTGTAATAGGAGCGATAAATTAAAACATAGATTCTTCGCTTGAAACTGGACAACATTTGTTAAGCAACTTCTGAAAATAACGTGTATTAAATGATATTTTGTAGAATAATGTTTAGACAAAGAAGCAATGTATTGCGAAATGTCCGATATTAGTAGAGTGACAGCTATGTCAATGCTCAGGGAATGTCAATGTTGGACGACGTACATTGAAAATACTATTTAATTTGTTTGAAATAATAAAATTCTGAAAACTGACTTTATTTTAAAGTTACTGAACAAATGTTGTTCAATTTGAAGAGTAGAACTATATTTTAATTTATTGCTCCTATTACAGGAAACACCTGGTATACGCCGTCGGCGTCCTTTTATACCTCGAGGAATAACACTCTTGTCTACATATAGCGCGAATATTCCAGTAAGTTCTAGCCTGTTGCGTCGGGAACATTCTCGGCTATCGATGTCTCTCTCTAATGGTGCAATCTCTGTCACTCCCTTCTCGAATGTTCCGAGTCCAGCCATCTTCTTCTAATAATGCCATCTCTGTCACTTACTGGAAAATCTAGTAAAATTATAAGTACAGTAGCCCATAAGGAGTCCTGGGGCCCTATGATGGTTGCGTTTATCACGCGATAAATAAGTGATAAAGCATCCGTCACGCTTTGACATAATGCGAGTGTGAGGGACATATGCTTTGTCACTTATTTATCACGCGATAAACGCAACCATCATAGGCCCCCTGAAAATGCCATGACAACGTGTTTTCAGGTTATGATGTCATCGGAGGGTGGCCTGAAACGGACTGAATATAATATATGTATACAGTTTCAGGCGCTTGAAAATTACGGCAAATTACTCGTATAAGTATGTAATAGAGCTCCTCCTGAAATATGCCTAAACCAGCCCGAAATGACTTTTCTGCCTGCTGAAAATCTTCTAAGGCACTGACATTGACGTTTTGATCTAATCCACCGGCGTAAAACTATTACAAACATCTTATTGTGTGTTACAAATTGCTCCCTGTTCCATAGAAACGTAGATACATTCAAAGTAAAGTGATCCGTTGGCTGATGCGTAACCTAATAGCATTGTTTTGAGCCCTCTGAATAAATACGCGTTCGTTATCCGAGAGACATGGGATAAAAGAGAAAGCACATTTGTCTGGGTAAAATATAACAGTCCTCATAGACAAGTATGGGTTAATGCGACGTGATTTGGGACATGAAGCTTGACAGAGAACCTTCGCTCACAACGCGGCCGCCCGTGACATATGGCTCGGCTATAACATTATTATGACGAAAAACCGGCTAAGTTCGAGTCGGTCTCAGGCACGAAGTTCGTAGGTTTCCCTTCTATCAAACAAAAACAATAGTACATTACATGTCTAGGGCGGTGAATTCGTAAATATCCCAAATCGCAGGTGTTTGTGGGCCGAACCGAAGGCGAGCGCCAAGAAAATGCGATCTGGGGCTATACGAATTACCACCCGTGGTTTGTCTAAAGTTTTACGTCTTGCCTTGGCCAGGAAGTGAGATTTTCTGCCTAAAATGCTTATTTTTAGTATTTTGGTCAAAATAAAATAATACATACTCGATTAAATTTTTAATGTCTATGTACCTATAACTGTTCAGCCGTTAGAGCAAAGAACATAGAAAGCCCTAAACCATAATATACGTATATGCAGTGGGACCCCGTGTAATTATGGTTTAAGTCCTATATAATCTAGTTGGTATATATTTCTACCTCTCGATTTATGTACTTTTAAATTTCTACCTTTGTAAATTAATGAAAAAAAAAATGATTCTGTGCCAGCGGGGCCCTTTGTTAATTGTAAGTTTACAGACTAAATGAATTACTTTTCATGGAGCCTCTTATTTCTACCTTCCAAATAACTTTTCACTACACCCTAGATATAAATAGTTTTTGAGAAATACGCGTTCGAAGATTTTGTCCTTCTAGCAAGGCCCTTTGGTATTTAGTGACTTACATGACCCCAGGTAATTAAAAAAAACAACCAGTTATTTCTACTTACTGAATCAATTATTACCAACTTGCTAGTGACAGGTTTAGTGATAATATAATACAATAATATTTTTTGTATTTTTTTTTTCTTGAAAACCTGTCACTAGCAAGTTGGTCACAATTGATTCAGTAAGTAGAAATAACTGGTTGTTTTTTTTAATTACCTGGGGTCATGTAAGTCACTAAATACCAAAGGGCCTTGCTAGAAGGACAAAATCTTCGAACGCGTATTTCTCAAAAACTATTTATATCTAGGGTGTAGTGAAAAGTTATTTGGAAGGTAGAAATAAGAGTCTCCATGAATAGTAATTCATTTAGTCTGTAAACTTACAATGAACAAAGGGCCCCGCTGGCACAGAATCATTTTTTTTCATTACTTTGCAAAGGTAGAAATTTAAAAGTACATAAATCGAGAGGTAGAAATATATACCAACTCGTTTATATAGGACTTAAACCATAATTACACGGGGTCCCGCTGCATATACGTATTTTAAACCATAGGCTTTTTATGGATGGGAGTCCTCATACAATTTTAAATTATTTTTATATTTTATTTTATTTACGTGTATACCTACTTTACGCGAAACTTTCAATTCTAGCTACAACCCTGCGACAGACGAACACACAGCGGAATTTTAGTAATAGGGTCCCGTTAGCACCCTTTGGGTACGGAACCCTAAAAACTACATTTCGCCCTTTTTGCCATTGGAATAGCAGTTATCTATCATGCCATATATAGCGCTTGATAAATAGTTTTATGACATTTTATATGCCTTTGCAATGTTACGACTCCCGAGGTGAGTGCGTACATTTGGTGCCACTTATCGCGACAATGTCTCTGACGGTTACTTTGTGCCTCAGGAATGGTCTATTATAAACATATTCCTTTGTGTTCAGTTGGTTTAGTTGACGCTATTAATATATGCAAACTCTAGTTGATACTTTGTCGCTTATCCTAATGGTTTTGCTCTGCGATTATAGCCGAACGATAATAAGCTGACTACACTTTAAAACAATGTTTGTCACTGACAATGACATCTATACGAGACTTCGCACTATACATATTTTTGACCGAACGAGCGAAGCTGTAGCTATCAGAGCCACTAGGCTACTTTAGCGTTACATGAATATATTACTCTATTTAGGTATACGGTTAACAATCCATTAATTGACACCTTACAGATTCATAATTTATAGGTACATATATCAAACAATCTCTTCTGAGTCAAGATTTATGCTGATTAATCAAGTACATAGACAGGTACGTCACCATATTGTGTTTTCACTAAATAGATGGAAATACTGATCCCCTAATAGGTACTAATAATTTAAAATTTAAGACTACATTCTGTAGTGAGGCTTACTTGCCTCACCGTCTGGAATTAGAGCAGAAATAGTTTACGATACAAGTACGTGTTGACCAAATTATATAAGTAATATTTGAGTTATGTTATGTGCGCGTTGTCAGTGGGTGTTACTTTTATTATGAACTACCCGCCCCGGCTTCGCACGGGTGCAATGCTATATGTATGCATGTATTGATTGTATTGTATATACCTATAAACCGTCCTCTTGAATCACTTTATCGATTAAAAAAAACCCCATCAAAATCTGTTGCGTACTTCTAAAGATCTAAGCATTCATAGGGACAGACAGACAGGAAGCGACATTGTTTTATACTATGTAATGATTCGCCTAATTTTACAAAGGTAAGTTTCATTCGAAAGGCACGAAACGATGCACTCGATGAATTAACTTCTTAATAAACTTGCGTCGCATTACAAGCGCGCTCGTAAAGCCCGCACCCGCATTTACCGCGGCCGAGATTTTGTTTTTCTACGCCGCTCATTTTATTTTTTTCAGTCGCTTTCGATGTAAATTGCATTGGTCTCGCGAGGCAAACAGCTTCGCCGCGGCGTCAGTCCGTTCACGTGATAAAGCGCCCTCGCCCGACAGAATGGCGCATTTCGTTACACCTCATCACCTGCGAGTTCTCAGGTTGCCCTCGAATTTTATTCGCCGTTTGGAGTTTATTAGCCCCCGACATAAGAACTTTCCAAAATTGTAGCCTATTCCCGCGTTAATGGTGTGCAAGTATTCATACTTTCATTTCTCCACTGTCCGCGTAATGTCGTATGAAAGTTAATTTATGGCGCTTTCCATCATGCAATATTTTGCGTGGTTTTTCGTGTTAGAGAATACCGAACGGTGTAGGCTTAGTTTAAATTTATGGGAAGGTGTTAGTGTCACAAAAATGACTATTAGATAATTATCTACATATTTGGTTTCACAAGGGAACTTGGACATGAAATCCACGTAATTTATTCAGTACCTAGTATTTTTTTTGAGTTTTCAGTGGCCGCATTAAGTAATTTTTTGTACCCATCAAACTGTGGACATTTTTGATATAATTTACAGATGTAGCGAATAATGTTTCGCATTGTATTTCGATAAATTCTCTATTAGATAACTCCGATAACAAACACTGCTATACAAATATAAAGCTCGACAAAATACGATGGCCAAACTTACTAAGTCTGTGAAACTGTGAAAAGTATTTCTTGTAGATATTTATTATTAAAATGCCGGGTCATGCTCTTCTAAAATGCCATCCGAATCTGTCAAGTATGGCACCATTCACACGGTCCCTGAAATCACGGCGATTGGTGTAGATAATGCTTGAATTTGACTTGTTCACCGCCACATTAATAACAACAGCGCTTGTTGGAACTCCTAGCTGATAAGGTCATAATTTTTGCCAGTAGCGCTGAAGGCACGACGTATTGTACAACGATTGGCGGATACAGGTTACGTATTTACTTCTATATGCCTGCGAAGCAATTCTGTGGCCCCAGTGAAAAGGGGTGTATGTACAGATTAAACCTAGGAGAAAGTCTCTTAATATTTGACTACCCCTTTTCACTAGGGCCTCAGAATTAGACTTCTATCCCAATCACCAAGTAGCCGGACATGAACTACGTTTTAATTCTGATTAAATCCGATTTAACCAAATTCTCGCCGTAGCAACCAGGCTCATCGACCTCATTAAGCCTAACAAATGAACTCGTATGCAATATAGCCACGAATACGACTCCAGCCAGCCACCCGTTCGTTCCGAATTTCCGGCCAGTGACACAACTGTCAGGTTTCATTTCAAGTCAAAACGTTCCGAAACATGAAGTGCAAAACCGCTGTGAACTGTATTCGGCACTCGGTGGCTTCCTGAAACTTCGGAACCTATAAGTAGGCGTTATTAAATTGGAAAATACTTTTCTTTGGGTGTACTTAATTCTTTCAGGGTTATGGAAGCGACAGATTGACGTGATCTTTGTGGTAAAGAGTAAGTACAATGCTCACTAAAATGCATTTACTTATTATCAACAATCTTGGCATTATCAAATGCATTCAAATGTTCAGTTACAATTACAAGAACTTTCGTAAACTAAATTTATTGCTAGTGTAGTGTTTGAAACATACCCACGCCTTGGCACACAATGTGCCAAAACTGCCAAACACTCTGTATAAGTTTGTAAAGGTCATCAGCAATAACCATTTTGAGGGCAGTGACGACACGTATGCGTCATTGGTGGCCATAAACTATACCGAAAACGCCGCTACGAGATACGGCGTAGCACACGTAACGTTACTAGTGATTTGAACGGCCTTGGACTTTGAATATCCAAACACGAATTTGGGTCGGATTTTCTCTGATCAAATTTTCTTGATTGTAGTGCGTGAGTGCTCTTAAGATCAATCGTCCGTGGTAACTTCAGCGGTGAGAGGATTTAATCGGTTTAGACGTCACCCTAACTTTATTGTAATTGAATTGGCAAGGTTGTTCGGAATTGATGACATCAAACGTTTATACACCAGCCGTAAAATCGAGAAAGCTATTTTGCGTTAACTACAATGAATGCAATGTTGACTTACGTATTTATATTTGTTGAATTAGAAGGAGGAATATCTATAATCACACTAATAATTATTAAGGTGAAAGTTTTTGTTTGTGTGTTTATGTGTATGATTGTTACTTCTTTACGTTCAAACGGTCAATTTGGTATGAAGGCAGCTGATGCCCTGGATTAACGCATAGGCTACTTTTATACCGAAAATCTAGTGTTCCTGTGGGATGAGCGGGTCACACCGCGCCGCGTGGTGCAGCTAGTATATAATAATTTGCTGTTGAATGTAAAAAAAAATCTTAGTGATTTTGGTTGTGTATTGCGTACTTACTTCATAATATTTTTTAATTATTTCAATTATTGTGTACCTAAATATACAATAATAATTAGGCACCTACAGTATGTTTGGAAAATATGTTGGTAAGATCCTTATTCGGAGAACCAATAAATAAATAATAAATAAATATCGGACAACCTCACACAATGGCGGAGCTAGCGTGCGCAGTTTCGCCACCTTTTATCCCTTAACACAAGTCTATTATTTCGTATTAAAGGCTTATTATTTTGTTGTTATTTAATGAAACATTACACGTTTCTCAAATTTACAATTTCACGTAGAGGAAGAAAAAGTTACCGAAGAAGCACCGGAGGAGGACGAGAAAAGAATAAGGGACCGTAGTGATGACGTTGAAGACTGGTCGCTGCCCCATAAAAACTCCAAGCTATCGTAGCGGAAAGCTGCACTAGAACAGGAATTGTTCGGATTGATTCCGGCTGCTTCTTCCTCCCCTCGCTCTACGCGGCAACATGTCCATTCTCACCACTCAGATGGTTGGCAGTCCTCAACTGTGCATTTCTTCAGAAACTTCCTGCCTCACACTGTGGAATGAACTGTTACTCGCGGTATGTCCGGACCGATATGACATTCAAACCTCAAGAAAAGAGTTATACTCCCCGTTGAAAGGCTGGAACGCATCAGTCGTAACCTCTCTGGTGTTGCAGATGTTCAGCGCTTACCATTAGGCGATCCGTTTGCTCGTAGTTGCACACAAGTCACAAAAAAACTTGTGTGTTGTGAAATAGAGTTGTGAGAGTGAGAGATCCAAATTATACTAATAAAATTCCTTCAAAGGACTTCTTATTATATAATTATACATGTAACTAGGTAATAAATGTTCCTAGACGGAAGCATTGCCCCCATGAATCATTAACATCGCCTAATTACGTTCCATAAAGGTATAAAGGGAACGTTTTCACCGAAACGTGTACGTGAAGTCAGCACAATTCGTTAGAGTAGGTATTGTGTACTAACTTCTAAGTAGGCTTGAATATGTCGTATTATGGTTGTGTTTTACCATATGAAAAAGTACAATAACGTAGGTAAATGACTAAAAAGAAATAATTTAGGAATGTAGGAACGTTTGGGAAAGTGTCATCAATATCGGATCAAATCAATAAACAATCTATGTAATCGTACTGAAAGTTGAAACAATAGAAAATCTTGTTGGTTCTCAAAAAACAATTTTACTTCCATCTCTTGTAATTATTTTTGTAACTTTGCATGTCGACTAATTTCTTATTCGATTAGTCGATTTGCGTGGACGCTGCTGGCCACGTTATTTGTTACAAACATTTACAAATAATGTAGGGGCCAAAGTTGTCAATTACATTGCTTCAACAGGCACGAATGAACTCAGGTCTACCAAGGCTTTGTATAGTATAAAGAGAGTAATAAGCAAAATTTCCTATCAAGTCTAGCGATCACATTCCAATAAAATACATTGAAAACAATTTGCGACGGAATTCTTCATGTCGGCACACAGTGTCGACACATTGCGCAGGGTTGCCAGCTAGAGTCATAAATTAAAATGGCGTCAGTGAGCTCTATATTTAACTGTCAAATCTTGGAATTCTGTCGGATTGAATTTTTAGCCCATTTATATGTGTTTGTATTTATGATAAATATAAAACGGAAATATAGACGTAGATATTTACGTATCAGCAGTAAGTGAGCATCTAGGCTTGCCATAAGACGGTCGAATTACCGTGAACTGTGACTACCGTAAGGACCGTTTTTAAGCGATGCCGATGTCAGTAATTATCACACATCGCTTAAAAAAGTTAATCAAATATCACTTTATGTAGCCTGAGTACGACAACAATCATAGTATATAGCCATAACAAGGGATGTATGTCAAGATAGGGCTCACATATCACTCAAATGGCTGTTTCTAGTGTAGGAACAAATAAGTGCTTTAACGTTGAGATTAATATTTATAAATACTGTAGGTATAATCTTGTTTATGTCTAATAAAATAATCTAATAAAATGTTATTTGTTCCTTATGTATTTATATATATTAGTTCAATATTTTTAAATTTTCTTTTTAAATTCATTTGAATCAATGGCAAGGGGCAACCCTAATTACAAGCCAAGCCACGGCTACTTTAGTGCGCGTCCCTAACGTCTATCAGTTTTCACTGGAACCCGGATTCTGGAATCACTCCCGCCATCACCCCCGAAAGTTCCCAGACAAAGGCTCAGACCCGACGCGCTGACTTTAGGACTTTTGTAAGACTCTTCAATTTAATTACTGAAAACATTGGGAGACGTCGGTTGATGTGGATCAACTTCGGCTTTATGATTTGATTTAAATTTAAATATTTATGCCACAGTGAAAATTTAATGAAGGTATTTTTAGTTAGGTTTTAAATTTAAACATTACAGTCAGTATATTAGCTTCATAGATTTTAACCGCGGCTCGAGCCGGGACGGGTCGAGTGGTAACTATGTATATGATGACCCCGGGGTTTTGGGTGCACGAATGATTTGACGTCTACTGTCGGCCTAGTGTCAAATCACTCGTGCACCGAAAACCACGAGGTATGAGATGATAACACATGTCACAACCGGCGGATTTCAATATCATTGGGTTAGGTCTTTGTCCAAGCAAAGAGTAGACGCTCTGCATGTGCCCGCTAAATGCTATCAATAGGGTTAATTATTTCATATTTATAGTTAAACCGCAAGCCCAGCCAGGGTGGTGAGGCCGAGCCCGCCTTGCGCATAAGCTTTTAAACCAGTCAAATTCTCGAAAACAACAGATCTCAGATAATCTGTTTCAACAATTAGTTTCAAAAACAAATAGACGTCCGATATCACTGAAGTTTCTCTACAAAACAGTGTCATAACTAAGAGGTTATTGTCCACTAAAACAAAACAATGTCCAATAAGTATAAAATATCTGAACAATGACAATTTATACTGCTGAAACATAAAAACAGGAATGAAAACGTTTAGAACAACGTCAAATTAGAGTACAATATGCCGAGGGAGGGTCTGAATTGGATAGGGCCATTTGTTAAATTACTGACTGTAAAAATTAATGTTCATTGATGCATGTGTTTGTCCCCAGAGCTCCGTCAGCTCGCGGGCCCCGTAATGGCTGTGGTGACTTTCGTCTAACTTGGAATAGGCACATTTGACAAGTATTTTTATCTTTAGTAAAATTGAATAGTGTACTATATTACACTGTCGTAGAGATGTGTTGCTCGCGAGTAAGTGATTCAGTTAGCGTTCAGACGTTCGGCGAGATGAGAGGACGAAGACATTTTTACCAAAGATGCCGCTGTAAGGCTGGCGCTGCGTGCCCAAACAAATCATTTATCGCGCTGTTAAGATTTTTTCTGAAATAATGACCGCTCTCCACAGAAAACTGATTATCAATGCAATTTTTTTATCAGGACAGAAAAGACAAAAAGTTGACTATCCGGTAATAAATAAAATAAACATTTGAAAGTTCACACAAATCAACCGAGTCCGGTAAGCTCTATTAGAAGCTTGGGTTATGGATAGGTACTAATACTAATGTTATGAATACTAGACGACGATATATATACGTATATAATATATACTTAAATACATACAAATCATCCACGACCCAGGAACAAATATTCGACCCGTTACATAAATAAATATGTACTTATTTTGCAGGACCGTCAACTCAGTAGGCAGCTAAGTATACTATCGCTGTAGCAATGTTCCAACCACGCCAGGTTAGGTTGGCTATTTGTAACGCCAATTAAACACAATATTCTGTCTGCACAAAACGGTGAGACAGTTTATTTCATGTGTTAACAAGTACAATTTCGTGTCACTCATTTTGGACACAGTAATAAATAAATAAATAATATAAGACGTCATGTCAAAAATTTAATCGTATGAGATAAGTAGCTTATTTTCGTTTAGTGTCCGACTAATCCTTTGATACTCCATCACCAAAATGATTGTTTCCTCGATTTTGTGACCGTGTTACACCTATATGGAAAAATAAAATATAAAATCATACATTAGGTATACGCAGAAAAAGGTCAGACAGCTAAAAACTAAACTGCTGTAAATCAATGATATGGATCGCATAACATAACGGAATGGTTCACCGAGTGTAATGTTTCGCATACATACGATTTATGCAGGGACGGAAAACTTTTCGGAATTTCTAAATGTAGGTCGTTGAGTAAGGTCAGAAACGAAGTACCTATTCATATTTTTAAAATATTACAATTATATTTCAATATATTTTATTTTAATTTGCTTCCATATCATGCAGAAGAAACCGCATGGACTTGTTATATAATACACAGTATTCACACGTTCTTGCCTCTTATCAGGACTTGCGTTGTAAGCGATTTCCGACATTCTGTACTATAAAGTTAGCAGTTTCTGTGCCCGACCTGACAATAGGCATACTATTTTGCGGCCTATTTCTAAGTTTACGAACACTTTACATTTTTATGAAGGCTGATCGAACACCCTTAAGAGCAGTATCTACTACTGACGGTCCCTGCTACAATAGATCCACTAGAGCTTAATTTGGGACTAGGTCGATTTCTACGTGGCTATCAGTTATTTTAATATTTATTTATTTATACTATTAGAAGCGGCACGTAATATAAAAGGTTCACGTCAGCCAAAAAATAAATAGTGTCAACCTATTTGAAAAACAGTTTTATACTTAACTAGCATTAACCCGCGGCTTCGCCCGCGTTCCTATACAATAAACATTATCCTACGGGAACGATGCTCTTTTTTTTTCAGGATAAAAAGTGGGCTATTTGTTAAAGTTAGGGTATAATCTGCTTATCCCTCATGCATATCCGTCTAGCCGTTTTATTGTTGAAAAGTTTGAATGCATTTATTACGGCTGCAGGAGGTTTCCCGATGACTACTCCAGTCTCGCCGCGCCACCCGCACTGGCCTTGACGACAATCGAAATGGCACCAAATACAAATTTAAACATCTATTAGGATAACGGGACTCATTCCATACCTCAAAAGCAAAAATAAATCCCTTATAGGATCACTTGTAGCTGTCTGTGAGTCCGTCTGTTACAACCGATTTGCTGCAAAACTACTGCACCGATTGAATTGCAATTAGGCACAAATGCTTTCAAGAATTTTCATGTCCACAAATGTCCCAAAAAAACATGAAAATGACACCCATATTCTTATCACCCACAATCATAACGTCATCGCACCGTCACAGGGGAATGGTATTTCACGTCCGCTACGTTCAGCGACCTGATAAATAATAAAAATAATACCCATGTTGATTTTCAGACTTTGTCAACACATTTCCCCCTTTTAGGGGTTCAATTCTTGAAAGGCCTGAAAAGCGTGTTTACTCATATTCTTAGAAATACTCCTGTGAAGTTTCGAATGAAATAGTCTAATCTTGTTTCCCCATAAAAACTTTGGATCTCTATTTCACCCCCTTTAGAAAATAAGGAACCTACGTTCTAAATTTAGACTCTTTAGAATCAGCGGTTTGGGCTGTGCGTTTAAAAACGACACCCATATGTTTAGACATATTTAGACATTTCTACCCCATCGCACCCTAACATGAGAGATGGTTTACACGTCCGCCATGTTGAATTTTAAAATCGTTGCGACCCGATAATCCATAGAAACCAACTCTTCCCTCTTCCCCTTCCGTGATACAGGGTACCAAGTTATCTAATCTTGTTTCCCCATAAAAAACGTTGAATCCCCATTTCACCCCCATAGGGGGTGAATTAAAAAAAAAACCTTTCTTAGTGCACCCCTACACCTTATAAGCAACCTACGTGCCAAATTTGGACTCTCTAGAACCAGCGGTTTAGTATTTAGACATTTCAACCCCATTTCACCCCAACAGTGGAGACGTTAATTCACGTCCGCCACGTTGGATTTTAAAATCGTTGCAGTTTTCGTAATCAGCGATCCGATAAACCATAAAAACAATACTCATGCTGATTTTCAGACTTTGTCGCCACATTTCTCCCTTTTAGGGGTTGAATTTTCAAAAAACCTGAGACACGTGTTTACTCATTTATTGTTAGAAATACTCCTGTGAAGTTTCAAATAAAATAGTCTAACTAATCTTATTTCCCCATACAAACTTTGGACCCCCATTTCTCCCCTTTAAGGGGTGAATTTTGAAAAAATCTTTCTTAGTGCACCCCTACACCTTATAAGGAACCTACGTGCCAAATTTGGACTCTCTAGAACCAGCGGTTTATTATTTAGACATTTCAACCCCATTTCACCCCAACAGGGGAGATGGTAATTCACGTCCACCACGTTGGATTTTAAAATCGTTGCGGTTTTCGTAATCAGCGACCCGATAAACCATAAAAACAATACCCATATTGATTTTCAGACTTTGTCACCACATTTCACCCCTTTAGGGGATGAATTTTGAAAAATCCTTTCTTAGCGGATGCCGACGTCATAACATCTACCTGCATGCCAAATTTCAGCCCGATCCGTTTAGTGGTTTGGGCTGTGCGTTGATAGATCACTATGTCAGTCAGTCAGTCAGTCACCTTTGAGTTTTATGTATATATATATAGAGAAGAGATTTTTAGAAGTTTCTTTAATTAGTGGAATCCTTTGAATGGAATGTTTTCTACAGAGACACTAGGTACGTGCTTTTAGACAAATTCACTCGTATTAAACTATTTCTGCTAAAGGTCTAAGCGTAATGTAATGGAGGTGGAAACTTAAACACTAGCCAGTGGTAATGGGCAGGAACTAGACAATCTGTGACGTCAGAGCTTTGCACACTACACTACCTACGGTACTCGGGACGTCGGGACGCCATTGTTTATTGCGTGAGATTATTATGAACTGACATTTGAGACGAGGAAGAACATTATACATTTCGATCACCGTGATTGTAGTTTTAGTCACTGTGAAATACTGCGATTTCACACATTGACAGATTCATATAATAAATTTTAATGAATGAACTTCTCGTGATTTTGTTCGACTTGTTGGAAATTTTGTTTTAGATACTTATTAATTAAGATTTAAACGAAGTAATTAGATTTTTTAACTAAATAACGTAAAGAACGATAAACACAGTAACGTGACTGGTTGACATTTTCATTTAGACGGCTGATCACTGATTTTTAGGGTTCCGTACCTCAATCGGAAAAAACGGAACCATCCGTCTGTCTGTCTGTCAAGACTCTTTATCTCGAGAACGCGTATCGAGTTGAAATTAACACCATATACTCACTAAGGTCTGCGGTCCCTTAAAAAAAGATACGGCTGTTTATGTCGCGAAAGATTTGTTCGATAATTTTCACAAAATAATTTTTTCACATCGCGTTTTTTCATGATCGCCAATTTTATTATTCGTCTTTCTTCATGTAGCGATTTTTCATGAAGCGTTTTATGATGTTCGCGTTTATTTTTTTCGCTTATAATTAGGTAATAGATAAGAAAGCGCTGTAAAAATTCGCTGCTATGAACAAAATATTTTGTGAAAATCAGCGAACAAACCTGGCAAGTATCGTCACAAACTACAAATACTTATAAAAATCTGAAAACTATACATTTGTAATAAAAAATATAGTCCTTTTCAGTTAAGTTTGCACCTCGTTTGCATGCGGCGCTATACATTTCAGGTGCAAACTTGGCCGGTTTTCGTATTGGCGTTATTCACCAGCGAGCCTATGATGGCTGCGTTTATCACGTGATAAAGAATTTGTCACTCACACTCGCATCTTATCAAAACGTGACGGACGCTTTGTCACTTATTTGTCGCGCGATTAAAGCAATCATCATAGACCCGCTGGAGTCCCTATTCCACACATCATAGTCCATATTAAAAAGGGGTAGTCGTCCCGCACAAAGCGACCAAGAGTGCTGTGTTACTGCCACCAATATGGCGCGTTGGCCCCTTTGGCCATTAGCCTAGTGTGTCCATACAAAGGGCGCTCAGTAAATGTAACTGTCACTCCACTCCTCACACCAGATATTGCTTAGCGCTTCGGCTGAAAACCGCTTTCAATAAGCCACCAACCGTTCCAGCCATATAGTGTGTACCGTATACCTTTGTTAGCCATAATTATTGAAACTCATTTCAAATTTCAGAAAATCCGTAATTAGTCTGGAATTCGAAAACATTACATGGTTTTTGGAAAAGCTTTTCTTGTAGAACCAAGGATCTCTTCTTCAAGTTTATGGTAGTCAACCGAACCTTGTATGTACAATTAATAACACGTAAAGCGCCTCTAAAATTAACCTCAACAACCTCTCGCTGATGCGTCCGTCAAACCCTTTTAACAAAACAATGACCACTATGCTGCTAGGTAATTTCAGATACAAAACCTATTTATTCTGAGGACTATAGGAGAAAATCAACACACATAATATGCAACTTATTCAAAATAATTGGGGAAAAAAAGTATATCGTTATGTACCTGTGATATTTCATTTTCATTATAATTACGACGAACCGCGAGAGTAGGTATAAACTAGGTATTTATAATTAGGTACAATGCAAATAATATTCGCAACAGGCTTTCAATATTTAACCTATAGGTACAATACATATAATATCCCACAGACCATCCGTAACACGCTTCGTCAGAATAAAGGACCTCAAAACTGCCCACCCAAACTAATATGTAGCTATGTATCTGATTATAGATTTACTGTCTCGTAATATACAGACACTATTTTACACAACAATAGCCTACACAAAACACCGCCAATACCCGTACAAGGCCGAACCATACACGAATTCGCCGTGAGGAAATTTGAGATATTTTTCTCGGTCCGTATCGTACAAAAGGGGCGCTAACACGTCAAGCCGTCAAGTACATGAGCGATGCCTGCCAATGACAGTCCACTATCCCGGTCCGGTCAAGTGTGAGTCGGACCCGGGCCGCTACCTGCTACGCATTCAAGCGCATGCCACCCGGAACTCCCTAATCACGAGTTTGAATAAGGTTCAGGATAAATAAAGGTGTAGAAGTATGAATGGATAAAATATCTATATCGTTTTGGGTCGGATTTGTAACAGCAGACGGGTGACAGGATACTTTCTGGGCACATTTTTCTAAGGAGATTTGCATAAGGAAGAGGAAAATATTTGTTTCGTACGGGAATGGAACTATTATTACCAAAGTTGGACACGGAATGCTAGGGGAATTTCTCCAGTAAGAAAATTACTTGGCGTACTACCATATGGTAAGACGATGACAACATTCATTGATATATTATACAGTCTCAGTTAGTGAATAAAAGTCAATTTTCGTGATATAACAATGTTATATTTGTTATTTTATGTTGGGCTTTATTCATGCAAAATTGCCGGAAATATGATTAATCACCAATTTTGTTGTATTTCTCACCGTTACATCGGTTAAAACATTTCAAGCATTTTGTTAAGTTTAAATATAAGTACTTATGTTTATCGATGCAAATATTCACCTATTTACCTATTTGAACGTCATCATCTTCATCATCAGCCTATTCTTGTCCACTGCTGGACATAGGTCATAGGCTACTCTCGTCTAGCTCTTGCCAGCCACCCTGCAAAGATCATCGCTACACCTATTCTGAGGGCGTTCCACACTACGCTTGCCGATCCGCGGTCTCCACTCAAGAACACGTTTGAACGCAGTCAGTAATTAATTTATATTAGTTAGTGCCCGTACCGAGTTGCAATGTCATTCCTATTATCCATAAAGAACAAATCTCATTCACTGCGACACATACGAGTAAACTCTGTAAACAAGCACTAAGATTGTTTAGCGCTCCCCATTGTAAGGCGGCTCAACTCGTCGCCGTACCACACGACATTAGATATTTAGCTTATTTCCCAGCGGGCCCGCTCATATTTCGAAGCTTGCACATGCATATGCAAATACATTGTTATAAAGCAAACTTATATTAAATCAGACAAGAATTCCTCGTGGACAAAGCTATGTGAAATGACGGGATTGGAAGAGCACTTTGCTTAACTTATCCTAGGTGCTCTTCTGAAAATGAGCTGTATCACTTTGTTAGTGCGTCGAGGTAGATTGTTTTTAGAACAAAGAAAGGCACACATTTCTATACATATAGATTAACCGAGTTTCAAACTACGGACAAAACAGAAAGAGCAGGTACACTAGGTACTAATAGCTTTATTTCACCCGAACAAAGGTTGTCCACGAGTCTACGCTTGTTAGACTGTAGGTACAAGTATACAGCCTATACTATTAACTAAAGTACTTAATACTTAGCCGACTAATTAAATTTTCATTTAAACATAATTTCTCTTAATTGGCATTTTATTTTCTCTTTTATCCCAGTAATTGGAGCCCTCGTTAATTGGTGAAGACGTCTGATGATATTGAAGTTATTATTAATTTAACAACAGTACCTAATTAGCTCGTAGTAAACTCTACTTAGTTACCTGGGGCTCAATTCTAGTTTCTATTGACATCTGTACGAGATCTCACTATATTGATATTCATGAGAAGATAATATTATTGACGCACCATAGACCCATTTGTCACGATACTTAAAGCACTTTACATACACGGGAACACTGCGTTACTTCGAAGCTCATTTGTCCCAAAGTATCGTTATTCCGAAAACCACATTCTAATGAAACATTTTGATACTTTTGGGTATGATACGACTCTAAACTAATTCTTATACTGTGATTATAATGACGACGACCATATTTGTCACGTGATTGGAGGAAGCATAATACTTTATTAGTTTTTTTATTTGTGTAATACAATATCCACGGAACAGCGTTTGCTTGGCGAAAATTAGCTTTCACATTTATGAAAATTCGGATTAATGATGCATTCTAACACATAAAACATCGGAATTTTTGTGTATTTTGGTTATCTATGTATCATCGCGGGATAATCATAACCCACATCTTAGAACTAAACTATATTTACCAGTTTTGCACCACCAACTATCTACTTAAAAAAGGTAGATAACTGAAACCACATATTCTATTCCAATATGCCCGGTAAAGTAAAACCGGCTCTCGAGGAACTATGAGGATGTGCTGACGGATTCTAAAAGGAAATTTCTAATCTTAGCAGGAGGAAGCAACGAGTAGGTACCTATTACCTTTCCCTATATTACGCCGTCAACGTTGAAATGTTGTCCTTACTCGGTATTGCGGCATTATAAAAAACGAAAAACTAAAAAGATAGAGAGGTTTATATAGGTCGATATTGCGTACCTACATTTTAAATGTGCATATCTCCGTAACTATCTGTCCTAAAGACAAAATTTAAGATGAAAATTATTGGAAATTTAATTCTTTACTGCATTGTCCAAGCTCTTCTCTCGTTAAAATGCACCTAAACGAAGGTATAAGCAAAAATCTGAAGTAATTTCCGGTTTTTTCATACATTTTGCATTTTAAACACTCACTAACTATCCTAGACAATATATCAAAAATTCAGAACTACCGGACCGGTTGTAAGGTAAAACTCCTTTTTCAATGGATTATTTGGATTTTTTAATTTTGGGGGAGGCCCTCACCCGGGTAAGCAAGGGATCACGCTCTCTTAGCTTCCGTTAACCCCACAGTCTCCTTGTGTCTCAATGGCCTATCAAACCTTTAAATTACTGAATTGCATATGACAAAACCATTATCCTAATCTAGAACGTCAAACGGCGCTAGCAAGCCTGTCAAAGCCTTACTTTCCGTACCGCGTTTTGGTCGAACCGAACGCCAGTATTTAAATGAAGCCGATTTCCATCCCTCTAATACTCGCCGCTAGCCTTCGTTAGGCGCTCGCGGTTCACTTCCCTCAGACCCTCAGACCTCACCTTTAAATTCAGGTCATGATCTCGCGAGTGTCGGAAGAGAACGGATCTCGTATGGAAGCGGAAGCGAGCGCTAGTTTCCGCCACTGAGGCATTTACGCAATGTCGGGAACTCTCACCATGAATATTTCACTCGCTGCCCTCTGAGGGGTATCTTTTCAAAAAGTCTTATTTTTCTATGATGGCCATACAAAAATAAGTCCTTTTGCAAGCCACTCCTCCTTTGTTTTCTTACGTGACATTGGTTCTAAGGTGGAATTAAATGAAATTTCTTTGCCCTGTCAACAGGCGACGTGTAATATTTCGGTTTTATTTTGGAAGGTAGCCGTGAGGCAAATGCATGTAGTTGTCATTATCTTATATTTATTTAATTTTTAGGGTTCCGTACCCAAAGGGTAAAAACGGGACCCTATTACTGAGACTTCGCTGTCCGTCCGTCCGTCCGTGCGTCCGTCTGTCACCAGGCTGTATCTCAACAACGGTGATAGCTAGACAGTTGAAATTTTCACAGATGATAAATAAATAAATATTAAGGGTGTCCCTTAATTTTTTTTTTTTTTTCACAGATGATGTATTTCTATTGCCGCTATAACAACACATACTAAAAATAAAATAAAATAAATATTTAAGGGGGGCTCCCATACAACAAACTTGTTATAGATTATATATATGTATAGGTATGGAACCCTTCATGCGCGAGTCGGGCTCGCACTTGCCCAATTTTTCTATCTATTTATTTTATTTTTCAAAAAAGGTGTAGGCATATAAAATTTACTCGAAAAACTGCTAGGATAGTTTGTTGGCAAGATCGCGCTTATATCCAATATATTTAGCTAACTATATGCACATGAAACTATTTTCATTACAATAATATTAACAGGAGAACATGTAGGTATTTAGAAAACTTGTCCTATGGCAGTTTTTGCTTTTCACAACATTTCTGCTATACTCGTTTTGACCCTTACTTTTATTATATGCCTTTGAAATGAAATGCTCATTAATTCTTTCATAACATACTATAATAGTCTAGATATCTAGAAGATAGATATAGATGATTATCTAGATAGATGTAGTCTAGATCTAATATAAAGAGCAATGGAAAGGGCTATGCTCGGAGTTTCTTTGCGAGATCGAATCAGAAATGAAGAGATCCGTAGAAGAATCAGGGTAACCGACATAGCTCGAAGGATAGCAAAACTTAAATGGCAATGAGCAGGGCACATCGCTCTTAGAACCGACGGCCACTGGGGCCATCGAGTTCTTGAGTGGCGACCACGCACCGGACGACGCAGCGTGGTGTATCCACAAGGTGGACTGATGACCTGGTGAAGGTAGCTGGAGTCCGCTGGATGCGGGCGGCGAAGGACCGGTCATGGTGGCGTTCTCTGGGGGAGGCCTATGTCCAGCAGTGGACGTCTTTTGGCTGATGATGATGATTGGTGATGATACTGTAATATTTTTTTGCACCTTACACTTTTTTGAATGAAATCAGCGCGCATTCGTAGCCACTCGAAGAAGTGTACACCACATGACATCTTTCGACCGATGACTGGGACATTTTACAGAAACAACCAATAAAATTCAATCTTCAGTTGGCTTTTGCGAAAATCCAAATAGTGTCTTCTGTTGCGCTTTATTCTATGATCTAACGTGAATTCACAGACAATATTCAAAATTTTACTAATTGTAAGTAAATAGATACGAGAACTGTTTGTACGTGTAGGTAGCAATTGTTGATCGCACAAACATCCTTCACCAAGCAGGATTAGTTTGTGGACACGGAGCCTTCCATTGTTCCGTTGCAGGCTTATACCAGAACAATCTGCGCGCTACGTGCACCGTTTGCTAATTATAAACTAGCGGAGTATTGCAAAGGTGCTGCGGCGTTCTGCCGCATTCATAGTTTTACCGATTGCGGTGGATATTCTGGTGTTTCTTTTGTTTTCTACGGGCCTAAGAGAATCACTTTATTATTTTAAGTAGGTACGTGATGGGTCCAATTGGCCGGGTAAAGGGATTTAGTAGGAAAAGCGGAAAATATCGCAACGCTTGCTGTGGCTTAAAGTGGTAACTTTGTGTGGTGTGCTCTGTAAACTGACTGAACAGTTCTAGTAGCAGTCAAGGCATGTTTAAATACATATGAGATTAAAAAATCTAACTAAGTAAAGGTGAGGGTGCAATTCCATTGACGCGGCGCGGAAAAACGAAGGAAGTATCTGACATCTGAAGGACAGAATCGACAGGTTGTTGAGTTGCAGTGTTGTCGAGTTGCAAGTTCAAACTGCATTGCAGTTTGGCGAAACATATAAAGTGTAGGTACCAGTTTGTAATTTTTTTTACATAATAAAAAAAAAAACCAGTTTCACTTCGTGAGCAGATGACGCTGGTACTTCCTCTTAGTAGGTATAACTATTTTGTCACGTTGAAACATGTAGGGTTGGGCGTTTCATAAAAGATTTGAAAAGTTTAAGTTTTCAGAGAAAAATCTAGTTTGCGAAGTGAAACAGTTGCGAAATGAAGCAGTTAAGGAAACGTCATTAACTCGTTTCTCAGTAAAATGGCGGTATATATACATACTTAAAAAAACACAAAAATCTGGTAAATATAAGTGATACCTATTTTCAGAATTCTTTGTCATGAAAATTGAGAGCTGACCTATTTAAATCAATCACCAGCGTGGCACTCTAGTCTTGGACAAATTCACTGTCTTTATAGAGACAAACAGAATCTATTCGGCATCTTGATACTAACCGAAGTTTGCGTGTTTCAGTAAATTCATTAGACATGCATGCTAATACAATCAACAGAGGCGTTTGAGCAATATTAGGTCTGACACCATGCCGTTTCAGTGCATCATACGGTCATACCTACTCATACCTCTCTAACGCCTTGGTGACTATAGGTACAGTCAAGGAATTTGAAACACGTACCTTTTTCGCTCTTGTCTCTATTATAGTGTTGCCAGATGAAATTTATAAAAATCTGTAGGGTGAGACAAATCGGTAGAATTCCGTAGATCGTCGCTTGAAAATTCCGTAGTTCTACAGATAATTTCCAATGCCACCCAATGCTTCATTTGACTATACTGAAGCTTAAAATATTATTAAAAGTTAGTAACTTTTGCAAAAACGTAGGTGGAATAGCAATAAAAATATTTTTCAAGTTTTTCCGCGTTGCACCGCAATTTTACAGCAACGTGCGAGGAAGTAAATTGTATATTTGTGTAATTAGAGTGAGCAATTTTTAATCGATAAGTAACAGAAATAACATTTAAGTTACTCGTATAAATATTAATTAAACAATCTGTTAAATAAACTCTCAATTGCGCTTAATTACTAATGGGGTTTACATTTCTGTTCGGTGACACCTTTTTTAATTACGGTTTGTTAATTAGTGTAATTTAAAACAGCACTGGATTTCCTACAAAATATTTCCTCGTATGAAATTCGGAAAGGGTAAAGGAAAAAAGATATAGACATAGGCACTTGCTACAGTACATGCCATATACATATTAAAGAGGGAAATTTAACACGATCCGACGATCTACACATTGAAGGGAAAGAATGATGGGCAGGTTGGCCTCCACATCCAATACAATTCTGATGCATATCACGTGAAAGCTAGTTACATAAGCTTAATTTCCTAATATGAGGACAAACTCCAAAAGTCCCGGAGATGAGAGCTATCAGGCGTCTACTGGGTGTTAATTAAGAGTTAATTGATAGTTAAGTATCATAATTAACAGTACAATTCAGGAGTATTCTTTCGCGATTTCGCGGTTGTCCCCATAGTGAAAGTTGCTCAGTGTAACCCTCCCCGGTCGTTCACTCCTGCTCCATGATATGACCCATAAATCACCGTGTGTATGAGCTCCAACCTTATTTTACTTATTTACTTACAATAGCAATATTTAAATAGTTATAAATCAAATTGTAAACGAGGCGGTGCTCAGTATCGCACGCTTGCCCAGCATCGCAGCCATCTTAAAGCAAAGACGCCTGCGTTGGCTTGGGCACGTGCAAAGGATGGAACCATCTCGTTTGCCACGTATAGACGTCTTGAGTGAGATTACCGACGCTAAGCGACTCTTTTGACGACCTATGTTACACTTTAAAGACAGCGTACAGCGTGACATTATTAGAATTGACACCCAACACTGGGAGGATATGTCTGAAGACCATGACCTATGGAGGAAGATTTTGTGCGACAGTATGGTTACTCATGATGAAGAATGTTTTGTTTTTCTTTCCCACAAGCACAACCTGACACACTAGCGTGCAGCTTTTCCCCCTTCATCGATAGGCGCAACATTTATTTGTCAATAATGCTGACGTTCCTGTCACTCTCCTATATTCGTAAATGCTCCACTTTATTAGACTCTGCTTAACTCATCTGTTATAGATGTAAAAGGCCAATGATGATGATGAAACGAGGAAAATCCAATAAATTGTTATTTGCATCAATTCTTGTAAACATTGCAGTCCGGCGGTTAAGATTTTTCATTATGACATAATCATATAATACATTTCGAGTAATGTTACGTATAATATCAACGGCATATCTACAATCATGAAACACTGGATTAAAAATCCGTAAACATGTGCAGAAGGGCTTCGTTGTATTTCAACGAAGCCCTTCTGCACATGTTTTTTGGCGTAATAGTTTGAAGCATTGTTTAATTCACCCATTGATTGCTTTAATTACCCCACGACAAATTGAAACTAAGCGTGATTTATTCGCTTCTAGCGTTGTCAACTGGCTTTCATGCCTCTGCTCTGAGGGAAGTATATGATCTTCATAACCATTACCCTCTATATACGGAACGCTGACTGAATCCTCGATCGCGTTTAAAAACATCATCTGGAAACAACAGCCAAAGAATTGGGCTGTCTTCGTTATTAACAATATCAGCCATAATGATAGCATCTGATGTTGTGGCTGGGTTAGGGTCTAGCACGTCGATAATATAGCCGTTATTGGATAAAATATCGTCCAAGTGCGAGTGGGACTCGCGCACGAAGGGTTCCGTACCGTACCATTAGCTGTAAGTTTGTTGTATGGGAGCCCCCTTAAATATTTATTTTATTTTATTTTTAGTATCTGTTGTTATAGCGGCAATAGAAATACATCATTTGTGAAAATTTCAACTGTCTAGCTATCACCGTTCCTGAGATACAGCCTGGTGACAGCCGGACGGACGGACGGATGGACAGCGAAGTCTCAGTAATAGGGTCCCGTTTTTACCCTTTGGGTACGGAACCCTAACAATTAAAAAAGGCTACAATAGATTTTTAGACTTTTAAAAAGTTCCAATAGGTATTGAATTTACGAGATAGTTTTCGTCTTGGAAAATAAATAGTATCCTAACAGTAAAGTATAGTCATAGCACAGTGATGTGCCTCAAAGGCATATGGATTATATGGAAAGCGAGATCATAATTACTAAATATGAAGGTTTGTTCCTAACACGTTCGTATAGATTTGAAAAGTTACTGTCAATAAATCTACATCCGTTAATTGTATTGGTGATGAGCACAGACCACAAGTTGTCTGTGGTGATGAGGCTGGCTTCCATACATTTCTGCCCATCATTCAAATGGGGGAAGAAGAGGAAAATTAATGCCGAGAATTAGACTGATTAAGAGAAACAGACATCGACTCATATCGAGAAATCGAGAAACTGCATGATTATACGAAGAAAAGATTGGATATAACTGCATGAACAAGACTAAAACTCTTAGATATAATGAATCTATACTTTCATAAAGATTATATTTATATACTTTGTTATATAGAATCTCTACCTAAGTATACGTAAATGAAGTGTATTCTGTTACGTATTATATTAGTCTTAATCTTACACAATTCGTTCTGATCCTAATGTAAGTAGGTACTTACTTAATGCTTATATTATATGAATATGACTAGAATTTTGCAATATTAAAAAGACACCATAATAGTAGCTTCAGTATATTTAAACAATTTTCAAAAATGTTATGCGACACTTTTTACCCAAGTACGAGAATCAAAATAGAGGGCTATTTTTACCTTCCACATGTACGAAGTTGACGGCAACTTCTTACTTAGTTCCATAGAGTACAGCCATATATTTAGTATAATGTACGGTGGGCTTTGTTATTTGTACTTATATATTACTTAAGATTCAAATCAAACAAGTAATACCACTTGAGAAAAAACAAGCAATTTATACGTAAGTATAAGTCTTCTTTAAAATGTGACGGGTATACCTACGGTCCAAAACCAAAGTACGACAATAAGGCCAATAATATGGCTACTTATTTATTTCGTCTGTTATTCTACGCAGATTTATGTTAAGTCAACTCCGTTGCGAGTTCGTTATTCCGGCCCAGACAACTGGGGGGTCCTATTTGCTTCTTGGTAAGGACATTATTCAATTGCGCTATTCAGAATCGGAATTGGGTCGTGCTATAATTACGCCTAGCCTGCTGTCCATGCGCCGAATGAAGCCTGATTACACCTTACCTACAAAATACTATACTAATTCCACTGGCAAGTTGTAAATTGAAGAATGTTTAGCAGCCATTCGCTTGGAAATGTTTGGAGCGAATATTTCGGAAGCGTCGTAGACTTAATTTAATTTTTTCTTCGACGCAATTTTATTTTATCACAGTTACCTTTTTACGGAGATGCTTACTTTTTATTATTTCGTCACATTCAAGATTGTGTTGTATATTCTTGTTTAGTGACTTCTGCGACGTATAAATCTGTAATATTAAAGGAAACAGCTGTATTGCGAAATGTCCGATATTAGTAGAGTGACAGCAGAATATTTATTACAATGGAAAATAAATTAAAAATATACATACTAAAACTTAAAATTAAAAAGAATCCCCCAGTATTGAAGCCGTCTGAGGCATCGTCCCCAGCACGCTCGCCGCGTTTCCCCTTTGAATGGCGAGGCTCAGTCTTTGAGCGAAAAAGGAAAAAAAAAAGCGAAAAAGCTGTATTACTTATACCTACTTCAAATATTAATAGCGTTCGTACGTAATGTTTATGTGATCTTAATGTAGGAACTTAAATCTTCTTTTATGGTTCCAAACGATATGAGAAAAGTCATGAATATCGAATATGTGAACAAACAAACCAACATATTGTTTCGATCACTGTTGTCGCAATACAGTTAACATAATTGGGTACTATTTATTCGGAGTAGGTCGAGTAAAGAAACATTTCTACGTCGATAACAGGGACCATATCATCGGGGATAGTGCAATACCGCGTAAGTAACAAAGTGTAGATACGAATCAATAGTCAAACAAATGCTAAGTATTTTATTGAAATGAGAACTTTATCAACAGCTGTTATTTACGCGGTATCGCACTATCCCCGATGATATAACGAATGGTGTTGTCACTTTCGCTATGTAAACGACAGGATTGACCAATCCCGACACATATTTACATAAACACATCCTGATCTCGAGGCTGTTGACAAAAAATACGATACAACCGTTTTTCTGCCGAAATTGTTCGACCAAATTTCCTTTGGGATTCCATGTCAGCTCTTCTTGATTACATAATACGAGTAGTTTTACGGAATATGCGCGATCAATCAATATTGCCATTGTTTAATTTCAATGCAGAATGTCAATTCAGCTGCTCGCTCGATATTTCACTAATTCGAGTGAAATGGTTTGTTGAATCCAGTTACCAGTAATAAATTGCAAATAGTTTGAGCATTTTGTTTCGGTTTGTACGTCGCGGTGGGGGCAGGCGCCGCCCGGGGTGGGGGGGTGCCATATATCGCGAGCTTTCTGTTATGGACCATTACCGGCGCATTACTGCGCTTATATGAAAATTACCTACGATACAATTTCAACAAAAGGGATGTGAAAATACCATCTAATACGCACTGTATTCGTATTTGTATTCGGAAATGCGACTACGCTGTACACGTGCCACGTTTTACAATATATTCCTTTAAGAATCAATCCGTTTGCACAGAGTAAACTTTTTCACTAAAACGGCTTGAGTAACGGGAAAATTACCTGCAATTACTTAATTTGCAGGCTCGAAACATCACAAAGCGGCTACCGTAAAACAATTAAGTAGAGAGCCCGTGCAAAGTTAGGGGCACATACCAAGGTAGGTATACGATAAGGTGATCCTGCCGGTACATTTTAGATTAGGTGGGCACATGGTGCGTAGCTAAATAATGCGAGTACAAAACATGTTGGGCTCCAGTTAGGGCTATATTAATACGTTTGATACGTACAAGTGCGTACGGCATTAGGTTGAGTGACGCTAATGAAGTTAGTTTAATGTGCACAAGTTAAATTAATTTTGGCTTACTTGACCGTTTGATTTTTAATTTACTTGGCTCTTAGTCATTTATCATCATTGGCCTTTTGCAGCTATAATAATTGAAATGCCAGGTATTCTTAAAATGACCTTCGTTCTCTGTTGCATCGCGAGTCAAGAACATAACTGTTTGACCGAACAAAGTTATTGTTCCTGTTGTCGCCCAGCTCTCGAGTTGACTCGTTTAATTAATACTAAATTGTGCACAATCCTTTTCGCTGGTGCATAATTGCAGACAACGATGAAATAATTTTAGCACAAGAAGTATAGGTATTTTATTACTTTTCTTACCCACCTTTTGTTGTTGCAGATATTTGTAAAGTTTTATTCGTCATTTTTCTGCGCACAAAGTAGAAAACAAGGCAATCACAACTTTGTGACGGGGCTGGGAAACTTGGAGCGGGTCTGTAGCAAATTGACTACATTGTGTTACGTCGGAAAGGAATTCATGTCATTGCAAAGTGGAAATACTCACGCTGTTGACGCAGACAGCCGCATTACCATAAGATTACAGAATGAATAAATAGACAGACGTAGTGACAGAGGAAAAGTTCTTCTGAGGCAGTTACTATCTCGGAATGCTCAAGGTGACTCGAAACGTATATTTTGTCTTTTAGTCACTCTTTTCAATATCAAACGGAATTTGATATTTAAAGCAAGATAACGTGATGGAATATTAATAAGCATTTCAAATCAGATTTTTATTGCTTTTAGGGGAAAAAATATAAATATGAATCTAATTGAAAGTTTTTTACTTAGTTTCCGCCTAAGTGCTTATCCATAGTTTTCAAGTAGGCCCTACTCATGGTGTAAGGCGAGCTTATAAGTCTGACTGAATATTTGTGGAAGCTAAGTGTTAACAAGTAGCTCGCTACGTGCTAGGAGCTTGTGAGCAGGAGTGCTTAGTAATCAGTCTTTCTTTCAATCGCCAGTAGAGGGTGTTATTTACATTGCACACAAACTTAATATTTCAATGCGTATTTTATGCGTGTATAGGTACCTAGTAATATCTCCTTCTCGTAAACAATTAAGACACAAATAGAAAACGAATAAAGCGGTTTTTAAAAGATTTTATTTATTTCTGTTCTATCATGAATATAATAATCTGCATTCCAACAATGCTGAAGATTAAGTTCCAAATACTTGGTGCACCAAAACCTTTCTAATCCTTTAAGTGCTCACACACGGGTCGAAATTGAATGACTGCATCCACAAGTTCGCCGGCTCAGATGTAATTGCTGGAATGGCTCTTTGATTAAGCTTGCTGGCAAGACGTAAGGTCAATGACATCCGTAGAGCCAGGGTTAAGCTGGGAGATATATATGGCCGTCTTTAACTCGAGGGTTTCGGCCCTCAGCCGAACAACCGTGACAGACACCCATCGATAAACTTGAGTGTCCCTTTCCCATCTAATTGAATAACTATGTTTGGGATTGCCGTGTTTGTGTGATATTAAAGTTTCAGAACTGAGATTGTCAGCGATTGCTTTTGGGACATTTTGGAAAGTTACTTAACGCGGACGCTTGTATATTGCTTCAGAGTTGGTCAGAGATTTTCCCAAATCGGGTTTATCATCTATAATTTGCTGCGCGAATAAGTAATAAAATAAATCTGTTTTATTAGAAAATAGTTCTACAAGTTATGCTTTATGTTTTTAATTAAACGATTTTTAGAAGTCTTAAATATATTCAAGGTTTTAAAAAGGAGGCTAGACAGCGGCGTTTAGAGTGATGGAGAACATTTATATACACCAAATTGGATGTGTTAAAAAAGGTCAGGTCAAAATGAACCTACACTGAGGGTAATTGAGGCTGGTACCGGGATTTATCAATTTGGCAAACTCATCTGGGACGCGAACCAAAGGGTTCCTCTATTTAGATTAAAATCAGTATTATTATTTGGAACGTGGCATCTATATGCTTATGTTTATCTGAGGGTCGAGGTGTTTGTGTCCGGACACAAGATAAAAGGAACCCTAGTTTAAGGTTCTCAAGATAGTTGGTATTGTTTGTTTTGAAAAGTTAAGGGTAAGTATAGGTAAGCGTTGATACTGGCGTTGAGAAGTTTTTAATTTGGTACTAAATAATTATTAGACTAAGGTTCTATTTCGTCAGGTTCTTTGAGTTATTAATGGCTGATTGATAACGCCTGTTACGCCTGTTAATGACTTTTGATAAATATATATTTCGAAACCCACCGATTAAGATAATGGGTTGCTTGTCAGAATTACTGTTAAGATATTTATTCAGTACCTCTTCTAAACCCACGTCCAAAAGAGTAGGTTCTCAAGTCGACGTAATTCCTAAATATTGTGCATTTTTAATTTTTTGATGTTTTTGATATAAACTCATTTCCTCCCAGAATGTGAGCGAATAAGGTTTATTTTCGTTGATTTTTTTATTTTATTTTGTAAAAAAGTGATTATGTTAATCATTAATGTATGTAGAATTTAAAAGCACCAACCCATAAAGATGACTATTTTGGCCTAGTGAAGGAATTAGGTGCTTAAAATAATTACCCCTTTGGCAGTAAAGGGTGTAATTGTTATCATTTTACGGCGGCCTGGGCAGGTCTCAAGAGTCTCGCTAAAGCCTTAACGAGTATGGCCCGACGAAGTGCTTTCATAAAGATTTGGGAACTATAACGTAGGACGCGTTGGGACTGGAAATTAAAATTAAGTACTATAATTTTTACGTTTTGTATTATAGCGTTGTTGTTGCGTTGTTAATGGTCTCAGATCTCTTACCTTAAAGTATTTTTACAATTGATAACGAACTTTCATCTAAATATAAATAAAATAGACGAGGGGCTCACTACGCCAGCCAATATCGTATAGCTCGTATACAATACACCAGCGCGCTCCGTGGTGCTTGGCTCCGCCATCCGCTTTTGTTGGCGCGCTTCGGCCGCGAGTTCGTAGGTACTCTCTTTGGCGCACAAGGTGTCACGGACATGTCTCGACTTTCGACAGCAAGCGGTTTGAGCGATAGATCCGAGCGCGGCGACTATACGAGTGAGCTAGACACAAATACCGCGCACCGCTGCCGCACACCGCTAATACCGAAATCGTGACCGAGTCGTCAATCGGTAGCGCCGCATCGTCATTCCCCATAAGCAATTGCCGTCGCATTTACACCAATAACCTATAAACTACAATTTTAGGCAGATTTTGTGAAGATCAAATGGGTGAATCTTCTGTATTGTCACAAAATAAGTAAAACCAAAGGCTTGCAACTCAGTACGGGACGAATGTCCTAACACACGCATAGATCTATCCCAAATCCGTTTTGAAGCGCCTTCAATCTCTAGTATTGCTCTATATTTCACCCGCACGCCCAATAACAATGAATATTAGCCGAATGCTAATTGTTCTTTATAGCATTCATTTCGGCGCTAAACTCAATACCCCTGAAACTATCCAAATATCGTATCTATCTCAAAATGTAGTCACAAAAACTGCCTTAGGGTTATACATTTGAAGTTCAAATTATGGTAGACAAGGTGATTAGAACACGAACGCGCGAGAATGATATAAGCAATGTGCCCTTCCACATTCGTACAGATTTAACCTGTCGAATCGATTGGCAGTAATTGAAAAATACTTGTATTAAGAGGCAATGGATTTGAATAAACCGATTTATGGATGGATTTGTAATAACTATACATTTCCATAAAATTTATTTATGTTTAAGTGGTTACACTCACAGCTTGTTAAGCCGTTGGGATAGGCAGATTGTAATGAAAGATACAGATTATGAGAATATAACATTTGAAGCAACAAACGTTTTTCACCACATCATCGTTTTTAGGGTTCCGTAGTCATCTAGGAACCCTTATAGTTTCGCCATTCGCCATGTCCGCCTGTCCGTCCGCGGCTTAGCTCCGTGATTATAAGTGCTAAAAAGCTGAGATTTGGTATGAGTATGTGTACCTATGTATCACGCCGACAAAACGGTAAAATAAAAACTAAAAAAGATTTTTTTCTGGTACCCTCCCGTACCTACATCTAAAGTGGGGGTGATTTTTTTTTTCGTCCAACACTAGCGTGTGGGGTGTTGTTGAATAGGTCTTTTAAAAATAATAGGGGTCTTGAAACATCATTTTTTGATAAAGTTAGCAGTTTTCTAAATATTCGCTCAGGAAATCCAAAAAATAGTGTCCCCCCCTCTCTAACTTCTAAACCACGGGTCAAAAAATTATACACAAATTCATGAAAATGAGGCCTTATTAGTACTTTCAATGAAAACTATATTGAATAAACTCGGTCGAGCCGTTTTTGAGTTATCGCAAAATTTCATAATTTTCTGTAAAATGACCTAAGTGCCGCGCGGTGTTCTTATACTTCGAACGTTACACATGTCACATATCAGTTAAGTGCTATACTGCATTAAAACATTTCGCTCAATCTGGCGCGTATAATCGATAACTTCCAGAAGGTAATAAGTAATTACAGTTATTTTGGCGTTTGCGACCTTTTTATAGAGCTTGAATACACTTGAATCTTTCTCGTAATTTAAATTTTATTTTATTGTCTACCTATTGTGAAGTGAAGGGTGGGCAACTACGGAACCCTACACTGAGCATGGCCCGACATGCTCTTGGCCGGTTTTTATTCATATACACAGTTCGATTCCTGGTTCAGGTATGCTTTTCGCAAAATGTGTGAATGCAGATATTCATTATAAGAAAATTCAAATTAATGAACCCTTCAATTCAAATTAACTATCTTAAGGACAACTCCTTAACATTGCCTTAAAGGTTTTCTCTTCAGGCCCCAAAGGTGGTGTTAAATATGTATTAAAAGTGTTATGTATAAAACCTACACATAGGGATGCAAATGTGTATATATTAAGTTTTATATTTATTTTGTTATAATTTAGTTTTATTTTTAGGATTCGTTGTACTAAAAGCATCTTTGATTGAATGAATGATTGAATTGAATGATTCTTAAATATTTTCCTTTAATCTCTAGGTCAAAGGTTTTTGAGCCGCGACGTAGCACCTTAAATGGACCCTGATATGGTGCTTCCAGAGATCTCCGTTCGGGTCCTTGACGCAGGAACACATGAGTTGCAGTTTGTAAATCTTTTGGAATGTAGAAAGGGCGATTAGAACTAGTATGCCATGAAGTAGGCTGAGGTGCGAGTTTGGTAATGTGATTTCGGAGACGACTTGCAAAATCGGTAACATCTACTACTGGATCTTGAGCTACAGAAGAAAAGAACTGGCCGGGGAGTGTAAGCGGTTCGCCATAGACTAGTTCTGCTGGTGAACTTTGCAGATCCTCCTTCCATGCACTCCTAATGCCTAATAGCACCAATGGCAGAGCTTCTGTCCAAGTAGTAGTAGCGTGACACATAATAGCAGCTTTGAGTTGACGGTGAAACCTTTCCACAAGTCCATTGGCAGCAGGATGGTAGGACGTGGTGGTGAGATGAGTTGCACCCAAGAAGGCGGAAATCTTTTTGAAGAGTTTCGACTCAAATTGACGTCCACGGTCTGTTGTTATACGTTCCGGACAGCCGAATCGAGCAATCCAACCTTCAACAAAAGCCGTTGCACAGGTCTCTGCAGTAATGTTGCGAAGTGGGTATGCTTCCGGCCACCGTGTGAAGCGATCAACAATTGTGAGACAATACTTGAAGCCAGAAGATGGTGGTAGGGGACCTACTATATCAGCATGTACGTGACGGAACCGGGCTGCGGGAAGGCTAAATTCTGACAGGGGTGCATTCGTGTGTCTCATAATTTTGCTGCGTTGGCACTGTTGACATTCTTTTGCCCATACCCGACAATCTTTTCTTATGCCTGGCCATACAAATCTTTGACTTATAAGACGTGTTGTTGTCTTAGCCCCTGGATGGCTTAGATTATGTAGTGAGTCAAAGATTTGGCGACGAAATGTGGGTGTGATATATGGTCTTGGTGAATGCGTAGAGATGTCGCAGTATATTTCCAGACCTGGCTCCAGAGTCGTCATCTTTTGCAGTTGTAAGGCACAACCATCTTCCAGAAGACCTGTTAGTTCTGTATCAGCAGCCTGAGCTCGAGCGAGAGAACCGTAATCTATAACAGCAGTGAGCTCCTGAATTCTGGATAGGGTATCAGCTACCGTATTATCTTTGCCTGGTACATGTCGGATGTCTGTAGAAAATTGTGCTATAAAATCTAAATACCTGAATTGTCTCGGAGAGCACGTGTCTCGGTTTTTAGTGAAGGCAAAAGTTAGTGGTTTGTGGTCCGTAAGGATTGTAAATGGACGTGCTTCTACCATGTACCGGAAGTATTTTATTGCTTCATATATTGCAAGAAGCTCGCGGTCATAAGGGCTGTATTTTCGTTGAGCCGTACTTAACTTCATCGAGAAAAAAGCTAGAGGTTCCCATACACCTTTCTTACGCTGCTGCAGCACTCCTCCTAAAGCAACATCTGAAGCATCAGTCTGTATTGCTAGCTCTGCCGTAGCATCTGGATGAGCCAGTAAAGTCGCTCTCGAAAGGTGTTGCTTGCTCTGACTGAATGCCTCTAGTAGACCAGGTGTCCAATTGATAGTTGCAGATCCTTTAGGATCACCAGCAAGTAGGGCTGTGAGTGGTGATAGAATATGTGCTGCTCCGGGGACAAAGCGCCGATAGAAGTTAAGCATCCCCAAGTATCTTCTCAGTTCTTTAATGGTTTGAGGGGCTGGGAAATCATTTATAGCTTGTACCTTAGATTGCAATGGACAAATGCCCTCAGCTGAGACGTTGTACCCCAGAAAAACTACCTCAGGTTGCCCAAAGACACACTTCGATGTATTTATGAGAACACCGTAATCTTGGAGACGTTCGAACAGCAGCTTTAGGTGTTCTTTGTGCTCAGCGTCTGAGGATGATGCAATTAAAATATCATCGAGGTATCCGTAAGCAAAGTCAAAACCGCGTAGAGCTTCGTCCATAAACCTTTGGAATGTTTGAGCTGCATTGCGAAGCCCAAATGTCATAAATGGGAACTCGAACATTCCGAACGGCGTGGTGATTGCTGTTTTAGGAATACCCGGTTCATGTACACGTATTTGGTTATATGCTTTTATGAGGTCAATAGTAGAAAATATTTTTTTACCCGCCAGAAAGTAAGCGAAGTCCTGAATGTGCCGCACGGGATACTGATCTGGAATAGTTCGAGCATTTAACGCCCTATAGTCGCCACATGGTCTCCATCCATTGTTTTTCTTGCGTACCAGATGTAGCGGTGATGACTATGGGCTCTCTGATCTCCGGGCAGTTCCATTCTCAAGCATGTCATCGAATTCTTTCTGCGCAATCTTCAGGCGTTCTGGATCTAGGCGCCGGGGGCGACTGGAAACCGGGGGTCCAGGTGTTGTCCTTATATGATGCACTGTGTTGTGCTTAGGAGCACCTAGCTTACCGGCCGGACGGGTGATGTCTGGGAAGGCTCGAAGAAGTTGTGTGTAAATTGAGTCACACAGCGAGGTTGTGCGAACCGACGATATAACCTCGGAAACACTGCAATGCGGCACAGAAATTGAGAGAGAAGTAGTTCCATCAGTAAGCTTTTGATTGCGGCAATCAACGAGCAAGTTGTAATGAGCTAAAAAGTCAACGCCGATGATAGGTCTGGAAACATCGGCTATTGTAAACCGCCATTCAAAATCTCGCTGCAAGCCTAAATCCAGTAGTAATGTTATATAACCATAAGTAGCTATACTTGTACCATTAGCGGCGTACAGCTCGTATTTAGTCTTCTTTCGGCGTTCGTTAACAGACGATCGAGGAAACACGCACAGGTCTGAACCCGTGTCAATTAAATATTGAATTTTTGTCGAACGATCTGTGATAAATAGGCGGCCTGATGACGTGGGGCAGACGTTTTCGGCCACTATTGCCTGCCCTGAATGTTTCCCGATTTAAAAGTACATGGTTGCACACAGTTTGTTGCCTTTGTCCCGAAGCGGTAATGGTACCAGCATATGGTAAATCCTTCAGGAACATCATGATAGCTCGTTGAGTAACGTTGTCGCGACTTCGAACGCGATTGAGTCCTGTTCTGAGATTGGTAGTTTCGTCCAGCTTGTCTTTCACGTCGATTTGGATTTTCAACTTTAAGTAATGCTTCGACTTGTTGTGTTAGGCAATCTACGCGTTGATGCAATTCATACGTTGACGTCTCAGATGATGTACTGGCCACCTGTCTCGTAACTGGTGCTAATTCCTGAATGCGGTCGGCAAGCTCCGCCACATCGTCAAGCGAGCTTTTAGGTTGCGACGCGACGATGGTTTGAATATTAGCAGGTAGACGGGTTGACCAGACTGGGCGCAGAAACTCGTCCGGCACCGACGGTCCCGCAAGGCTTCTCAAGTGTCGCAGAAATTGAGTAGGTTTACGGTCGCCTAATTCTTCATGTAGCATGAGTTGTTTGGTTTTTTGCTCCTGCGATACTGACAATCGTCTAATTAATTCCGTTTTTAGTTTTTCATATTTGTTAGTATCAGGCGGTGAAAGAATTATATCCTTCACTTCGACGGCAAACTGCGGATCGAGTTGTCCGATAACGTGATAGAATTTAGTTGTATCTTGCGAAATGCCAGACAAAGCGAACTGACCTTCAAGCTGGGCAAACCACACCGCCGGTTCTTCAGGCCAAAATGGGGGCACGCGTACACTAACTCGGCAAACAGCTTCACCATCAGACGTTAGCTGTGTATTTGAATTCGATGTCTTTGGCGGTGGCGTCGCGCCGGCATTACTATCGTTCGACATGTCTAATCTGTTCGTCTTCGGGGTCACCAATGTAGATTCTTATTAAAACTCAGACGTTGGTAATCTACTTTATTTTTAGGAAACACGAATCATTACAGAATAATATAAATTAGCAATGTCACACACACGAACTGACATAACAGAAGTCATATCAAAACCAAAGAGGCCGTGCGCCTACACTTATTTTACGTCTCGAGAAAACCTTTTGCATAGTAGAAACATCCGCTGAGCAGCCAGCTATTTAAATTTATTTTAAGACTATTCACTTCCAGAGACTTAATATCATTGGGAATGCGATTGTAAATGTCAATGCACATGCCAAAAGGGTTTTTGTAGCAAATGCCTCCCTTTCAATCTAGCCTGCCTTTGCTACGAAAGCATTCTATTGCTACGCCGTAGCAGGTCATGTTCGTCGTAGCAGCTTTAGATCTACTTTGGCGTAGCACCTGATGTCCATCTCAAACAAGAGTGTCTGCGTGGACATTTTGGTCCATTTCTCATTATTTATTGACTAGTGTATGAGTGTGGAGGATCTGGAGTCTAGAGGAATGCAAATTTTGCGCGAAAATA
The DNA here is from genome assembly GCA_932273695.1 of Apotomis betuletana. Taxonomy (NCBI): domain Eukaryota; kingdom Metazoa; phylum Arthropoda; class Insecta; order Lepidoptera; family Tortricidae; genus Apotomis; species Apotomis betuletana. Next base: position 19,466,803 of record OW026302.1, on the reverse strand, counting down.
TCTACTTAAATGTCGTTTAATACGTTCACGGACACAAGGCTATTTGGGATTTTGAAACTTGCATGCCAAAAACGGCACAAAACATTTGCCTTCATAAAAAAAATATCCATCTGTAGATGGAGTGCCGGTTATGGGAAAAAACAGTCGCCGTTCACAGACGTGGTGTCGTGTCACGAAGGGTCCTAATTTACGTCTCTTAACGCTAACGCGTCTGATCTGCTGTCTATGAAATTGTGAAACTGAACACTCCAAAACCATCCAAAACACATAAACATAACTTTGACAGTTTCCTTGTGATGGCCGCAGTTTAGTATGACGTTATATTTTCCCAAGAAACCTACTTTATGCAAAAAGTGCATTTTGTAATAAAACTACTATTACTTAAACATAGTTTTTCTTCAATTTTAATTCAATATCTTTGTTTCTAAGACCAAAAATTCCTATCATAAATAAAAAAAATATATATAAATAAACAGTTATCATTTCAGATATTATTATTATCAAATATATCACTCTCACACAAATCAACCTAATTCTAAATAAAGCTATCGTAACCTATCTATCATGGGCTCGTAGGTATTACACGAATAGAAAAAATATTCTTATCGCAAAACTTATTGCCCTTGAGTCGCCGGGATTAGAACCCAGGTCTGCCAGCTTCCTTCGTTCCAGGTAGTTGGACTACTTACCTCCTCTGAGCAAACTGCATCGGAATATAGGTCCGGAATTTTCCATTAGGATTGGCTAGGAATGAGTCATTTGGATAGCTCACCCAACTCACAATGTACATACATATCATACAGTAACTGAAAACAGTGTTTTGTTCGTTATTTGTTGTTGTTCGCTTTGTTGAGGGACGAGTATAACAGCGGCGCTGCAGTGAATGATGCGTCTAGACTAAACTAAATGGAATGAAATGTCAGCGAGTACGAAACAGTTTTGTGACTCTAAACAATGTCGACTGGCGTTATTCGGAGAAGTTCTGTTTAAACGACTCAGTCTTCGCTATGATTACACATACCATGTAGAAGAGCAAACTGTGCGTATAAAATCAGTATTTAGTAAGAATGTTGACATGTAAAATATCGTATACACATACCAATTTGGATATCGAACTTCAGACGTTCTGAAAGTTATGTTTATTTTATAAGGCATGTATTTAACGCGGCGACAAATTAATCAGATTTGGGGATTTATAAAAAATTTAAGGGGATAGCAAAAATAATAAGTTGGCGACTAATTGCGGAGACTATTAAAGTAAAAAGTAGCAGCTAAGTAATCAATTTTCGGCTTTGTTTCAATATAAACTAGCATCGAGTTATTGTTTTGGCGACTGAATTAACTAATTAAGCGGCAACATGACAGCGGATAAAAAGTTGAAAATGGCCTACTCTAATTGTTCAATGGAGATTACATATAAAATAAATCAAGGTCATAAAAAAATTCTTTGTGCGACAATTTAAGAGCTTTAATCAAAGTTGAAAATTGCATGTATAAATAATAATTTTGGTCTATAGTTTTATTTAGTGGCTCTGATTTTCGTCAATTTTTCGTCAGGTGTGATGTCATATTGACACCAATTTTTTATGATTCTATCGTATAGAATACGTTAAAATAAACGTGTTTTGTATGGACAACTGTTTTCTAAACTTAATAATTACCGAGATATGGACTCCTAAAACCGACAATATTTTTTTGGATATTGTGTCAGACTCTGCCTTAGCTCCGGCGCTGCGGGAAGTGCAGCCCTTCCGCCCTTGCGTGGCAAAGCACGGTCGCCCGTACTCCGTTCCGCAGCTTCGGCTTGTTGGTCGCCTTCGGCGACCAGCCTCAGCCGCTCCGCTCCGCACGGCTCCCGAGCTTTGTCACGGCGGGCGAGGGCTGCTCTCCCTCCGCGCCTCCGGCTTTTTATATACACTCTAGGGGTAGGGCAGACAAGACCACGTGGAATCGGGGTTGACAGCTTCGGTTCTGAGGCAAGTCTTATGATAATGCAATGCTTATTTTAGCGTAGCGTGTTTTAGCTAGATTCGGACTAAAATAAGCGTGTTTTGTATGGGCAAAACATTTTTACCTAAAAAACGCTTATCGCCGTTTTCATTAAATTATGGTTTCGAAAACTAAAAAAATTACTCCCCATTACTTTTATATAGTACCCATTTTAATATTTAAGCTGCCAGCAAATCAAAGCCCAAAATGCTTTTTTAGATGGAGACCTGTAGTTGCTACTAATATAAAGTTTGTTATCTTTCTGCTAATATTAGTCGCCAAGTCATTATTTATAGTACCTCACCTATGATTTCAGTAATCTTGTTTATTATTTCTGCTACCTTAAAGTAGCTGCCATTATTTGAATTTTAAAATATCCTTAGTTTAAAGCTCATTTAACATAAATGATTGCCAAAATATTTAATCGCTGACAAGTTATTATTTTAGTTGCAAATAGTTTGCTGCTCTTTAATTTTTCTGTCGCCGCGAAAATAATAAGCCATTTTATAATAACTAGGTGGGGGTTCGGGTTGTCTGTGATTTGACATTCAAAGAACTTAACATTGATTTACATTTTCATAAAATATATACTTAGTAATAGTAGTTTACAAGCGTACAATATTCCTGCATTACACGTATATTTTCTCCAACCTGCATTGACAGTCAGTATGCAGAGCAGGCATGAGCTGCAGTATGTGCAGCGAAGCGGAACGAATTCGGACAGACGCGACCATTCGAAATGAAACGACTGCCTCGCCCGCCGCCGCTGTCTTAGCGGGACAAATACCGACTTGGAACAATAGTTAGCAATGTGACAAATGCGAGATTACTTTATTGCAAACAAATACAGAATATCTCATATTCTGCAAAGTTTGAGCTGAAGCCGCTGTTTTTAGTTTTGATTGTATAACAAAAGCAATCTTTACCTCATAACAACAGGCTGGTGCTGTTTAGTTGTTTTTCGGTTTTAAAAAGCTATCACTAAATACATTTATTCAATTGTTTATCAGACACTTAATAGTAGTCAATATTATATATATGTACGGGAGCTTGTATCGCCAGTCAGTATGCAGAACAGGTCTGACCTGCAGTGCTACGCAGGGAAGCGGAATGAATTCGGATAGATGCGACCATCCGAAATGAAACGACTGCCTCGCCCGCCGCCGCTGTCTTAGCGGGACAGATACCGACTTGGAACAATAGCAATGAGACAAATGCGAGTTAATAAGAATTAAATACGTAACATCTTTCATAATCTTCAAGTTTGAGCTAACGCTGCTGTTTCTGCTTCTGATTGTATAACAAAAGCAATGTATTTACCTCAAAACAGTGATGCAATTGCTTATTAGAGCTGCAGAGCTGTGCAGTGGAGCGGAATGAATTTGGACTGACGCGCCCATGCGAAAGAAACAACTGCCTCGCCTGCTGCCTCTGACTTAGTGGGACTAAAACCGAATTGGAACAATAACAAGGAAACAACGCACAACGGTGAGATTATATTAGATAAAGACGTACTTACCGAATATCTTATAGCTTAAGTACCACGAAAATATGATCTGCACTTAAATATTCCAGCACAAGCCGTGTTCTAGAGTTAAAACTTCAATGTAACATAAACCATTGCATCCTCTTAAACCAAAGTGTATGATTAGATTAGAAGTTTATTTACTTCTCATTCGAAATTGTCTATATTATACACTATTAAATAATATTGTCAATTTGATCGACGATATGTAGATCTACCGTCTACCGTTTGAAGTTTTGTGAATAATGTGAATGGTAGACCGTATTAAATTCAATTCAATAATAAATGTATAGAGGTGGACCCGTTTTAAAAATAAAAGCAAAAGTCCACCATGTGATAATAAGTACTTACCTACTACTTAAAGTTCCCTCTACTACCTAATCATACAAATTTTGTTTAAAAGTACGTAATTGTCCGAACAAGCATAACGTCTCGTTCTAGCTTAACCTAAAATTCATTTGTATCTCCAGATTGCCGGCTGTTCTCACCTAAAGGTCACATTTCTTAACTGAGAATCGAATCTAATCTGATGAGATATGGGGGTTTAAAACGTTAAATATTTTATTTTTTAATGTTCTTTGGGGTCTACTGCTTCTTGAGCCACTAGAATATACAAAATTGATAACAACGCGTCGGTGATCCAAAAGTGTCGATAAAATGGAAGTTCACATGGATGACACAGGTGTGTACACATTAATCTCTTCATCGAAGTAAAATGGGTAAAACTTTTAGATGAAAATAACGCTGTATACATATTTATAATAGCTTAATCGTGCACTTATTTTAATGCGATTTTTGCGTCAGTTTAATAACACTATCAACTTTCTAAATTAAATCCATCTCAAGTGTAAATAAGACGGCTTAAAGTAAGTAAGGTTCATAATATACGTTATTTACGATATTTTAATCACAATATAAATTTAAATTGCTTCGGGCTAAAGCTAAAATTTTATGAAACTAAAAGTTATTTAACCACGGAACTAAATAGGTATTACTTCCTACACGTTGAAAGCAACCGTCAAACAGTGACATATGGTTTGTATTTAATTGTTTAATTAATTGTTTATTAATTAATCACATACAAGAAATTGTAACATTACAGGATAAACCTAAGTCATTACAAGTTGCTTAACATAATATCTTATAAACTATATTACATCATCATTACATACGAGTATTAACATTAACTATATTACCACAAATTTAATTATAAATTGAGTTACCTATGACATTGTAGAACCTTAAATAATTATTAAATCATTTATGTATATTATTATTAGTGACAGATCATTGAATTAATTAGTTAATTATTTAGTAAGACTCTCGCACAATTTTAAGCATTCTCTTTCAACTATCGTCCATCCATCCGCAAACAAATCGCAGGAGCATTCCACCACATCCAGCCTGTTAAGGGCGTGTAGAGCGCGGCACACGGGAGAGTTGCGGCGCGAGACCGTGCGCGCGGCGGGCACGGCAAACAGACGCAGGCGGTCCGCACGGAACTTCGTGCGCCCGTCCGGGACAAACAGGCGACACGCCTCTCCAACTAGGACACGGCAATCGAGGCGGCCACGTAAAATGTGTAGGACGGTCATTATTTGACAAAACAGTCTACGCGTCGCGAGGGAGTTATAGCCAAGAATGCCCTGCAGGTAAGCGGTGGGGTACAAAAATGGGTAATAGCCGCCTAATTTACTAAAAAGGAAGCGCAGGAAGCGTTTTTGAACTTTTTCCACTATTAACACATAGGTCGATTCATGTGGATTCCATACGCACGCACTAGCCTCTAGTTTTGATCGTACAAGAGCAGAGTAGAGTAATTTGATGGCTCCTATATGCGTGAAATCTTTGAAATTACGGATAACAAAACCCAAACGTTTAAACCCTTCTACTGCTAGTGCGCGCATGTGATCGTGGAACGTGAGGCTAGGATCGAAAACCACCCCCAGATCCTTCATAGACTGAGTGCGGGAGAGAGCCTGTTTATCAATCTCATATTGCGCAAGTAGATATGGGTCGCCTAGATCGCGTGAAACTCATAACGTAGCATTTAGAGGCATTAAAATAGAGACGATTTTCAATACTCCATCGGTGAATTTCGTCTAGATTGCACTGCATTCCAAGGCAATCCGATGGGTTCCTGATATCCACCACTAAATTGAGATCATCTGCATACATCAAGGGTTTTCCTACTTTAAGATAATCAGTCAAATCATTAACCATTATCGTGAATAGGAAAGGTCCAAGGAGCGATCCCTGACTTACACCAGATTTTGTGTGGTACATATCTGAGTCATATTAGCATCCAAGGCGAACGAACTGTCTGCGATCCCCCAAGTAACTGGCGAACAACCGTAGAAGTGATGGCGAAAAGCCTACAAGGGAGAGGGCCTCTTCTAAATCCGTGCTGCGCATCGTCTAGATAAGGCTCGACTTGTTTATAATTTTTTGCATGCAGCACACTCTCAAATACCTTTGCGAAAGAGCTTAAAACAGCTATAGGACGATGGTTTTCGGCTTTCGTTTTTTCCCCTGACTTCAAGATTGGTGTCACTCTTGAAATTTTCCAGCACTTTTAAATTTTTAATCACGTCACACACATATGTAAACAAATAAAGCTCTGAACTTCAGCACATGGAGCTATTATGTAATAGTACTTGCTAGGTCCATGCTTCAGCACCACTGTCAAGTACATTGTCACAGATTAATATAATAGTTCTTCGAAACATTGTCATTTAATCGCATTCAAAAAGTGTTTATTTAAGTCCCGTTTTGTTTAAAACAATCATGTAAGTTTAAATCAACATACGTTGTCATTGCCAATCTTATTGATAATCGAAAAGTGTTCCTATTGGCCGTCTAAAAGTGAAAGTCATAATGCGACGTGTCGTTGGTGGGAGAACCACAAATCGATCGCAGCGCGCGCCGTGGCCAAAAAAGGAACTTTCGGCAGACTAACTGTCACTTTTTACTAGCGAAATTAAGGCATCTAAATATAAATAAATATGCGGCATGAAACCTGCTGCGTAGTTAATTGCAAAAACAGTAATAAAAAATTCTATAAATTTCCACAAGCAAGTTGGAAACGAGAACAACGAATGAAATGGATAATCGCTGTCGAGAGGAAAAATGATATGCTGCATGGTTAAATTTGTTTATTTTGTAACTTACTTCTCGTGAAGACAGCCATGAAAAGGTCCGTGTGAATTATCTGAAAGTTATTGATTTTGCCATTTTAGACGGGAAATAAAAAAAGTCAACGTTATTATTGAAACTATAGATTAACATAATCGAATAAAATAAAGTAAATTACGACATTTCATTGAAATTATTTGTTTGTTTACTTACTCGTCGTAAAGACAGTCAGCCATTTGACATTTCAAAGTCCGCCGTATTTGTAACCGCTAGTTGACGCTGTCATCGCCCTTCCAGCGAATAGTTAACTTTCAGAATTACCATAAAACTACCTAATGGGTAACTTTAATCTAGATGGGAGTAACTTTTACAAAAATGCTGTTAAGATATTGGTTACAGTGCAGTGCCACGACAGGAACACCCGAGGCGCGCACCTGCTGCTCGTCCCACGTCGGAGACTCGCGAAAGCGCGAAAGTCACTCGGTGTCCTTGGTGTTAAGATCTACAATACACTTCCGAGTGATATCGTGAACGCTGCAAGCGAAAAAATATTCACTCACAGCATAGCGGAATTTATGTCGAGGTAGTCTCTCGCAGTCTTCACACTTGCTGTAAAGCAATGGGGATTGGGGATCGTGCGTGTAAAACGCACATCCTAGGGTATGGCTAATGCGCAATAAGCATTTCAAAAAAACATATGACGCAGAGGGCGCTCCAGTAGCGTAAAGGATTAAGGGATGAAAGATTTGGTGTGACTGACGTAGCGGTCGGATAGCTCAGTTGGGAGAGCAATGCGCCGGTAACGCAGAGGTCGCGGGTTCAAACCCCGCTTCGATTGTATTAGATCGCATTCAATTTTTCTTTCTTAATTTACCTTTGTGTCATTATTTATAAAAATAAAAATGTGGTATTACCACATAAAAAATATAGAATCGATAAAAAGATTCTATACAAATAATTACATTTATTACCTAAATACATTAAATTGTTAGTCAACAAAGGGATCAGAGATATATTCAGAAAGAACTCGTGTGCAGACTTAGCACTGGCAGACTATAGCGATGCTAGTGTTATCTCCAATACCTAATGCCTAAGTTTCGGCGCTCGTTGCGGTATGAAAACAATTGCGTCGCAGAGGCACGGAATTTTGCTTTGTGTCGGTTTAGGTTAACCAAATGTTCGGTATTCAGCAAGTTTCGTTATCTATCACGGTAGTTTGCCGATATATTGGGAGTTACGGAATGGGGAGTTTAATAACTCGGGACCTTTATGCGACAGTTAATGCTAAAGTTGTATAGTTGTACTGCAATTTATTGCAGTTGTTAGGTGTTCAAGACCTGTCGCTACACAAAATACATTTAAAATGACATAGTGTAGGAATTTGTATTTGAATAATCTAGTAAAAGCAGTTTTTATATACGACATATTTAGCATTTACCTGATTCCTAATTAGCTTGCCTATTTAACGGTATTAAACTAACCTATACATTTATGTAATATGTCTCATTATATTTAATGTGGGTAGGTACCCACCACATTTTTTATATTGAATCATTAATAAGATAAGATAAGATAGATAAGATATTTATTGAATAATAACTTATTTTACAGTAATAATAACTATAGCCTAAAATATTCTACTTGGCAAAAAATTACATGCGCCTGAACTAGGATTCCCTGTGTTTCAGGCATAAAGAGGACTAACTTATTAACAATTTCTTAAATAAATACTCATAAACACATTAAATGATAAATTATAGATCGGATATTAATACAAAGATCAAAGCACAAATAAAAATTGAAATGCGTAATCTGGCGGAAGAGACCGGGAATCGAACTCGGTAGGTACCTCTAGATTATTTTTTCCTTGTGCTTTGATCTTGTGGTGTATAGACACCTTTATGATAATAAAGTGTGGCCACACTTGCCCGGCTGCGGCATTGCTATGACAGACGTCAACGGGAGAGGGCAGGTGATGGCCGACAGAAAACCCATTTAAGTGTTTTATTGAATCTACTCCTGCACGAAAACCCTGGACATCACACTGGCGACGAGGATTAAAAAAACCCAAACAAGAAATGATATCCTTTTAAATATTTCCGGAAAACGAAAAGAAAAAGAAAAAGTGGGTATGGTGGCTTAGAATATTGAATTACCTACAACAAAAGTCACATAACATTGTGATCAGTACTTTGTGCAGTTATGTCAAAAAAATAAAACAGAGAAAGTGAAAACAAACTGATAACGGTCGGCGTAATTAGTCGTGAACAGAATGTGCACGCTAATATTTACCTAAATGCATTCCCGTTGTTGTGTTATGGTAACAAATTGTTAAATTCGACATAGATATACGTACAATTAAAATATTTGGTTAAGTATTAAATAAAATGCTTGATGGTTGTTAGACAGCCAGTTACAAATTCGTTATCTACCTACAAATGTTTCGGTACATATTAATATTTCTAAATAAAGTTACACATTAAAACTGAATATCTAATCTAAACTAACAAAAGGAAGGCAGTACTGTTGTGTAACGAAAATATTCAACATTCTTGTACATATCTAGCTGTAGCGCAATGAGTTGTTATGATATGACATTATTTGGATCTGTGTTCAGTTTATGATAATAACTTGAACAATATTACCATTCAATACGATTTTTAGGAGGTAAGTGAGTAATTAATATTGAAAACCCACACCTACCTGTACCTATTTACATCGTAACGTGATCAGGTTAGCTAACATCAGCTGGACTAAATCGATGTAAATAGGTTAGTGTGTTATTGTTAAAATATATCATGTTTTACGGATTACCTACACAACAACAATAACAAAGAGTGCCTGCAAATATTAGTGAATTAAAATAAGTTATGGGGAAGTGAAGCCCCCGAGTTCCTCATAAACCGGAAACTAAATAACATCAGTTTATGCGATTCACACCTACTTACATAGTGCCCGTCTATGCAAACATATATGAAGGAGTAAAAGCTGCATGAGTTCTACATAGACTGAATGTACCTAATCGCATTTATAATTCTCGAGGCAATCCTTAGTATTATTATGTTTCTAAGTGCGAGTAAATATAGTAAATATAACATAACAAACACAAAAGAGCGTAAGCTCACCGAGTTTCTCATGTCTTGGGACTGAAAATAATGTGTCAATTATTTGCACTATATGTTATGTAGCAATCAAGCTTCAAGGAGTGAAAAGTCCTCGAGGTTCTTTGTAAAAGAGCCAAGAGTAGGTAATGAATACCCCTGGTACCAAACAAAAGGTGGAAAGGCCTAATCCAGATACTGTTCATTTTGTCCCCCATACAAGTACCTATGTTTCCTTTTATCAACCAAACCGAAGTATCAACTGATGTTCGGCAGTAAGAAATTTGACGTTACTAATCGCCAATATATGCGTGAATTAGTTGTGACATCGGGAGTAGACTATGTGCAAGTACCTAAATAAAACAAGAATAACAATATAAGAGTCACTTGATGACTAAGTAAAATAACCTACTTATCAAAGTACATATTAATATGAACTACTAACTCTTCCTATATACATCTTTGAGACCTGTAAGTTTGTACGGAATGTCAATTAAGACTTATAATAATTTACCTGATTCTTTAAATGAATAAGAAGACGATAATAAGTATATAAATAATTAAACTAAAGCAACTACTACTAACTAAAGCCTATTAGTTACACGCTAAATGAATACTTAGAAGATAAATTATAAACACTTAGTAAGTCCTCCTCTCCCTAACATTGCAGTGCCCAACAGGGTTCACAATGATCTGTAACTTTAAGTTAACATCTGTACCTACTTTTGTGATATTGCAATTAATGATTGAGTATTGAGTACATTATTCGGTTGAAAGACGTTGTATAGAAACAAGTAAGCAAACACATTAATGTACACAAAAGCAGTTAAAAAATACAACTACTTATTACAAAAAGCACAGGTACAGTTGGAAATTCGCATCTAAATAAAACAATATTTAACTAGCCCGTCAGGGTGTCTGTCATAATGGTGACACACAACTCTTTACTGCGCGACATAAACTACCTGTCACTTTCATTCCAATATCGTGCGAACTGGACAGGCGATGCTGAGTCGCGCGACAAGATAATGAGCTAGTCATGCAGATGCTGCAAAGCATCGGAAATTCAAATATTCGTAATACAATTTGCTTAATAAACTACCTAAATATTTGGGTATCTCTTTGTCTAGTAGCCAATAAATAAAGGAACTAGAAACACTTTTAAATAAAATTATAGGATTCACCATAGTTAAAACAAGACTATGAGATTAAAACAAAACCAACAGGATTCGCGGAAAACAACCCTATTTAGGGTATCAAAATAAAATCAGTTGAGCTGTTTCAGCACGAAACAACTACAACACAAGCTGTCATTGATTGGAAATGACAGGCGAAAAATAAAATGATCTACGGATCAGCCTTAAAAAGGTATATTATATATTAATACAGGAACGGCAGCTCGTGGCTTTGGCCAATGTCAGTAGTAGTTAATAATTGAGCGACCTGGATCACAGGAGATCCAGGTCGCTCAATTCAAAAACTTGATTTCCTACTTTTTAAAAACTAGATCATTTCAAAATCACTTTTCAAAAGATCAATTTTTAAAATGTTCGCTCAATTCAAAAACATGATTTTCTACTTTTATAAAACTAGATCATTTCAAAGTCACTTTTCAAAAGATCAATTTTTAAAATGGTCGCTCAATTCAAAAACTTAATTTTCTAGTTTTTTAAAACTAGATTATTTCAGTCCGTTTAAAAAGATACATTTCGATAATTTTTTTAAATCTTCGCTCAATTCAAAAACTTGATTTCCTACTTTTTAAAAACTAGATCATTTCAAAGTCACTTTTCAAAAGATCAATTTTTAAAATGTTCGCTCAATTCAAAAACATGATTTTCTACTTTTATAAAACTAGATCATTTCAAAGTCACTTTTCAAAAGATCAATTTTTAAAATGTTCGCTCAATTCAAAAACTTAATTTTCTAGTTTTTTAAAACTAGATTATTTCAGTCCGTTTAAAAAGATACATTTCGATATTTTTTTTAAATCTTCGCTCAATTCAAAAACTTCATTTTCTAGTATTTTAAAAGAACATCTTTTTTTAAGTCACTTTTTTGAAACATCCATCTTGATCAATTTTAAAAAGATCTCTCCATTCAAAATTCAGTTTTACAATTTCTTTTTTAAACTAGATCATTTCTATCATAAAATAGATAATCTATTTATATCATAAAATACATAATTATTTTACTGTATAATAAAAATAAAACAACGCTTATTTTATCTACTTATAATTTCACACCTTTATTATTATTACAAGTACCATATTAATTAGGTGAATACGCTTATGTCTGTACGGGGTAGTTGTAAGTAAACATCATATTGCGCAACTAAGTATTTATCGTTGAAGTATACTTTCGAAACGAACTATATCATATACGATTGTTTGTTCAATGACCTGTAAAGAAAAAAAATATTGATCAATATTAACCCATTCAAAAGATAAAAACAAGTGAAACAAAACGTAGATAATTAGAAAATAGGAGAGACGAGACAAAGATATAAATGTACAGTATGTACATACTCATGAATAAGATTCCGTCCTAAAAGGGGCAACACTATAGTTATAGCAAAGTACTTTCATGATTGATAAAAAGTGATACCTGTACTTTCAGCTTCCATTTTTTCCTGTATTTTGCCTATCAAATCCTTTGTTTTTAAATAAATGTCATCAAATAAGGCAGTTTTGATAACATGCTGAACACAAAACTCAGCTGCACATCGACAAACAGAGTCCTCGGAGTTTTCAAATTGTTCTGCATTATAAACTTCGATTCTTATCACTTTAGTCCCTTGCACTGTTTGTTTTATATAACTGCATAAATTTGACCTCTTTCTTTTCCGATTTCCGTCCATAGGCAAGAAATTAAAGAGATCTCCAGATTCCTAAAAATATGACAAAAAGTATTAGTTAACATAAAAAACAATATCTTGTCTCTTAATTTACTTCAAAAAATGAGGTTTCTGAGGTGATCGTATGTTTGTATGCATGTATGTTTGCCCGCGATTATCTCGCTTTAGGTTGAACCGATTTTGATGCGGTCTTTAGAAAACTATATATTTTTTTACGTCGGAAAGTTTTGGTATACGCGTACAACAAATGGTAATTTAACTCATACAGCTGCTATCGAAAAGCATTATATTTAGTTACGTGTAAGCTACTGATGGAAACCATTCAAGGCTACTGAAGCTACTCAATAATAATTTTATTTCAATCACTAAGAATTAATATTTTCTTTAAAATAAAAATGGCCCGCATCAAAACTGAAAAGCCAAAAAAATTATCCGTTCATGTACAGATTAGATACATTTGTATCACAGACGGTATTTTTTTTTCTTAAATGAAACGTAACAATAAACTTACCGACATTGCACAAACTATTTTTATGAATTTTTCTTGCTAACAGCCGTCTCTACTAATACATTGAAGAATAATGAAATAATTTCTAAAGTCTGCAAAAATTATTTTATAAAACTCGAATATTCAAATGAAGAAATCCTTATTATTTTATGTCTCTTTCGTACTTGATGATGTTATTACGATAAAAGCGCAACAAATATCCTGAAATGACTCCTACTAATACGGATGAGTATTCAAAGTCCAAATTCGTATTAACTTTATATATGTAACTTGCAACCATGCCCATAAAAATCGCGACAGAGCGGCGTCGGAAACAATATGATCCTGCCTATGTTTTGCTTAAACATCTCATAAGACTCCCGATCATAGAATCAGTTTGTGTGTACATAAGATAAATTGTTTGTACTAGACGCTAAACAAATACTAATAGCGACAGGCAAAGTCTGGGGTTATTGCTAAATGAGTTGAATAATTTAGCATGACTATCGAGTACTATGGTAGACATTGATTATTAGCATACTATTTAAATAGGTCGTATAGTTTACCAAATATGATTTAAGAAGTCATCACTTTTGAACTCACATAATGATACCCTATAGTTATACAACTTTCACACAAAGACATTTTAAAGCTTGTTTTAATAGGGTCGCACACGCGTTACTCCATCATTTTGTGCTCGGTCTTGGACAAGAAAATCTTCTAGATACATAATAATTATAGTGAGCTAACTACATAGGTTGCTCTATGCTATCTAAGTGTTTTTGACCGAAACGTGTTTTCCGTGTTTGTGTGTTTGTGGGTGACAGTGAATCTTCAAGAGAAATCATGTAAGTAATTTGAAGCGATTACTTTTCAATACTTTATTATTTTATTTTTATGATGCATTGTTTGTAGTTATCAGTCGCGTGGCGTCAAACAAAAAAAACTCAGTTCAAGCCGGGGTAGATTTCGTTTATTCAGTGGCTATAGAGAATCTCAATCACCCTGAAGTGTGCAAGCGGATGGGAATCGGGTTGTATTGACGCCATGCCACTGGTAGGTATGTAAATTTTGTGGTGTAGCGACACGATAGCTTGCTGTTTACCTTCCCTTACAAACACCATTAAATTTTTAGTCTCTTGTGGACGATAGCTATAACGATAGCTGTCTTTCCTGCGAGCAATACAGATAGTTTATTACCTAAATATGTTTTAAAAAGTAGATAATTTTTACCTTCATGCCTACAGGATGTCGGGAAGAGTTTATGTAAAAACTCTTCTAGCTAAATGGTTATTTGAAAGTTTCCTTCATACATATTTGTAAATTATTAAAAAAAACTGTAGGTTTGTTTTTAAAGTGATTTTACTGCTAATGGTTTTAGCTATTTAATAATAAAGAAAATCTGTTGAACATTATTGTCCGAGAAACAATGCTGATCAATCATCACTTATCAGAAAAGTAATGTATTTTTTGTTTTATTTCAGAATCGAGTCGCTGTTTGCATCCTTCTCAATTCGGTTTCTGCCACACAGCATTTAACAGAAGTTATTTCAATATGTAAGTCCCTAAATATAAAAAGTCAAACTATTGAATAATGTTAACTTTCCTAACGATTATAATTTTGAATTAATGTTACGATGAAGACAAACGAATTGTATGTATCAAAAAGGGTGCCCTCTATAGTGATAGCTAGTGAATCAACAAGTCACGTATAAAGTCTATATTGCATATACAATCCGTTCACCTCTTACACAAATTACGACAGATAAACGATAGCGCGCGATCTAGGTACAAATCGCCGCGGTCGGGTCACCACCATCTAGCGGATAATTGGGTACTGATATTCAGTATGAACGCAAACATGAATTAGCAAGTACTTTCTTTCTTAGTCTTGAAAATAAAATTAGCTAATGAAATAAAATAAAAAGATCCTAAATTCAAATTATTAATCTATCAACCCTCCGTTACTATTAAGTACTCCGAAAGAGATCTTTGTCTATCGATAAGACCATGTGTTTATCTACCTCTACTTTTCATTTCATTGTAATTTCTAATCTCTAAGTATATTCCAGTATACTTGGGTGGGCAAAAAAAAAGGATTTGTGTTGTTTGTTATATTTGATAGTCGTATCATTAAACTAAGTTTCAATTCAAACCTCACGCATTTTATTTAAATTCAAGGAAACTTTATAAAGAAAACTACTTCTATTACAGGTCGAAAGCATGTGAAGACATTTTTCCATCATCGGAAGCGTCCTGTGAAGAGGAGGAGGTACTTGTTGAAGAACTCGTTAAGCCGGTAGAGAAAAAAAAGTCGAGGAAGCGGACTAAGGCGGCGCATGTTCCAGAGCCAGTGCTCTCAACAAGCGAAAATCGAGCGGGAGTTTCGAATGTTTCCACTACTAGCAAGAAGGCGAAATCTGAAAAAACAACAGCGCAAGAATTATTCGGCGATGACTCGGATAATGATAATGCGGGTAAAAAGACTGCTCCTTTAATTTCTTATATTACAAGAAGGGTTGCTGGCGGGTTTTCACGACAGGTCGATGTAGGGAAAAAAGGCAGTCATTTTATAGAGCTCAAAATTTACAAATGTGATGAGATCGAACCCGTGTCACCCATGAATCGTTGGCGTCATGCAATAGTGGCAGTAAAAAACAGAACGGATATAGATGTCGACTCATGGCAACATATTTCTAATTACCTCGCCGCCATACGAAAAGAGTTTAAGAGTGTATCTCCTGCTTTTATCAATTCCTATTTGTAAATAGTACTTAGGTGCTTCATTTAAACCAATACAACCTGTATGGTAAACTAGTATTTAAACGTATATTCCTTGTATAATCGACATGAGTAGAGTGTATTGTGTAACCTATAACATTTTTAATAAATAAAATCTTTAAATATTTACTAACTTGCATTATTTATGTTTGCAGCTAAACCACCAACACCCATAAATGACAAGCCAGAGAAATCAGATGTAAAATATTGTATCAATTGCAGAATTAATATTTTAAGTTCTAAATATCATTATCATGTTCGAAGTAATTTACATAAATCAAACTGTGTAATAAGTACAGAATTTTCTGAGAACATCAAAGTCATTGCCACAGCTTTTAAAAGTCGCATAGTAACATATAGATTAAGCCCTTTAGAATCAGATCAGCTAATCACTCCAGAATTATTTTTAACGAATTATCAAAAGGATATCATAAGTCTCCTAAAAACCATGTTGTTAAAACATGAGTGCATTAAAATAAATTTTGAATTGTTCGCAGCATTTAATTTATTGACAAATGAGAAAGAGCAGCTGAAGTCATTTAATACAAAGTATCAAATCGTTTGTAAAAATTCAAATTTAAATGACATGCTAATTAATTTAACAAGTATTTTAAAAGATAAAATATCAGAATTTGAACACTGTAAGTCCGGATGGTCGTATGTTGGTATTGGACACTTAGAAATCAATGTTAACAAATATTCACCTATGAGAGGAGGTAGTTGAAACGAATTGGGGTAGAGAAATGGATAACTAAACCTAATTTGAAAAGTATTACTATTTTTGATGAGAATTTTGTAGCAATCCAATTGAAGCATGAAAAATTTGTCTTAGATAGACCTTTGTATATAGGCTTCACTGTCTTAGAGTATGCAAAACAACATTTGTATCAATTCCATTATGATTTCATTCAAAGAAAATATAAAGATAACGCTAAGCTTTGTTATACTGATACAGATAGCTTACTTTATTTAATTAAAACTGACGATATTTACGCCGATATCAAAGAAAACAATATGGAATTTGACACGAGTAACTTTTCGAATGATAACCCTTACAGCATTTTAAGAAATAATGCTAAAGTTCCGAGGTTGTTCAAAGATGAATTAGGAGGTGAGGTGATTTCTGAATTCGTTGGCTTGAGGGCAAAATTGTATTGTATAAATAGTGTTAAGGTAGAAATTAAGAAAGCAAAGGGTATTTAAAAATGTGTTACAAAGAAATTAATATTAAGTAACTATAAGCAAGCTCTTAGGAGTAATTAAAATTATAAATATAAAATGAAACTAATTAGGTCTTTAAAACATGTATTATACACCCAAGAGGTTAATAAAACTGTCTTAAATAGAAATGATGATAAACGGAAAATCTTGCCAAATGGCATTAAAACCTTACCTTGGGGACATTGTGATACTATATTATACTAAATAATGCAAGTAAGAGTATTGTATTATTATATTTATCCATGTATCGCTTGCAATATCTAACTAGTGTATAATTTTTTAATAATTAATAAAAAATATATTTAATAGTATGTCTTTTAATCTAATTTTAACCTTTAAAAGTCGATACAAATGTTAATACAACATTATAATAAATATCATAGTTTGTCAATTAACATATTTTCAGCAACATTATTAGATCGAGTATATAAAGTAAAACAGTATCCAATGACTCTCACATGCCACCATGAGGTTCATTAAGCAAACACAAACTTTAGAAGTGAATACTATTAATGCTGGAAATCGTACTCAAAAAATAAAACATAGCATCCTATTACCTAACACAATTCGTTGCATAATTTGCGGTCCTTCAAATTGTGGTAAAACAAATGTTATGTTGAATTTATTATTTCATGAAAATGGTTTAAAGTTCAAGAACGTTTACTTATACTCAAAGACAGCTTTTCAGCCCAAGTATCTTTTTTTACGACAAATCATGCAGAGAATTCCGGGAGCTGGATTTTTTTTATTTAATGATAGTAAGGAAGTTATTCACCCTAATGATGCTTTGACAAATTCAATTATGATTTTTGATGACATAGCATGTGAAAATCAAGCGAATATTCGAAATTACTTCGCTATGGGAAGACATAGACAGATAGACTGTTTTTATTTGTCTCAAACATACTCAAAAATACCAAAACAGTTACTAAGAGATAATGTTAACCTTTTGATCATTTTTAACCAAGACGATGTGAATTTAAAACATATATATAATGAACATGTAAATACAGATATAGATTGGGTCAAATTTAAACGACTTTGTTCCATTATATGGAAAAATCGATTCAACTTTTTATTAATTAATAAAGATTGTGATGTTAATAATGGAAGGTATAGACAAGGATTCGACACGTTTATTTATTTTTAAGTTTCTTATAAATATCGCTTGTATTATTGAAATACTTCATTTGAATTCGACTGTCTGTGTAAAATAGTCAATAAAAATGGAAACCGATGTAAAAATGCAACTCGTTAAGTCTGTGGAGAGCATAAAAAGGAAAATAAAGACTCTTCAAAATGAGGAAGACGAAGCAAATTTGAGATATAAAAAAGTCTTTAAGCCTATTACAGATCCTCTAGAATCACTAGTAAAAACTAATGATAAAATTAGTCCATGCTTAAACATCTCAAAAAATATAAATAAAAACAACACACTTACGGAAGATACTGACTTAGAGTCTTCTGTAGAGTATAATAATTTCAGAGACTTGGTTGAAGCTGATTCTAGTAAGCATTCAGAATATTATGACTTTAATGAAGATAGAGACAAAAATTCGATAAAAACTAAAAGCGATACACTGTTGTCGCTTAAAAAAGATGATGTACTTGACATTTATGACAACATCAATATACCATTCGGAATTCGGAGCGAAAATAAACAACTAATGATGGGGAATAGTATTGTTTGTTTGTCTTTAACAAATAGTAAAGATAAAAAATATATGGTTTCTATAAATAACAAAAACTATGAATTGACTTCCGGTTTAAAAGAACTTCTATTACGTAATAAACCTAATCTGGATATTGTAACAGAAAAAGACAAAATCGTGTACAAAAATTTACTTATCAGCACTAACGCACACAAACGAGATTTTAAACCTAACGGACAATTAAAGGGTGACAAAGGAATAAAATACTGTCAGATTATCAAACCTTTATTTTCTCAAATTAATGTCGACCAAAATGCCTCCAAAGAGTTAAATGAGTTAAAAATTGGTGGCAACTTACCCGAACTAAAAAAGTATAAGAGCAATACAGATTATATTTATTGGGACGATCCAAACGAGTTGATTGATAGACTCAAACTTTTAGTTGCATCAAGAAATGCTGGAAACAGTAATCATGATAATGAAATTATGTCTATAATAGAAGAATTGAAAGAAGCAGGTGTAATAAAAGAATAAAACCTTCCCAACATCTTCATTGCGTCTAGTATACTAACGTATATCAGACATGAGTGTAGAAGAAAAAGAAAATATTTATATTGATAGTTGTACAGTTGAGGTTATAAAATTTTCAACTACAAATAAACCTAAATTACCCGACATTGACTGTAAGCAACAAGTTGATGAATTGTTTAACGAGCTTTCTAGAAAATTGGCACACTTTGAAAAGCTGACTACGACTTTAATGGATCGTGTAAAAAACATTGAAAAAGATATTGCTTTAAAGGATATTGGTAAAACATTGAACAAGCATTATGAGCAAATGCGACGTTGTTAATGAAATTCATAAATACGCTAGAGTCAACTTCCCTCGAAGAAGCGTTTTATTAAAAGACATTGATGACCTGTGGCAAGCAGATTTGATTGATATGCAAGTATTTTCAAATGTAAATGCTGGCTATAAGTATATATTAGTTATTATTGATTGTTTTTCAAAATATGCTTGGGCATTTCCTCTCAAACAAAAGACAAAAGAAAGCGTCTCCAGGGAATTTGAAGCAGTTTTAGGCATAGGACGTTGGCCAAAAAATTTACAAACAGATATGGGTAAAGAATTTTATAATAGCACATTTCAAAAAATTATTAAAAAATATAACATTAATCATTACTCCACGTATTCTACGAAAAAAGCCTCAATCGTGGAACGATTTATAAGAACTTTAAAAAATAAACTTTACAAGGAGTTTAGTTTGAAAGGGAACTATAAATGGATTGATGGAACGTTAGGTTCTAAAATATACGAATATAATAATACTTTTCATAGAACTGTAGGTAGACCTCCCGCCACAATTAATCATAATAATAAAGTAAATGTATTACAAAGATATATAAAATCTAGAAATAAAATTCTTAAGTGTAGAAAATTTCAAGTTGGAAATTTTGTGAGAATTAGCAAATACAAAGGATGTTTTGAAAAGGGATTTACTCCTAATTGGTCTACAGAAATATTTAAAATAACAAAGATCCAAAATACTAATCCAACAACTTATTTACTAGAAGACGCGAGATCTAGACCAATTTTAGGAGCATTTTATGCGCAAGAAATTCAGAAAACTTTACATCCTGATGTATACCTCGTTGAAAAAGTTTTGAAAACCAGAGGAAACAAAGTATATGTTAAGTGGTTGGGATTACCTCCAAGTGAGAATAGTTGGATAGAAAAAACGAATCGTTTGTAGATGTTACAAGTACAGTTAGTATTTAAACCAGTACAGTTTTATATTGTACGCATTAGTATATGATTCTTTGAACAAGAACAATCGATTATCTTTTATCGTTGATTTCTAAAAAATATATTTAATTATGCCTTCGACGCGAAATAAATTAAAAGCGAGAAAAAGTTCACAAGGGGTCCTTAAGAGCAAAACCGGTGCTGGTTTAAAAAAGACATTCAATAATATTGTTTCTCACACTAAGAAACATATTCGGAATTTGAAACCAAAATGTAAGAAAATGTTGACTGAATTGGCATACGCAGCTGCTCAAGAACTTGCATCCGACTTACCTATTAAAATACCGAGAGTGATTACCGTTCCTAAAACTGGAGGATTTCTACCGTTAATACCTATATTAGCCAGCTTGTCCGCCACCGGGAGTTTAGCGGGTGGTATAACTGGAATCAGGAATGCTATCAATGATTTTAAATCGGCCAAAAAACAGTTAGCTGAATTAAAAAAAAATAACATGAACATGAAAGCGATGTGTATTGGAAAAGGACTGCATCTTAGACCATACAAAAACGGGTTGGGAATTTATGTAACGAAGAAAAAAAACTGATTGCTCGGCTACCCAAAAGAGCGTTAACCAATATTGACATTTTAAATCACTCGAAAAATATACCTCATTTTCGTGGTGTCTTTATGAGAGATGAATTACCAGAATTTCCACTATCAATGGAGTGCGGGGTTATCAATCTAGATTCTTCTACAAATTCTGGTACTCATTGGGTAGCCTATGGAAAGATTAATGATTATATTGAATACTTTGATAGTTACGGTAATTTGAAACCGCCAAAAGAATTTATTGAATATATGGGGCAAACGGTTAACTACAACTATCAGAATTTACAAGGGAATAATTTATACAATTGTGGACATTTATGTTTAAAGTTTCTAAAGTCCTTTTGGAAGAGTTCAAATCAGAGAAAAAGATTGCAATATAGACCTAGTATAAATGCGAATAAATAAAATACGGTGTTTACCCGGTTTACATTCTCGCATTGACTGTGGCTGTAATTACACGTTAATAATAATAAAAAAACAATTATTCATAAAACAGGTAACCTTTTCTAATTTAAAAATGTTAGTTTTTGATAAAAACGTCGATAAAAAAAGAAAAACTAACATTTCACCTCCAGTGTCAAAAGATATAAGACGTGTAAGAAGGACTAAAATAATTACTAAAAGCAATAAGATATTTTTACGCTCCCTTGGATTTAAAATATAAAAATGCTTCAAATCACTGATTTACCACATCACGATAATTCTATTGAAAGTTATGAGATCCATAGTTACAATCCTTATAGCCACAGCTTCAAAGAAAATGATGAAATCAGAATACCTATTCATCAGCAAGATGTTTATGTGCTTCCATCAGCTAGTTCAATTTACATAGAAGGTTATGCAACTGTGACCTCTTTAGACGCAACAGGAAAACCAATAGAGAAAAATTTTAGTTTTATAAACAATCCGATATTGTTTTTATTTCAAGATATCAAATACGAGCTAAATGGTGTTGAAATAGATCATATAAAAAATGCTGGAATTACAAGTACCATGAAATCATATATCTCAATGAATGATGGAGAAAGTAAAAATGCCGCATTATGGGGTTGGAATTTAAATGGGACTAAAGAGAAAACAAAACATTTCTCTGTTATTGTACCATTAAATAAAGTACTCGGATTTGCAGAAGATTACAATAAAGTACTCATTAATTGCAGACATGAGCTCGTACTACATAGGAGTAGTTCTGCTGCAAATAGTGTGGTTACAGATGCTAAAACCGATAAAGTTAATATAGAAATACAAAAGGTTCAGTGGCGTGTGCCGCATGTTAGAGTTTCTGATCGTAATAGATTGATGCTTTTAAAACATTTGGAAAAAGATCGACCTATACAGCTTGCATTCAGGAATTGGGATTTATACGAATATCCACTACTACCAAAAACAACAAAACACTCATGGTCTGTTAAAACTGCTTCCCAGTTAGAGAAACCAAGATATGTTATATTAGGTCTACAAACAAATAGAAAATTAAATCAGATGGCAAGTTCATCTTGCTTTGATCACTGTCATATAACAAACGTTAAGCTATTCCTAAATTCACAATATTTTCCTTACGATTCACTAAACTTAAACTTCAATGAAGGCAATTACGGTATATTATATGAGATGTATGCTAATTTCCGTCAGTCATATTACAACGGCGGTATCGAACCGTTGCTTGATTTGAAGAGATTTGAACAAATAGCCCCACTGTTTGTAATAGACTGCTCAAGACAAAACGATACACTGAAAACTGGACCGGTTGATGTTCGATTAGAAATCGAGTCTTCGGAAGATATTCCAGAGAATACTTCTGCGTATTGTTTGATTATAAATGATCGACTCATTGAGTACAAACCATTAAGCAACATCGTACGAAAACTATCATGAATGTCATAGTTGATGTGCAAGGTTTTAAAAATGAAAACAATAAGTTTATAGTGAAAGAAATTGCAATCATATGTAACAATCGTATAATGATGCTGTTGATCAAACCACCATATCCCTTTTATTATTTAACTAAAAAAGAACGTTCACATGTAGCATGGATGGAAAAAAACCGAGGAATTTTATGGAATGAAGGTTTTGTCCCATATTATAATTATAAGTTGTTTATTTTAGATTTTTTAAATAAAAAGCGTATTTATACTAAAGGTTATGAAAAAGTGAAGTGGCTAAAAGAGATGTTAGAGAGTGAAAATGTTTTTAATTTAGAAGATTTGAACTGTCCTAAGTTAGACGCTTTGTATAATAATTATTTTCTATCGCCAGATATTCAAAGTTGTATTTACCATAATAGCACATGTGCTTTAAGAAATGTAACTTGCTTAAATAAGTGGTGTGTGGAAAATAAGGTTTTTGCTTCACAACAATGAAAGCGTTTTTATATCGTATAAATATATATATGTATACAGCGAGGAAATACTGCCAGCATTTTCGGTACCATGCCGAGGGGGGCACAACTTCTTAGATTTATTTTAGTTTTTATTTAACTTTAGTTAGACGTAATTTATTTTGTGAATATAGTTTAGGTTTTTATACTAATTTAATTTAGTTCTTAGTACTTATTTAGATTAAGTTTTTTGTTTAAATGTTAAATTAACTACTTGGTTGATTTATAATAAAAATAAACTTATTATAATCCATAAGCTGCATTTTTATTTATTGAATAGATAAGTACCATTTTGCAATTCAATAAGTATGATAAAAAGATGAAATTTCTGAAAGCAGAAAACACCTATATTTAAAGAGTCTACAAAACGAAACTTATTTCATTTAAACATGAATGATACACAACAAATTATTCATATTTTGTGTATTGCTCTGCAATTTAAAAATGAACAGGAGCTTGTATTGAAATCGATTAAATTGGATCTCGAACAGTATCTTTGAATTTGTTTTTATATAAAACTATAACAAACATAAGTTTTTAAATTAAATTACATTTTTTATTATTTAAGTTTTTCAATCTGGTGAAGATTTCAAAATTAGTAGATGGATCTAGTTTCCAAAAGTGACTGAAATGATCTGGTTTAAAAAACTAGAAAATTATTTTTGAACTAAGCTAACATTTTAAAAATTGATCGAAATGGATATTTCAAAAACTGACTGAAATGATCTAGTTTAAAAACTAGAAAATTAAGTTTTTGAATAGAGCGAAAATTTTAAAAACTAATCTTTTGAAAAGTGACTTTGAAATGACCTAGTTTTATAAAAGTAGAAAATCATGTTTTTGAATTGAGCGAAAATTTTAAAAACTGATCTTTTGAAAACTGACTTTGTAATGACCTAGTTTTATAAGAGTAGAAAATCATGTTTTTGAATTTAGCAAAGATTTAAAAAAAATATCGTAATGCATCTTTTTAAACGGACTGAAATGATCTAGTTTTAAAAAAACTAGAAAATTAAGTTTTTAAATTGAGCGAACATTTTAAAAATTGATCTTTTGAAAAGTGACTTTGAAATGATCTAGTTTTAAAAAAGTAGGAAATCAAGTTTTTGAATTGAGCGAACATTTTAAAAATGGATATTTTGAAAAGTGATTTTGAAATGATCTAGTTTTTAAAAAGTAGGAAATCAAGTTTTTGAATTGAGCGACCTGGATCTCCTGTGATCCAGGTCGCTCAATTATTAACTACTGTCAGTTTAGTAATATTAACTTTATAAACAATAATAAACCATGCCTGTATATGTTCGAAAAAATATATTTACATTATACACCGTAGCAAAATACCATTTCTTATGTTCACTTGAAATGTCCCTTAAAAAGTAGATGAACTACAAAAGAAGCTGTCACGCGTTGGCAATGAAAGAAGAAAAAAGAGTAGTCTTCTAAAATTTAAGTCGTATAGATGGCCGTAATAGGGATACAAATGAAAAATATTACAGTAATTCCGTCGTAGAGGGCTAATCGCGAAAGTGATTGAATATATAATAAACGCGGTATGTATTTAACTACGCTTAAACTCGACAACTAGTATTATACTCTATTACTTAAATAAACCGTGTTCTAGAAGTGAAACGATTTGACTTGAATTTAATTTCACTATAGAATAAGGTATATAACAAAAGAATACATACTAGTAGTAACGACATTTAAAGTATCCGTGTATTATAAATTTATAAATAAACGATTACGAGTACAAGCAAATCCTAACACAGGTATTATGGTAAAGAAATCTTAAAGTAAATTGTCGTTTGTGGCGTTTAAAGTACATCTTCAGTTAGAAATTATCAATCACTATAGCAGTGCAGTTACCTACGTATTTGCTTATTTCTTGGGGTACGTACGTACAAAAAAAATCGTAATCAATTAATCATATTGTAGTACCTACATTCTTACAATAAACAAATGAAAAATTCCTCTCAATATTATGTAATTCGATTGGGTATAATTAAAAGGTATTTTGATTGAGGAATTTAAGTATGTGATTCCGTTATATCCTTACTAGCAGTGTACTCGGTTGTTCGCGCTACGACTAGGTAGACTGAATAATCATTACATCGGGTTTACAATAAAGGTATAATGGTGTATAAAAAACTGCCGAAGGAGCACAAGATATTAAAAAAAATGCCGAAGGAGCACAAAGTCCAAACAAAAAATGCCGAAGGGGCACAAACTACAAAAAATGCCGCAGGAGCACAAAGTCCAAACAAAAATGCCGAAGGGGCACAAAAAAAAAAAAAATGCACTGCTAATTTGAAAAAAAAAAAAATTGCCGAAGGGACCAAAATGTACCAGTTTACAAAATGTACCATAGTGTACAAAATGTACTATGGTGTACAAAATGTACCTTGGTGTACAAAATTTACGATGGTGTACAAAATGTACCATGGTGTACAAAATGTACTATAGTCTACAAAATGTACCATAGTGTACAAAATGTACTATAGTCTACAAAATGTACCATAGTGTACAAAATGTACTATGGTGTACAAAATATACCTTGGTGTACAAAATGTACCATGGTGTACAAAATGTACCATGGTGTACAAAATGTACCATGGTGTACAAAATGTACCATGGTGTACAAAATGTACCATGGTGTACAAAATGTACCATGGTGTACAAAATGTACGATGGTGTACAAAATTTACCATGGTGTACAAAATGTACCACGGTATACATAATATACAAAATGCTAACGTGCATACAAAAAATGCCAATGGGCACAAAATAACAAGGTGCCAGAGGGACCACAAAGGTGAAAAACTTGCCAAGGAACATATAAATAATAAAATGTATAATTAATAAATAATAAATAAATATTTACACAAATCGACCTAGTCCCAAACTCAGCAAAGCTTGTACTATGGGTACTAGACGATGATATTGATAATTATATATATAAATATATATATTAAGGCTGTGAAACCTGCGACCTGCTTTAGAATGAAGTGTAAACGATTGTGGTTCCTATTTTCAAAAAACTAATTTTAGACTTTCAGTACTTATGATAAATGAGTATTCGTGATTATACATGCATTAAAACAGTGCTGTTCCTGAATTAAATGGTAAAATAAATAAAATTTGGGTTGGACGAGGGTTTTCCAAATT
This sequence comes from Apotomis betuletana, assembly GCA_932273695.1. Classification (NCBI taxonomy): domain Eukaryota; kingdom Metazoa; phylum Arthropoda; class Insecta; order Lepidoptera; family Tortricidae; genus Apotomis; species Apotomis betuletana. The sequence continues at coordinate 19,440,156 of OW026302.1, read as the reverse complement.
TAAGACTGTTTAAATCGAGAGATGCAGCATTTATAATATTTTGCATCTAGTCTAGTTAATAATGATCCACGAGCCCTCATAAGAGACGTGGGTAGTGTGTTTACCTATCTATTTTCCTTAAGTTATACTCACCTGTAACTTTCAATAATGCAGTACAAATTTGTGATCCCTTATGAAGTTACTATGGTATTTGAGATTATGGTCGGTGTACCAATCAATTGTGTAAATTTCACTATATAGAAATTCTAAAGTAAACAGATTTTCTTTCAAGTGATGACTAGTCAACGCCGGTTAAGTATTCTGAAATATCTACATTTCGTCAGAAGATTTTTAACTTTAACCAAAAAATTGGAAAATGTATATTTCATTGAAAAAGGCAAACTGTGAGTTTTCTTGCGGCGCTTCTTTCTCACAAAGGCCTTAGTTGGAAGCGCTGGTAGATTCCTAAATTTTCGAAAATAATAGGTATAGGAAGGTATAAGAAAAAAAAAAATGGAAAGAGGAGAGAACGGAAACGAGAACATAGAATTAATTAATGATGTAAAAGTGAAGACAAAATTATTGAACTTGAAACTACTAAAAAAAAAATAAGTATCACTCACTAAAATTAACTTCATATTATGCATAGACTTATGGTTAAAAGCCTTGTCTCAAAAGGTGAATAAATACCGAATACGCTAATAGTAACAGGAAAAACATTTCTTTATGACACATTCATTACAAATTTACAATACAGTTGTTGATAAGATTAAACTCGTGTTACATTTCAATGTACATTCAAATTCATGATTAAGGATTAAATTAGAAAATACTACATTTCCAACTACAGTCACAGAATAAAGACACTACTACAGTCTAGTGACCGAGAAATAGGTATGTTGTGCATACCAGTTACTTTGAACTATGTTGTCTGTTTTGCTCACTGCGCCGACGCACAAGCAACCCATATTAATGGCGAAACTCTCATCCTCGCTGTCACAGCGAACGTGCTGGATGCACTACACCGCCACGATAACCGTGCTCAGCTGAACCCTGAGTCTGAGCAAATGCTTCGTGCCTTGGTGTTTGGCGTAGCTGGCTGGTGTGGGGCATCTATATGGTAAGCCTCGAATTTAGTTCAATTCACTCAGACGGAGCAGTGAGCGAATCCGCAGAATATTTGTAATGATTAATAATATGAATCAATCTAGATTCCAGAAATATATTAAATGTACATGTAATGCAATGGTGATATGAAATGTTAATAACTAGTAATAATTATATAAATAAGGTGTCAATAAATAACTATTTCGATTTTATCAAAAGAGGATGGTGTGGTGTATAGACACCTTTATGATAATAAAGTGTGGCCACACTTGCCCGGCTGCGGCATTGCTATGACAGACGTCAACGGAAGCGGGCAGGTGATGGCCGACAGAAAACCCATTTAAGTGTTTTATTGAATCTACTCCTGCACGAAAACCCTGGACATCACAGATCTTTGTATCAATGGTTCAGTATTAACCTATTTCAAGGCTTTATTCTTACGGTTATTGTAAAAAAATGCCAAATGTACTCTCACTCACCCTCGCATAAGCATGACGCCTTGACAGACACGCACGTCTTACATGCTAATATCCTCTTTATTTACTACTTTAAATATTCTAAGAAAACAATTTACATTCCTGAAGTGAAATCCTCAAGGAATAAGCGTTTGAATAGAAAAGCGAGAAAATAACACTATCATGTTGAATTCCCTGTAATTCTTCACTCGACTGTCAAACGCTCGTAAAAGATATTGGAAACAATTTGAACAATATCTCGCCTCTGCGGACGTGTTGCGAAGACAGAGCCTTACAAAGAAATATGAATAGCGATCTCTTACTCGAACGTCTCTAATGTACTTCGACAGTCTCATATTGTTATTGTTACTGAAACTTCCAATTTATTCTTTTTATCCTCAGTACGATCTTTATGCCTCAGTCCCATTGACTTTTTGTATTAGGCTTTTGGGGTTCGGCGAGAAGCGAATCGTGGATTGATATATTGTACCCACAATCCCGAATTTAAGGGGAATAACACTGCAAATGTAATTATAATAAACGTTAAATTAACTCCCAGGAAAATTCTAACAATACTTAACACTCCCAACTTTGAGAACACAGACAATTTGGAACAGTTGACCAAACGTGGAATAATAATTTTGGTAGAAAGGTGTGGCGAGATTTCATTTTGAACGTTTCTATATATTATACCTCCGGTTCTATTGCCGTGGGGACAAAGTGGCCGGGGCTTGGCAACACATTGTGATTGTGAGCATCTGAGCTTTATAATACAAAGAACATTAGGTAAATTATACTTTCCGCGGCCAGATATTACTGAATCAGAATATTCTGACTCTGCGCTATGTAGCCTCCGGTATTTGCCATTTATTTATTAGCATGCTTAACCTTTCCCTTAAAAGTTGTAATATTTTTTCCCACTTGCGTCCTAAACAAACATTTGCTCTCAGCTTCTGCTCAAAATCATTGACTTTGGCTCTCACAGCGAGATGTTTGATCACGTGATTGCGGTAGGCTCCATCCGGCAGCTGGCTACCAAATAACTTCTTCTTCAGGTATTTGTTGAACAGGTTGTACAGATGAACATTTCATTCCTAGCCGGTTTGTGTCTGACGACTACTGGTAATTTAGTTAGATGAGCGAACCTTGTACCTAGTACTTACCTATTTGCTTGAATTCTAATTATAAATCATAAGCCGGGTTTATGGCTTCTCTTTTCTCAGAATCAGGTATTAGGGTTAGGTTAGGGTGGAGGACCTCTAGTTAATCCGGCTCGAATGATGATAAAACATTTTGAATTGGTGATTGTCCATCATACCTGATATTATAGAGTTATATTATTATCAGTAAAAATCAGTTGTCAACTTCAACTTTCGCCGCTCTAATTCGAACGTAATTCACTCCATGACAACACTCTTTCATTTAAATGGTAAATATTTATTCAAATCGTTCTACTTAATCGTGTTAATTAATCAACTCTGCATTGAACAGTCTTATAAAGTTAAGATCTCTTAACATGAAATAGAGAATCTGGTAGAATCTCTAAAACAGAGTAGGTATGTTTAGTTAGCCCTAATATTAAATTTAATATTTGGGAATTATAAAAAGAAAAAAAAAGAAAGAAAAAATATTAATTTCTCAAGATAATTTAAGTATATTAGAATATGATATAGGTATATTTAGTTTAAGACCGTTATTAAAGCGCCCACGAGCGCAGTATATTGTATATACATTCTGAAGATAGTACTATTTGGATTTAAAATATCCCATTTAATTTTCCACGTTCTTTCAGTAGCCGTGTACGACAAATCGAGTTCTTATATAGTTAATTGAAAACTAAATGTCACAAAAGTCCACTTACGTTTTGTGTCTTACGTCGTTTGGGATGTGTTGCGCTTGGGCTTATTCTAGAGCCTCAGGCCGGGGGCCGGCAGTGGCTGACGCCGCCTCATTAATTTCCAGCGGCCAGCGGCCGCGTGAGAGTGGCAGAGTCGTTAGTCATGCGCTGTGTTGTTGTCAGCGCGACACTGTCTGTTATTGAACTCGACGGACAATATTGGGCTCGGGTTGATACAAAGCCCGTTTGGTTATAAAGAGAATAAGCTAAATTAAATGTTGTGCTTCTGGTTTCAAGGGAGGGTCATGAATTAAATAATAGGAGTCACACTTCTCTGGATGATGTTTATTTATTATTTATAATACGGTGAATGGAGACTAAAGTACTATGTGTGACCTTACAAACGGTCCGGTAGTTTTGAATTTTTGATATGTTGTCTAGAATGGTTAGTCAGTATTTAAAATGCAAAATGCACAATTACCCCCCCCCATTTTTGCATTTTAAACACTGACTAACCATCCTAGACAACATATCAAAAATTCAAAACTACCGGACCGTTTGTAAGGTCAAAATCCTTAATTTACTGAATTATTATGTAAGAGTGATATTTCGTTCAAATAGTCAATTATTTTAAAATGTTGTGTTTTATAACGTTAATTAATCAACTTTACATTGAATTGCGTCTTGTCAAGGAAATGTTATGCCGGTAGAAATTCGGAATTATGACTTCTAGATAATTCTCGACATAATTAAAGTTAAATATTGAAATTTTTATTAATTTAGTTATAGTAGGATATCGCATTGGACTCATATAAATGAAACAAAAGGTTAACTAGAACTACCTTTAATTCTCTTGCGTTAAAGTACTATAAAATCTAAGGGAACCTAGCCAGCGGAGTTGCAGTACCGACTGGCCCTATGCAGGTTGTTATTATTGGGATTCTAAGCCTAATTTTGGTCGTTCACTCTTTTATATTTAGACAGATAAAACTAAGAAAGATGCACTCAGCTGGAGGACGATGAACTAGGCTGGCCTCACAGCTTGCCGGAGCAACTGTCAGCGAAGAGGGAACGTAGTCAGTCCTGGAGCCGTCCGGTACCGGGGAACGGATCACAGGGCGACAGCTGCGGTGATCTCACAGCGCAGGTCTACCACGGACCTCCTTTAACAGCAAAATCAAAAGTAAAGAATGCGGCGGCGTTTACAACGCGCGCCGGCTCCTGTGGCATCAGGGGTTCAGACAACAGTGGCGCTTATTGACCTTGGTCAAGTACAATGTAAATCAAACGCAATCCATGTGAGTCGTGAACTATAGCCTCTCACGGCCGAGTTAGTAGACTGTCAGGACATTTATGTAATCAATAAACCATATTACGATCGGCGAACAAGCGGATAATATATCAAATTGACCAACCTTTTGGAGGATAACGAGTCCGCTTGGGTTAAGTACTTCGATGACAACTCCGGGTATCCAGTGGCCAGCCAACACTGGAATTCACCGCACCTCACCGTCTGGGCGTTTAAGGTAGTCGAGCAGACCGGCCCGCGATGCTGGAGTGTTTCTCTCCCGGTTTTATTTCAACATTTTCCCTTGCGTAAAAACCCACGCGGCGCCCTTGTCTGCGCTCGCTGTCAAAAAGGCCTGTGTTGCCAACCTCACAGGGCGCGTTCACGGAGCACGGTTGCGTTCCAAAACACGCATCATTACAATATTTAGTTTAAGTCTCTTACTGAAGCGTCATTGTAATGATATATAGATTTTTGAAAGAGTGCTATTTGAAGTTAAAATGTCTCGTTTCATTTTACTCGTTCTTTCAGTATACCTACGACAAATTGAGTTCTAATATAGTTAACTATAACCTAAATGTCATAAAAGTTTTCTAACGTTTTGTCTCTTACGTCGTTTGGTGGAGCGTCAGGCCAGGAAGCGGCAGTGGCTGACGCCGCCCCATTAATTTCTAGCGGCCAGCGGCCGCGTAAGTGTGGCAGAGTCGTTAGTTATGTGCTGTGTTGTTGTCAGCGCGAGATTGCCTGTTATTGAACCCCGGCGGACAACATTGGGCTCGGATTGATATAAAGCCCTGTTGTTTATAAACTGAATTAGGCTCTGTAGATGATGTTGTTTTTTTTTTTAGTTTTATTCAACAATATCAGCTTTCATCGGTTTACACTTGAGACATTCGTATAATACATGTAGCTCTTGCTGTTTAATTTGAGTATTAGCAAATCAAATGGCTACCGAAGCTGCAAACCTATAACAATACTATCCGAAATAATCAGTTAATCCACCACCAACCACTACCATTATGGATCAACTTTGGCTGAAGTAGAAACAATTGATCAAAGTGGCCTGATCTGTTCTATCACCCATTGATGGATCCTATCGACGGTCGTTCGATTGGTGTGGTAACATACTTAAAGACAGTATCGTACTGACAGAGGAACAGAGTGCGTGAGTAACGAATGTGCCATTCTCTCGCGGCCGGCTGCAGGCTACGGGAAATTAATGAGGTGGCGTATCCCTCTTTCGGCCCTTGACCTCTCTAAAGACCACATTTATTGCATAATAAATGTGCTAAACAATTTAAATTATTTAGTTGGATTTTAGTCTGATTTGTTAGCAGTTGTCGCGAGCGTGGTCTTAAAATAATCTGCATAACGCTAGTTATCTATTCCAAAAAAACATGTTAGTGGATAGGTATGTCTTAGGGAATAGGAAGCCATAGATGACACGACGCCACCTGTCAAGTTAAAGAACTATAAACGGTTTTGCCAATTATCAAAGGAAATAACCGTCTGTAATCTTTTATTACGTGCTATTACTGACGTAGTAAAACCTAGATGGGTGTTAATTTTCATAGTAACATTTCTTGTACGACGTCTTATGGCAACAAGGGCAGCATACTAAAACTAAACATAAACTAAGCGAAACGGGGTGTTCATGGACGCGTTAAAGCTAACGATCCATCTGGCGGAAGTGTTATGTGGACTTCTAGAAGGCAGACATTGTCTAATAGCAAAGCAAGTCTTAGAATTAATCGTCTTTAAATAAATCAATGTTTGAAATATATCAGCATCGTCATATTCAACCACCGTCCACTTCCACTACTGAACCTATTCGTAAGATTTGTGACCTTGTATAATCATAGGAAGACCCTATGATTATAAAAGGTCACAAATCTTACGAATAGGTTTCAATGTTCCAGGGATATTACTTGCTTAATTTTAATGGGTCATTATGAAACATTTAAAATCGGAAAAAATGTTCTTCGAGTATGTATTCCTAGCGTCGAGTTTAAAGTTTGCCAGGGGGCCTATGATGGTTGAGTTTATCACGTGAAATATAAGTGACAAAGCATCTGTCACACACACTCGCATTTTGTCTAAACGTGACTTATTTATAGCGTGATAAAAGCAACCATCATAAATCCCCAGAACTACAATCATAATTTGTCAGAAACTCAACGGATAGTATAAGTGAGGAATAAATGGAATTATCTGTGATAAAAGGAAATGCTACATTTTATAATTTTGTTTCATATACCCTTTTCCTATTTTAAATAACTAGTTTATTTTTCTGTAAGAATATTTCTCTTCTAAATCGACCCCAGTGTACCAAAGGATAAATTTCTTATCTCTTATAATTCCTATACTGACGCATTTGGATTGATCGATATTTCATATTGTATTATTCTTTCAATAATTAGTTATTAAGTATTAGGCAAGAGTCTTAGCCCTGCAATTATTGAAGTAATTATAAAATGCACCAATAATGTTCTCTGTTTAACCTAAATCAAATTGAACTAGAAGCTGCACTTTTCTGGAAAAATCATTTCTTCTCATACAAGCCGTATAAAACTTAGGTACCTACTCGTAGCGTAGAGTATGTACTTATCACAAGCAACTGATACACAAGTAACGATGAAAAGTCACGTGGGAGATTTCGACATCTTTACATCGGGCATTATGCAAAGACACCTTTCCTATATCATTCAAGCTTTGCATTCCGTCGACACGTGTTACATAGTTTTAAACCCAATTTCCGTGAAGAAAGTCGCTGTTGGAACGAGTTGGGATCGTTATAATGTTGTTGGGGGTCTGTTTCATACGTCGCTAATGCCTGTTGAGTTAGCACTGGTTTACCAACCTCGCGTACTTGCTGTTTATTAAGATACATAAATACATGTAAGCCGGGTTGTTGAGTGTGGGAATATATGAGTTTAACTGGAGCGTTTAGAACTAGGGTCACATTTAGCTGTTTAAAGTGTTAGTTCAATCAGATTTCAGGAATAATGTTCTTAAAAGATTAGAATACGTATGAAATATCCGCCGGATGAACTGAAATATTTGTGCTTGGGTCATGGTCGTTCTATGTATTTAAGTATATTTTATTTATCTGTATAAGTACATATATCATCGTCTAGTACCCATAATAACCTAGTGGCTTCTTGAGCTTAATTTGGGACTAAGTAGATCGATTTGTGTCACGTTGTCCGATATTTATTTATTTAAATATGTTAAAATAGTTGTTGCACGGCCCGCAACTTATCTGCTTTGCCCTATGGTTGACTGGTAGAGAATGCCCTATGGTATTAAGTCCGCCTTTTGTACGATCTGTTTTTCTTTTGTACAATAAAGATTAAATAAATAAATAAAATTGTATGAGGTAAAACCGCGGATTTTACACTGTCTTAGTAAAATCCGAGGAAGATATGTACCTGTCGTAGTTTTTCTTGGAAATGACCACTTAAATAAACTATTAAGGATAGGATTTCTAATAACTCCAGAAGGCGCATATAGGTAAAGATGTCTAGAGCTCGGAAACCTGACGAAAATAAAATTATCTGCGAGTAGAAACCGAGCCGGGCAGGTTTACGAGAAAATACTGAAACAGAAATATATTGGTCACTAAAGATGCCACTTAGCCGATTGGATATTAATCCTCGCACCCTTGCCCAAGGAAATGAAAATCTAATGTCTTACTTAATATGAATTTACGGTTTCGGTTTTATTAGCATAATAAAATTAAAGAGGCCAGCAATAATACCGGGCTGTAAAATAAAATAACGCAATTTACCGGGCATTTAACAGGTTCGGTTTTAGTGTTGAGAACAGCAAAGTGTACAAGCAATTACAACGGTTCGCGCGCGGCGGGATATATTGTAGTAAATAATTAACGAACACCGCCAGCATTAGGACACCGGCCCATTCTCATACCCCGGGATATTAAGTTACATGGGTCCCCGTGTTTATAGTGACAAATATGGATATTTACCAGTGTTAAGGTCTATCTACCTCGCCGTAGCTCTGCTGTCCTCACTCTCAGACGGCGAGAGGTTTACACGACATGTTTGTGATTAAAAATTCATCGCGTGTTATAAAGCTGTATTATTAGAGCTAAACAGGATATTTTGTTCGTTCTAAGCATATTTGTTTTGGAGAGCAATTTCCCTAATAACTTCTGAACGCTCACCGAGGAAATTGGCGACCCGCCTCGACGACGACAACACTTCGATTTTTCCTGCATGTTGTCTCGGGGGAAATGTATTTCTATTCCTGTAGCGAGCTTATTATGTAAATACTAAATGATTTTACAACCTTCAAGAAACGAGAGGGCTTAAAAGCGTTACGGACTTTACTTCAGTTGTCTTTAATCTTGTAAATTGTGGAGTAAAAAGTGGCTCCGCGAATATAATAAAGCGCAAAGGAAATAACATTGAAGAGGTCCCGCAGAACAAGGAAATAGATGGACGTGTGCCGATAAAATAAAACATTACAGCCTTATGTGAGGCAATGCGAGGTTGTATTTCAGATTCCTCGGAGTAGATAAACGCGCGAAAGATGAAACGAATAAAAAAGTTTACCTTTAAAGACGATCGCAGCAGGCAGCGGGGAGTAATCGTTGCTTTTTATTATACCGGTTAGAACCAAATTAGTTTCCTGATTGTTTAGACAATAGCAAGATTATGCTTTCAAAATGATTAATTCTATTTGCCTCGGGGTAAATTACAAACGGCGGGAATGTAATCCGTTTTGGAAATTGAAGAGAAATACAGATCTTCGACACAATAGAACAGATCTTGAGTAATGTGTAATCTGCGTAGTAAAATCTAAAACGGGTCCGTTCAAACAACGTCATCCTTTGTTCTCGTAATAAACTGTCAGGGCACAAAAGAATTTCACAGACATTGGATCCTGGAGCCATCTCACTGAAATTTAACGCTTTTGTCACACACTAACGGGATATCCTATTCTCTCGATTGTTTTGCAACCGATTCCGGCTTGCCGACGCAAGTGTCGTCACTTTGACCACAATTTATGGTAATAAATAATGCCTACTACACCTCCAGTGATTCATTGCAATCCTGTGCTCGTCAAAATGAAAACAATCCAAATAATTTCATTATAAAAAACTTAAAGCAAATATTTTAACATCTAGAATACATCTAATTTTCGCATTTAAAGTAATATGCTTTTACACGATTTTCACACATTATTATAATAAAAGGGACTTGAGTCCCGTCGAGTCGAGACCATAGACGTTAAATCGCGTCCAAAACGTCGAAGTAATTGCCGAAGCAGTTTTGTTATAATCTATACATATAAACGGAAAAGTCCTGAGTGACTGACTGACTGACTAACTCACTCATCAACGTAGAGCCGTAACTACTGAACCTAGGAACTTCTAATTTCTAGAATACATCAAGTATACAATGGAGGCAAGGAATAAGAAACGATATTTCAAAATTCATCCCCTAAGGGGGTCAAATTGGGGTTGAAAGTTTGTATAGAAAACGTATAACTTTTGAGTAAGAGATATAAAAATTCGTGTACAGATTCTCCATCTAAAAACAAGAAAACTAATTTCTATAGACCCAAATTGAGCTATATACTTCCATATTCGGAACATTAACCGATGCATTATTTCTCTTTTTTGATGGGCCTTGGAGAGCTGGACTAAGCTATTTGTTTCACACTTCATTTGCTTCGACGATGACGACGATTCTACGACGTGATCTAAATGGAAATAGTACCTACATAAATCGACCATAATTATTAGTTGTATTCTTTTAAGAAACAATAAAACGGTAGAAAGTTACACAGACACGGTTCCAGACATGTGTGAGCCAAGCCGGCGGCAAAAGCTAGTAATATTATATAAAGAAATACTCAAATGTAAAAAGCCTTAGCAACAGACCTAGACGTATTTTGCTCATCCCCTAAGTCTAGATATTTTTCTAAGTTGAGTCGTGAACATTAAATACTAACACCGATGAGACGGGCCGCCCGTTGAATGGTCGATTTCTTCTTTTCAGAAAATAAAATGGACATTGAACAGCTTGAAAAAATTCTCGAACGTTTCAAAGACAAATACGAAAGGGAATTGTTTATGGGAGCTCAATGGCGCGGTGAGCCGGAGGTGGCAAATCACTGCCCGTTTCCGGAGGGACTATTCGGAAATTGAGAAAGTCTCCGTCCTTGACGTCTCGAAGCCATGACGAGGGAAAAACTTCGCTGATTTCGCGGAATTATCTACGATTAGCGTTATTAGTCTCCTTGTGCGAATCAAAAATGAGGAGATCTGCAAGAAAACAAAGGTTGTAGACATAGCTCAGACAGTCGCCAGACTTAAGTGGCAGTGGGTGGGGCATATTACTCGCAGAACCGTTGGGGCAGAAAGATTATTGAGTGGCAACCGCGTACCGGAAGACGCAGCGTGGGGGGAGGAGGTGGATTGACGACCTGGTTAATCGCTAATCGCTGGAAGCACCTGATGGATGAGGACGGTGCATGACCGATCATTGTTGGGAACTTTGGGGAGACCTTTGTCCTGCAGTGGACGTCTATAGGCTGATATGATGATGCTGAGCCTTGTTCTCCGACCGACTTAAACGGCTCGAGGTGATACATTTTTAATTACACTGATTGCGGTGTGACCGATATATAAGATCAAATGATTCGAGATTTACGAATCCGTCAGATCAACCTACGGGTATTAGTCGGAGGGGGTTCTGAAGGTTCTTGAAAACACAAATTAGTGTTAGAAGCATTAAGGTTGTCTGGAGGTTTCTACGGTCAGTGTTAAACGATGGAAAATATTTTAGTTACAATAATGTTGTTTAACTAACATTAAGTTATGTCATTTTCGTGTTTCAGGAGCTTTTACGAGTCTAATAGATTTCACGCTAAATTTATTGTCGTTTTCAAGTGATTATTTTTCATTTGACTACCTTCTTTGAAACTCGATTATGAAACATTTTAACAGATTTATATTCATGTAACAAAGGGTGCCAAACACGTTGTTTGTGGACGTGACTAATGAATTGTGAAATGTATGCTAATATATGCGAAATATACAAAACGTTTATATCAAAATGTCCTCCCCACACAACATAAATTTTAAACATACGGGCTTGTGCATCCGCTTAAATATGTAATAACAAATATTTGATTAGTTTGATGCTTCAAATATTTTCCAACATATCGCCAAAATATATGAATCCCTAAACCTAAACAAAGCAAACTTCCCTTGCACTTGATTTAGTATCTTTGTTGGTAAGTAGGTAAGTACCGCAGTAGAAAAGCATGATTAAATATGAAACGGATTGTTTACTGTTCTCTCTTTCTTTATATTGACAAAAACTAACTAAGTCACCTGATGGAATGCATCTGTAATGATCTCAACATCATCAAATACTATTATATACATTTTTTTTTATATTGCTTAATACTATACGAAATAACATCATCAAATGAATTGTCTAAAAACTGCCGATCTCTGACCTGCCTTGTTCACTCGCTTTTTGTAGAACGCCAGAACCCCACGTCGTATTCCTTTCATGTTGCTAGTTTATGCTACCTATATTCTACTACTTATATGCATAGACGAGCTTATATATACATGAACGTATTCCGACTGTGACGGGTTTCATTGGCGATATCAACAAATACGTTTCCAATTTGTTTGTAATTCTGTCGTTCCGTGGATCCATGCCACGCGTCCGCGCCTGTGATAAATGATCACGATCGTTTCTCGATTTGTTATGGAAATGTGTAGGCAACTGTGTGCCAATACCTGGCACAATATTTATTGCGGATGCGTTGCTATGCGCGATTGACAGTCACCAAGAGAACGCCCTGTTTACGGCCCGGCCTACGATTTACACAGGCCCTGTACGTTCATATGATATACCAGATAACTCAATTTATGGCCCTAAAACGACGGCTATATTGTGTCATCCTCTATGACTTCGTACCTATATCAACTAGAGTTATGATGACTAGCGCGGGCATCCTATATCGCTCCGCTTGCGGCTGAGCGAGATTTCATAAAATGTTAGGTAAGTACTCACCGTCCTGGAATTGTCGGCCACGACAAATTATGCTAAATTATTCCCACATACATTACCCATATTTGAATCATAATGTAGCTTCGTCCTTAAATGTTCACGATAACTAGGGAAGAGATAGTAAATTCACATATTTTCTGTATACAGCCGCCATTTGGAAAAGTCTAGTCGACGACGTGCGGAAAATAGGTGCTTTATATTCTCAGTAACTACATTGTTAGTTTGTTAGAGAGCAATGGTGAAGTCGTAAATGCTATAAACCCATCCTATCTTTGAGTTCTGTTATCGATTTTAAATTTGTGATATTAAATGGTGTCTGGAAGATGGTTCTTTAGCGACAAGATCGCTTGTTGACAGTAGTTTTCATTATTATTCTTGAATATCTTGTTGTCGTTTGTTGTATACTATTACGCCACTGATCCATTGAAACATAGCACAGTTATGAACCTATTATAGGGCAGTTTGTGCAAAACGGCCACAAATGGCCGGCATTTTATTTTGCCGCTCGCAGCGAGCTAGACGCAAGGTGACACAGAAATATCACCGGCCACCGCATGCCGCTCAATAATAAATTGGAAATTGGATGAACGAGGAAATAGTAAATAAAATTTCCTATATCCGACTCAATTACATTACTGGACCATCTCGGCACGGCGGCCCTTCTGATTGGGATGTGGACCCGTGGAAATTGTTATAGTGTGGCTTGAAAATTATTCGAATATTGGGAAGCAAAAAGACTTAAAAACAGAAATATTTGAATCATTGATGGTTAAGCGTGATAATTGATAACGTTCAGCGGTTATGCAGAAAAATTACATTTTATGACTGTAATTGGTTAAATTTCATGATGCCATAATATAACCGGCACTTTTTGACAGGTATTTAATGAGAAGGTGGCGGAAGTTTTGTCAATAATGTTCTACAGTGATAAACATGGCCATCATCACCATAGACCCGCCAATCATTTGGCTTATCGCTGCGTAACAAGAAACATGATAATATTTAATTTACCGATTTTTATTTACTAATGAGAGTGGGGAAGTATCTCCCCCTCTAATTAGGATATACAAATAATTTTGTTTTTTAATTTATTTTGTGTAATTTTCTATCGTAAATCGTTTAATGCTAACAAAATGTGTATGCCCACGAGCTAAGAGTATGAATTTAATTTGCTTAAGTATGTTACCAGCTAGCGGTTTATCTATCGCGTCATAACTCATAAGGGCGAGCACCGTAGGCTGACTGATTTATGTTTCAAATACTAGTTCGATGCTAATTCGACGGAGCGTTGTTATATTACTTATTTAGCAATAATCCGGCTTTGTTTTGGCATTTTCTGTGAATATTCATTACTATTATATTATTCGTTAGTATTAATTATTGTAAATATTAATTTCTGCATGGAGAGACATTTAAAAAGTTCTTTAAAGCTGAGGGGCGTAATTATTTACTGTTGAGCAACGAACTTAAAACAAAATGTGTCAAATTACCTTCAAAACCGATAATCAAAACAAGAACGGACGCACAGATTGACGCAAATGTATGTCTGAGTGCATTGTCCGACGAGATAAATAATAAATAAATATCGGACAACCTCACTCAAATCGATCTAGTCACAAATTAAGCTTAAGAAGGCTTGTGTTATGGGTACTAGACGACGATATACATACTTATATATTAGATAAATATATATATATAAATACATAGATAGAACAATCAGAACCAAAGCACAAATATTCGAGTTCATCACACAAATATTTGCCCTGGCTGGGATTCGAACCCGGGACCGCCGGCTCAGTAGGCAGGCGTCTACGAACCGAGCCAAACGCGTCGTCGAGATGCAAAAACTAAATTAAGGTGACTTCATCAATATTGGCCATTGTCTCTTGTCATGTTTGCAGTCGAATATGTGGATCGCGCATAGGTTTTACAGCCACCAACGACGGTGCTTTTCAGACCGAAGACAACGAATCATCTGTAATGGACTGAAGGGTCTTTGATAATAAGCAGTTACTAGTAAGTTCCAAATTATTTAGCTCACGAAGGCTTGTGTTATGGGTACTGACGACGATATAAAAACTTTACTTATATTCTATAGATAAATAAATATATACTTAAATACATAGACCAACCATAACCAAACCATAAATATTCAAGTTCATCACACAAATATTCGCCCCGGCCGGGATTCGAACCCAGGACCGCCGGCTCAGTAGGCAGGTGCTCTACAAAATGCGCCAACCGCGTCGTCTTATAACCTCGCCAATTAAGCCACTTATTTTCTCCCGCATTTCGCCATAAATCTGAATTAGTGCGTATTACAAGTGCTTCTGACGGGTGGTTAATGATAAAATGCAATTAATAAACACGCTTATTGGGTCCCTTGAGCTGTGTTACAGGGTTTTACGATTGATCGAGTCTCAGTTCTACTTGTTGGTTAATTATCTCTTTACCTACTATAGGTAACACCTATATATAGAGGGTTTCTGGTAAATATAAAATCGAGATTGGTTTTATTTCCGATGGTTTTGCAACAGTAGTCCGCTGTACTTGGTATAAAAATATTCACGTCTCAAATACGACAATGCAATGCTTAAAATCTCTACCGTATACCGCTACGCTTATATACTATTTAATGACAATACCGAATAATACTGATTGAAGCCAGTTCCTTCGGGTCCAGTGTCGATAATTTATGTATGAAATTGGACTATTCAAATATTTAATCTATTATTAGGTTGTAGGTATTCGAGTTGACGTGTTTCATTGTTTACTCAATGAATTCACAAGATAACTTTATTTGTATTACGTTATTGTTCGTAAATATAATTTTCTCAAACATACAATGAAATGTCGTTATAACGTGTGTTATAACATGCTTCGAAGTTTCATGTTGCGGACGCAAGTTGTTGCGTTCACAACGTGATACTTCGAAGCCTCGAGATTAGAGAGAACTGTAAAGGAAAATCATAAAAAATTAAAGGCCTAGGCCGGGAAGTAAATCTTTTCTAAGCATGGCGTCTGTGTTCATGAACAGGTTAAACAACTGAATTATGTTTTTTTTGAGTGGTGTATTTTTTATTTTGTTGCAAATGTTGGAGAAAAGCACTATACAAGTATACATGTATGTTGTACATACTCGTACCTTAGCCATGAAAAGGGCTTGCCGGCTTTGTATCACTGTCCGGCTCCCCTACGGTCGGCAGTCTATACCTACTTACCCGGCAAGCCCTTCTTTCCCGGCGTCTGCAGTAATGTACTATAATGTAATTAGTAGTATGTGTATTGCTACTCTATCACATTGGGAAACTGTCATGATAGATGCAATCCTGATAAAATAAATAAAAAATCATTGCTGCTTATACCCAATAAATATGTTGATTACATCTATGCATAAATAAGCTCAAAGTACAACATCAAAGTTCAGGACGTTATTCTGCGAATAAAATTAGCGTTAGGAGAGTTCCAAAGGTTATCCATAAATGGATTGATATCAACACCTATCAGTCAAAAGTCTCGTATTTAACTAATAAGTACCTACCTATTGAAAGCGATTCAACCGAAGCCACGTTTCCGTTCACGTTCATGAATTTCCTGTAATTCCAAGTATTAAAAGCTTTGACGGCGTATCATAAACTTCCATGAAGTTTATATTTAGCTTCTATTGTATTTAAATAGCTCGTCATTATCGAGGATATTTGTTACACAAAACACTGATTGTATTCAGATCAGGAAATATTAATTAGCTTGATTACGACTTTTTTTTTCCTTTTATGGACAGTTGCTGACCGGTCTGGATTTGATTACTTGCGTGCACTACAATGAAGCTCTGCAATAATCGTTGATAATTGCTTAATCATATTAAAGCAGTGGGCTGGCCGCAGCGGAGCAGTACAAATAGCTATATCTGAGGTGCCCCGAGTAAGAACTTCGTATGAGTCCGAAACATGTCGGACCGTTTCTGACATTCTTACGCGAGTGAAAGCAGTTTTTCAAAATTATTACAGTGAACTATTTTTCATTATAAATACACCTTCAAGGAATTTTGACGAATGTAGTTAGTTGTCAGGCCACAATTTCCCGGCTTTGCCAAAGATTGACTGGTAGAAAATGCCCAATATCCTTGAGTCCACCTTTTGTACGTTTTATTTAATACTCTCTTCGCACGGGTGCAATGCTGATAAATTATGCAGGTATTAACATATAACCCTTCCTTTTGAATCACTCTATCTATTAAAAAAACTCGCATCAAAATCCGTTGCGTAGTTTTAAATATCTAAGCATACATAGGGACGGACAGGAAGCGACTTTGATCTATACTATGTAGTGATTTATGCAGAAAGCGTTAAATAAATAAATAAAATGTCTCGTAGGTAGCCTTTATAAAGTACATATTCATGTGTTCATCCACTTATTCCAAGCAAGTTACCAAACGTCGGCGACCAGCTGAAGAGCTGAGTTCTCTAACAAGGACCAAAGCCATTACGTACTTAAACTTATCCTAATCTGAATACATCCCTAATGCAGCCAATGGATTTCCACGAAACTTTAACAATGAATTATTTGAGTTTTGCATAATACGGGTTAGTTCAGAGAACCCTCCATCAACTTTTAACCTCAACTATATTGGAATAACTGTTGTATAAAATGTTATAAGTTTACAGAACTGGAAATATTAGTAATATTAATAGTTTGAAAAACAGGGCAGGGTTGGATTATATATTCAGTCTAACTAGCGAATTTTATGTGAAATTCAATGGGTGACTGAAACGGGTGACCGAAACTTTAAAGTTGCGTTATTATTGACCGGCCCTACATTTTTTGCCGGCCTACATCGTGTTTATAGAAATTTATCAAAAATGGTAATCATGTACATATGTATATAAAACTTTGTCAAAAAAGGCTTCATTAGATTATTGCCTAAATAAATTCGCGTTTGACCGACCTCCTAATGACGCCACCATAGCAAGGTCACTATCCCATACATGTCGTATGACGCTTAGACCTTTCTTATATCTTAGCACACCCAACTAGAGAAAGGTTCTAAATAGATACCTTCTAAATATGTAGATTTTTTAAATTATTAACGTGTACCCTAGATGCTCTCTGTACAATTAGATTTCTGATTTGCACCAACTTCTAGTATCTCTGTTTTGTCCTATGGTTGACTGGTAGATAATACCATATGGCATTACTACTGTTTGTTTAATGCAATAAAGTTTAAATAAATAAATACCTACCGTCCGCGAGTCAACGGATTTATATACAATGTCTCGCTACGGATGGGCAAGTTGCGGAAAAATAAATAAATAAATAAAATTTACAAAAAGCTGAGTACTATTTCCTTTCTGGAAATTTCCACAAGAAAAGGAGAGTAAAAGAGTATTTTAATTGGGAAATTTTCTATAGAAAATTCCATGTGGAAGGTTTCGTTATTTTGGAAACTTTGGTGCATCATTAGCTCTCGCTAGCTCGGCAGCACTAGTCGTCAGTCCTGCAGCAGTTGGCGGAACGCAACTGTGTATAGATACGCTATGTTTGCAGTACCTATTCTTGAATTATTGGTCCATGCCTGAAGTAACATCGCTAGCGTGAGTAGTGTTTTATTCCTTGGCGTGAGCAAAGTGAGCGTTTCCCCGCCAAATTATCTCCGTCAAAGGATCGCGTGCAACGGCAAACGATAAACAAAACAACGGATTTATTTGTGTTATTGTCGTCGATAGATCGCGCTGTGCCGGCACGGATGTCGAGTGTTGTTGTCCCGAAATACCTCTTTTAACGAACTTTAGTAGTTCCTTACTGCGATCGATTTGTTTTGTTTACTTGATAAATTGCGAAACCGTGGTGGGGAACTATACCGTCATGGTTTTGGATAGTTACAAAACTTGTAATTGGTGAAGTTTTTAGTTAACAATACTTTAATTGTGTGTACTATGGGGAGTTTCAATCGGCAACTTTAGGTACAATACAAGCATAACTTTGGATTATGCCACATGCTTCGGGAATTTTTCAAGATTAAAATTACAGAAATACAGAGCTAAATCTCATCAAATTACAGTCTCGCGTACAGTATAAAAAAAATATTAAAACACGGTTTTAAGTTAGGTCAAAAATATTCTTTAGGATTTATTTAGGGCATCAAGTAACAAATCTAGACTAAAAGCCAAAGATGATCACAAAATAGAAACACAATTTCCCTTCTGGACATTACGACTGTGCACTAACGTAACTGTAAACGTACCAATTTTACCCGCAATTTAGAGGTAACGAAGGAGACAGGCAAGACGAATGTTGCGGGCGCTGAAAATCCCAGGTAACGGGGGACGTCACAGTCCATTATTCCATCGCGCAGGGTTACCAGATAAAAATTAAAAATAGTTATCATTTTGTTTGCGAGAAAATCTACAAGATGCGGGAAAATATTTTAATATTTCAATGACATTCAGATCTTTTCCTCCGGAATTAAATTTCATTACACAAAACTAATAATACTATTGATATTGTTCATTTTTGGGCTTGGGGCTATTTATATGACCTCAGTTTGTTTTAAAAAATTCTGAAATCTCAGGATGTATCTTGCGACATGGTAACCCTACCATCGCTCGGCTCGGAAGTTATTAGGAGTAATGTAGTGGCGTGGGAATGCGCCTTTTTGTTGTCTGGACAAAGGGACAGACATAGTTTCCAAGGAGACACAATGACAGTGTATGTACCTCAACTAATTGAGGCATGCTGGAAATTGAATGGTAGGTTAGAAATGTGGTTAGGCTGTTTGTGTTGTATAGTAATGTTTAGGTATTGTGCCTACTGAGATGATGCGTATGAGTCATCAAAGTGATAGCATCAGACGATTTGGTAAGCAGTGCCAGTGGTGCGAACTTATAAATCTATCAATTATTTTGAGAATAGCTAAGATGCGAAATTCTTTGCTGGAGTCCCTCGGGATACCATAGGCAGGTAATTTTTTGAAAAATACTTGGTTAGAAATATATTGTGTGACATTAGGAAATTGTATTAATATTGCATAAAAGAGGTACATATTCCTGTGTTATTAAAAGGTGAAAAAGACGATATAAAAAGTCCGTTAAATGGCAGACTTAATGCCAAATGGTATTCTCTATCAGCCAGCCATACAGAGATAGGGCCAAACAGAGATACCAGAAGTTGGTGTAAAATCAGAAATCTACTTGTAAGCAAATCAGAAATGATTAATTAGAGATGATTACTAACGGTTGTCGATCTACAAGCGAATGTCACAGCGGCACTCGTGTTTCTCGCTCGTGTTCTCTTATTACCACAGATACGAACGGTGTCTAAATAGATTACAAAATGCACATTCAAATAAGCACAGAATACTCAGATGAAATCCGAATATACCACATGTTACAAAGAAACGTCTCAAAAGTCCACGTAATAGGTATTTTGCCTTAGGGTATTTTCTCGAGTAAGTCCATTTGAGGTGCACACAGGTTAGTGTGTCTAAAGTAAACTGTCAGCTTTGTTACGTAACTTTTTGATATTAGTCTTAGTTTTCTTACGGTTATTATTAGGGTTTGCAAAATGCGAGCAAAATTCATTTAAGTGCTAGGGTTCGTCACTGGTGTCATAGGTGTATTTCAATAGATTTTGCTCGCATTTTACGATGCTTGTTATTATCTGCTCGTTTACTCGACAACTTATGGCGAAAATCCTTTTTATAATTTTTAGGTTTTCTTCTCGAAGTTTTCTTTTTAATAGGTAGGTACCTAACTTCAATCGTTTGTCAGTCCTAAGGTTCTTGAGAGTGACGCAAATATTCCGAGATTCCCATTGAATATTGTTTATATATTGATTTCTGAAATTATCGTAGACAAATTTTAACAATTCATGCGGAACTTCAGAAAATATCTACTTATACATAGGTATAAGAAATATCAATAAATATCATAAAAGTTTGATTCTCATTTACAAGGTCATTGCCGAAACATGCCAAGAATACTGACCCTAAACAAACATTTGATTTCGGAGAGCTCAACATTCTGCGCTAAAATCGAGGGTTCAGTTCGCGGGTCCCGGTTGTCCCTCACATAAACATCGAAAGTGAGTGGCCGGGGTAAATCCGACTTCGATGTGTGCAAGGCTAAAGGTTAGATCTTGAATAAATCAGGGCGGAGGTCGCAAGGTGAGCTGGCCGGTCCGTCGCGCGATATCGCATTTATATGAGTTCGTTATGCGCCCGCTCGGAATAACCGATCCTGTTATATTGATACAGGGTGTGAGATACAACAGAACCCTGACTACTTTACATCGTTATGGCGATAAAAATATAGAACAGAAACGCGAGGTCAAACGGAATGTGTTGTATTTATGTACATACGAACTTTAGATAAATAGATTGAATACTCTTTATTGCACACCTTGACAAGAAAGAAATAAATACAAACACAGTTTTTTTTTAATTACGTTAGGGGCGTAGGGGTAGACAAAAGGCGGTCTTATCACTGAAGAGCGATCTCATTACCTGTACCACTATGATTTAATAGTCTTCAAAAAACTTTACATACGAATTAGCAGCCTACAGACGGGCCAATTTTGACTGAAGAAAGGCGAAGCGAAAGTCAGAGCTCCCAGACGTGCGCTAGTGCCTAAGTTTCTGGCAGATTTCGCGGCACGTAGTCAGTCCATCTTCGTAGATGGTCAAGTGACGCACAATAGTCAGTATTCTGCAGCATTACATTCTCTGTGGCATCGATATCGAAGGGCCGATAGCACCGAGACGTAATTTGGATTTTGACGATCCCTTGACCCTCGAGAACCTTTGATCGCTAATCCCAGAGCCTACTGGGCTCGGTTTATCTTTCTCCAACTATAAATATTTTTCACAAGCCGCCTGTAATCCTATTTAAAGAAATTTTGCTTATTGAAATGAACGTGGGTTCGAATATTGAAAGAATATCTTACGCATATGTGTGAATTGGCGTGCGTAATCCCAGAAAGGGCAAAGCACGTTTTGGTGTTGGTGACTAGAGCGTTCTCTGGCGCTTCTAGTATATTCAGTCTTAGGTTATATTTTCATAATTAGTAATTACATTAAATAAAGTTTAATTCTCATCATCTCTCTAGTAATTATAAGTAAATGTGGACGATATATCTCTGTGACATTAAATTGCAGTTATGTGTGATATTTATGGTCACCTTAGTGAAGTAGCACCTTGACAATTTTACTTGACTTATTATTATTTAATATGGGTGTGTTACGGTTGATATAAGAGCATTTCTCAAAAAAATTGTACACAATGAAGACGTTATTAATATTCAATTATATTTTTTCCATTTCGTTGGAAAATATTTTATTAATTTTATATCAATGATACGGCTATGTTAGATAATTAAGGTTCTGTTATGCTCATAGTTTTTTAATTATACATAATCTGAAATCAATGTATTGGAAATCACAAACAAAATTGGTAACGAAATGGAAAAAAATATTGAACATTAATGACGTCTTAATTGTGCAATTTTTTTTTAGATATGCTCATGAGTAGGTTCTTTTGGTATATTATTGGTCAGTATAACGATTAAGGGATATAATGTATTAAAGGTATAACATTATTTGAAATATTTTCATATGGCCTTACTGTCAACCAGTATAATAATCATCACTACATAGTATAAAACAAAGTCGCTTCCTGCTATCTGTTTGTCCATATGTATGCTTAGATCTTTAAAACTACGCAACGGACTTCGATGCGTTTTTTTTAGATAGAGTGATTCAAGAGGAAGTTCTATATGTATAATACATGCATAGTATATTTTGTGCTATCCTGCCTTTTCGCCGAATTATTTTTCGCCGAATATTTCATTTCGCAGAATTTGTATTCCTCTGTAGTCGTACATTTTGCATAATTGTTGTAAATATCATCCTATAGATCAGATTAGTTTAGGTTAGGTTAGATTTCAGTTTCTAGTTTCAAATAAATTACAGTTTCGGTGAAAAATGCTTTCGGTGAAATGAAATATTGGGCGAAAAGGCAGAGTACCATATTTAGTATCAGCATTGCACCCGTGCGAAGTCGGAGGGGGTCGCTAGTTTAAAAATAAAATACATGTGTGAATGTCTGTGCCCATCGCACTTTGTCCTAAAGGTTAGTAAACAAGCCTGTAAATTGCTTTATAAGGAAATCAAGTATTTTTTAATTTAAATTAATTAATGTACCAAGAATTCCAACGTAATAAGCGAAAATGACACAAAATTAAACAGCGCGACCCTTCCTTGGGTTCAGTCGGGATCCTTGTGGTGTTCGCTCGAGGGCAAACATAGTTATGACAAATGTGTTACACAAATTTCGTAGCAGTAATTTGTAAATTAAGTTTAAAATTGCAAAGTTCATTATAATTACGATAAAACAGTTAATACAGGTCTGGGCGCTAATTCGTCTGTACTTTGTGATATCGCAAAATAAGAGATTTCTTAGGTTAATCTCAGGTTTACTGTCATTACAACGCGATGTTTGCGATTCGAGCCGTATACAGTTGAGTTTT
This sequence comes from Apotomis betuletana, assembly GCA_932273695.1. Taxonomy (NCBI): domain Eukaryota; kingdom Metazoa; phylum Arthropoda; class Insecta; order Lepidoptera; family Tortricidae; genus Apotomis; species Apotomis betuletana. The sequence continues at coordinate 19,416,906 of OW026302.1, read as the reverse complement.
CGCCTGATAGCGTCCAATATAAATGAGGAGTCTACACCTCAGTCTAAGGCTACCGAGTTGGCTATATACTAGGTATATCGCCACTGGAAATATCTCCGAGATATCGGAGAGATATATGTGGAATTAGGGCCCTGGTTGCAATGACCTTTGTTTACGGGGCAATTTATTATGTCTAATTGGGTTCATATGGCAGCTTTGATCTCGATACTTAGAATATAATGAGAACGCTGAAAATAATTTTATGAATTACATTACGTATGATGTCATAGCCCTCTGTAACCAAAACGTTGCGTTCTTTTGAAATAAAGATTCAATCGTATACTGAAAATAACTTTACTTCCACGTGGATCTGGCATTATTTATTACGCGATAAATTATTTAAATTTAAGGCATATTTAGTCTCGTTTACTCTGTGTTGACTGATGTGACATTCGATGACTTTCACAAGGTCGGTAACTAAAAAGCTTATTTTTAGTATAATCCGTAATATGACGAGGGCTTAAAGCCAAAAGGCGATATGCTTTGTGTTTTGTGTTTGCCTTATATGTCATAAAAAATCGAAGAGATACATCAATGGTAAAATAACAACCAATATAGTTTTTGGTTCGGTTTAAGCACTACTATTATGTTAATTTTAATTTAAAACTGTATTTCAAACACAATACCTGTATTGTTTATGAATAAAATACTATGACTACTATGACTATGACTACGTACCATGATGAAAACGGTATCTGACAACTTTTATGAAGTATAATAATAATAATAAATAAATATCGGAAAACCTCACACAAATCGATCTAGTCCCAAATTAAGCTCAAGAAGGCTTGTGTTATGGGTAATAGACGACGATATACGTACTTATATAGATAAATATATACTTAAATACACAGAACAATCATGACCCAAGCACAAATATTCAAGTTCATCACACAAATATTAGCCCCGGCCGGGATTCGAACCCGCTACCGCCGGCTCAGTAGGCAGGTGTCTACAAACCGAGCCAAACAAGTATACAATCGAGAACCGTCTGAAATTTTACTCTGTGCATATACAGCAATGTCACTGTGGCAAGAACTTTCCTTCGAACCACAAAACACTTCCAACCGTTTAGCGCCAAGTGAAAAACAACTTGGAAGTGTTTAGCGTTCCCCACTCTATTAAAACTAAGTCTATTTTAACTTCTAATTCATTGAAATTAGATCTAAATAACGCAATTTGAAGCTGCCCGTTTCAATATTGGCCGAGTTTGAGCAGCCAACCCTCCTCGGGCCCGCAGTCCTACAACACTCGTGACCGCGTGGGGTCCGAATTCGACGGGGCCCTACGATATACCCATTTTAGCAATAGCTCAGTCCTATCACGAAAGTAATAATGAACTCTATTCTGTATGTGGGCCACAAGGGCACTTTTAGGAACGCGAGCGAGTAATATGAAAATTATGAAAATCTCATGCCTTTTTTGTTTGATTATATAATTTTTGTTACGTTACAGGCAAATAAATTTGTGGAACAATATGTGACGAAGAGCTCTATACGAGGTCGAAACCTGTCGGGCCGTTCCTGACAATTTCACGTGAGTGTAAACCGCTTAATACAATAACGTAATGTCTAATTTTTTTTTTATGTGGATACACCATAAATAAATCTTAATACAGGCGAATGTTCGCGGTGAGAATCACCGTTATATGTCTGAATCTACCGACGATTAACAAGAGGAAGCCACTGTTGAGAAGAAACGCCGAACGAAACTCAACAGCCCAGCCCAGACTATTATAATGGATAATGGACATACATAGGGAAATGGACATACATACGTTGATTGTATGTTGTTGCATGTCGCTATTCCAGCTGTAAGTATAAAATTAGATACATTGCTGGAGACTATCACTTCCACTTGGCCATTTGACTCGCCATCTTTATTTTTAGGCATCTGAAAATGTTTCGTGAAAATCAAAATAGAATTAACCTACATTGGTATATTTTCGTTGAGAATAAAAATCTAACTGAATACTTTAAATAGAGCACTTCGCTAAAGTAAACATTTAGTGGCAATCTCTCGGAGAAGTCTTATTAGCTCGTGGAATTTAGCCTCTAGGTAAACGCTTTCTGCCATCTATATTACTAACTAAGGGTCGGTTCAGACACGGCGGGAACCGCGCGATTATAGAATCGCGCGGAAATCGCGCGGGTCTTATTTATATGAGTTAGTTAGTAATCGTTCAAACATAACCGCGCGGTTAGTGTCTGAACGATTACTAACTAACTCATATAAATAAGACCCGCGCGATTTCCGCGCGATTCTATAATCGCGCGGTTCCCGCCATGTCTGAACACTGCCTAACTCATATAAATAAGACCCGCGCGATTTCCGTGCGATTCTATGATCGCGCGGTTCCCGCCGTGTCTGAATGGGCGCTTAGAGTTGAATTCTCAGAATTTGCTTTAACACCAACCGAAAGCAAAACTTCAGACCACTATTCCCGCTATCCTTCGTGGATTATCAAAGTGGAGAGTTTGAGAGGAGCGTGCAATTTTAAAAGGGTTGATATTTTTAGTAATCCATATGTACGAGTAAAACACTTTATTTACTTCCTAAATTTTTTACGGAGTTGCTACGTTGAGTTTCGGATGTTATAATACGAGTATAAATATTCATTACCTATAGGTATGAATACTATGAGATTAGACATCGGACGATAGAAGCAAAATAAAAGTTATACTTATGGAATATGAATTACCATTCATATAATGTATAAAATTATATTGGTGGATTTGTCAGTGTCGTTACTCACTCGCCCAAAGGTTGAACAGGAAACCTCATTAAATATTAGTTTGCATTTTACCTTATATTTTCCATAACCTTGCAGGTACTTTACTATATTTTTACTGCATTTTCACTATTACCCAGTGAAAATGCGTGACAGACAGTCCAGTAGTGACAGTGCAAGAGCCCTGCCCTCCTCCCGCCGCGCTATCTGCGCGTGCGCAGAGGGCGGCAACAAGAGCGATTAAAACTGCAGTGGGTCGCGAGTCGCGTAGCAGCACGGATAGCTACCCCTGATGAAGAGCTCCAAATGAGTTCGAAACATCTCACGCCGTTCCTGGCAATTTTTACGTGAGTTTAAACCGTTTTTATAATTATTAAAGATGTCTCACGATAGTTTTAATAACATTATATTTGCTGTATACCTACAGAAATAATAGAGCGACAAAATTATGACATTACAGCAAGCACGCCAACTACTAGGTACAATTCCATTTAGGAATGACAAATATAGTTACCATTCCGACACCATTAATCTGCAGAAGCCAGGTAGGCAGCGTAATTAAAACGTGTCTATCTTCATTTCAAACTTATTTCATAAACACAAAACAAAAGGCCGTGCTATCTCCCGAAATGGAGATAGCATCAAATTATAATTATACTGGAAGGTGCCCATGAACTGCGTCCACGTGTAAGAAAAATGTACAACCGTGTTTTTCGTTTCTCCATGCTCAGGACACAGAGTATCCTATAAAAATCTGTTGATGCTTAGCGACCCATGCACCAAATATAATAGCAATCGGCCCAACTATTTATGCTCGATGATACTGCAGACACACCTATACTATTATAAAATTATGAAATTGTATTTTGTCAATCACAATTTCAGAAAAATGCTAGCAGCGCGGTAAAGGATTTGTATCGCGATATGTTGGTAACATTTCTTCGTGCAGTCATCACGCAGAAACGGCTGAAAGGATTTTAACCACTTTTAGCTGAACATTCAATGTAGTCTGAAGTTATAGGTATAGGATACTTTTTACCCGACTAGGATAAAGAAACAGCGGCGAAGTTGACTTCAGCCTTCTTGTATATATATTAAAACATACGAAAAATCAATTTCACTTAAGTTTTGAAAACTATATTAAGGCGACTCCTAATCCCAACGTCCTTGAGGATCTGGGCGGAGCCTAACGTTATTCCCCCCGCCGACCGTGCGCCCCCGGAACATTACTTCGTTCATAATCTCGTTGAGTGGCGTCCAAGTAGCTTCATACACTCGCATAGTCCGAGCGTGAGTTGAAGATCAACAAACCTTATACCTACCTTATTTAAAGGCATTGAAAAATCTCGAAGTAAAATAAATCATTTAAACAATGATATAATTATTTCGGATTACTAAATATCTATTTACCCACTACAGTAGAATATTAAAAATAAAATGCGTTAAAGCTATTTTCCAAAAAAATAAGTGAAATTGGCCATTTGGAAGTCTCGAATCGAAAAATACTTTTTAGTTTCTTTTGTATGTGTAGGTACCTACCAAAAATAGTTAAAATGCCGACAAGTTCTTGACAACATTCTTGATTATACGTGTAAAATCATGCAGAAATAAAAAATATCGTGACCCAGCGGATGAACCGATATTTTAACATAGTAGTGGATGCACAGCTTTAGCCCCCGGGTCATGCTGCTCTAATGAAAAGATAAACTATAAATAATAGAGCGACAAACTCAACTTTACCGTTGGAAAACGGATTTACGTCCTTTACCTACTTATAAACAGTGATAGTTTTTAGGGTTCCGTACCCAAAGGGTAAAAATGGGACCCTATTACTGAGACTTCGCCGTCCGTCCGTCCGTCCGTCCGTCCGTCCGTCCGTCCGTCCGTCCGTCCGTCCATCTGTCCGTCCGTCCGTCCGTCTGTCACCAGGCTGTATCTCAACAACGGTGATATCTAGACAGTTGAAATTTTCACAGATGATGTATTTCTATTGCCGCTATAACAACAAATACTAAAAATAAAATAAAACAAATATTTAAGGGGGGCTCCCATACAACAAACTTGTTATAGATTATATATATGTATAGGTACGGAACCCTCCATGCGCGAGTCGGGGTCGCACTTGCCCAATTTTTTTATGACTACATTAGTAATGTTCTCAGATTTTCCCCTATACTTGTTGATATTGACGATATTTTACTAGACGAATTTTTTGGCAAATTTCAATGTTCAAGGTCAATGATACCCTATAAATGTTAATTAACTTGAGTGTCAAAATATGCCGATGCTGGAAAGGAGAACTTATCTAAGCGACATTTTTGGGGATATTGAGTTATACACACTGTTGGGATCGGCAGATTTTTCTGCATCGAATGGGTTGGGTCTCGTATACATTTGTCTGACGACTTTTGTGTCGCTTATCCCGTCGGTGATTTAGAGAATCTCTACTTTTTTTTCTCCTAAACGACTTGATTTTTGAGGTTTTTTTTAGCAAAATGGAGATTACATAAAAAGCTTTTTGCATAATAATGAACCTTAGAGCTTTTTCACTTATTTGTCAAAACAGATCAAACAACTTGGATAATTTTTCTTTATTGCAACTAACCTTGCACTTGTTGGTTAACTGTTTTTACCTGATCGTAAAATATATTTTAATGTCGTTTGAGGCATTTTATCTGTCTTTATGATAAAATTAACATAAAGGTAAATTATGAAAGAAACATTGAATGTGATCCACTGCAATGTAAGCACGACTCGAACCTGCGACCCTAAGCTTCCGGCGTAGTGTTCTACCAACTGAGCTATCATATCGTTACGTCAATCACACTAAATCTTTGATTACATAATTCTTCGCTACTGGAGCGCCCTCTGTGTCATGTGTGTTTAAAATGATTATGCGCAAGCCAAAAAGTAAAAATGTGGTATTTCCACATTATTAAACAGAATCGATATAAGATTCTATAAAAAAAAAAAAACATAGATTAAATTACCTGATTGTCGTATCTTAACTATTGGCGTTTATCCAAATTTACCTGCTTTGATACTATGAAACCATTGTCGCTTATCCTTTTTTTACCTGGGGGCCTATGATGGTTGCGTTTATCACGTGATAAATAAGTGACAAAGCATCTGTCACTCACACTCACAATATGTCAAAACGTGACGGATTCTTTATCACTTATTTATCGCGTGATAAAAGCAACCATCATAGGGCCCCTGATGTGACTTTGATCGACTACTGTCGCTTATCTTGAATTGCTTGAATGACAATTAAGTCGTATTTGTCGCATAGAATGTAGGTACTAAAAAAACAAATATTTTCATTAAATTGGTAGTTAGACAACTTTACCGGTTCTGTTTTATAAAATATCACACATTTAGTAGGCAAACGTGTCAGCTCTACTTTAGTTTAGCGGTTGTCTGGGTTACGTAAGCTATTTGGGTTTTGGCGTTCCTTCCGCGATCGATTAATTTGATCCAAGATCGTTTCATTGCCCTCTGGCAAACTTAGAGAGAAAAATTCTGAGCATTAGTCAAAAATCAAGTCCGGGCATTACGATGAGTCTAAATAAAGTTATATATTTTTTCATTAATTCAACTGTAATCCGATCATTAATATATGGCTTTTAAACGATATGTAATAAAAATCAGGTTTTTATTTTATAAACGGTAAACAATTGGAACAGAACTTATGGCCAGGCTAGGTATGTCTAGCTAGGCCCGGCGGATATATAAATAATTACTAACGCTCATTTAGATTTAAATATGAAGTGGGAAATTTATTGATGCAAATATGTATTCTGACTATATTTACATAAATAAGCCCTCATGCCAAAATTGTCACTTGCCTTCTTGGACTAGAAAATTATTGTAATTTTTGATAATGTATTTTTATATCATATGCCATGTACTGTACTAGTGACGCAACAAATGTGAATACTTACAATAAATATTCGTATTCGTAAATTAGCGTTTTACCGAATATCACAATGGTATTCAAACGAACAATACTTGTTCTGCATTACGATATTCATATCTCTTACGGTTGAATTCATAAAGATCATTAGACGTTATCATACTTAAATATCTGTATTATCAGATTTTTTTTACTAACCGAAATACCTAAGGTACTCTAATATTACACAGAGAAGGGCCCTAAAACCCACACCAAAAGTGTTATTTTCTGGGAATCCTGTCTGGTGTGGGCTCATGACTGAGAATATCTAAGTATCGAAATGTGTTCGGGAATGCTAAGCAATGACAATTTTTTTTTGTAAGTACTTAAAATTAATAGATACCTAAATACGAAAAAAAACCGGCCAAGTGCGAGTCGGACTCGCGCACCGAGGGTTCCGTACAAACACTTTCCATCCCTAAGTGGTTAAGTTAAGTTTGCACCTGGTATGTATAGCGCCCCATATAAATTAGGTGCAAAGTTAGGTATTAAAAAAATTTTTTATGGTTTTCGTAATTATTCCTTTATCTATGCTATAAGACGTTGCTTCGTACCAAATTTCAAGATTCTGAGTTCACGGGAAGCACCCTGTAGGTTTTGATTCCCTTGCAAGTGTCGAAAATTTGCGGCATAAACGGCTGTATAGGTATTAAAAAAAAAAATTATGGTTTTCGTAATTATTCCTTTATCTATGCTATAAGACGTTGCTTCGTACCAAATTTCAAGATTCTGAGTTCACGGGAAGCACCCTGTAGGTTTTGATTCCCTTGCAAGTGTCGAAAATTTGCGGCATAAACGGCTGTATCTTTTGATTGCGTTGGCTTAGAAGTTTGATTTTTTCACAGCTTCAAGGGACAGTAGACTTGAGTAATTGATATAAATTTCAGCTTCATACCTCCACGCGTTCCTGAGAAAAAGGGTCTTGACAGACGGACGGACAGACGGACAACAAAGTGATCCTATAAGGGTTCCGTTTTTTCCTTTTGAGGTACGGAACCCTAAAGACGGACAACAAAGTGATCCTATAAGGGTTCCGTTTTTTCCTTTTGAGGTACGGAACCCTAAAAAAACAGTTGAATTTAATTCTATATGAAAATGAGTGCTTTTTGTTATGTCGCATAGCGTAGTCGTGTGAAAAAACGAACTACACTCTCTTAAAATACACTTCAAACGCACGAAGACAGATCGAACCTCCGCGGGATCCGGTACTATAACAATTTTCCGTAACTAGATGGATCTCGAGAGCAAGTGACACAGCCATCCCCTTCGACGGTTAGATTTACACTGAGCTCGCAGCCCGGGCACGGCCGCGCTCGCGGATATTCAGTTTTTTTGATGCTTTATTAGACCGAATTTCCATTTTACTAACTTTTAAACAATACGATTAAAGATCAATGAATTGTCAATGTTCTTGCGAAAGAGCCGTGTAAATATCACTTGTAGTTTAGAAGCCTTAGGGAATTGAAAATTGAAAACGACCCTATTTCTACATTATTTTTTCCATAGTAATTATTGCTTTAAAAATAAATTCAACTATATTTTTTTAGAAAAAATAGTCAAAAATAACATATATTTTTTTCAGATTTTTCCGTTGACTAAGATTACGAGCCTTAGGACTTTAAAAATCACCATTCCACGTACGGAGTCGCCTTAAATATACAAATATTTCACTTCTACAATTTCGTAGATAGAATAGTATTTCTATATAAATGACTTAAAGTAACTTGCGGCTGCGTATGACGTATTTTAGGCAGATTTGACTCTTTAATTAAGCCATCTTTAGTGTGTACTTGTTCGGTTTAATGTTTAGTTCCAGACATACGATTGATAGACATTGTTAGTAGTACTAACTTAGTACCTAGTTTGATAGAACTGTTGAAATTACTCGTATACCTACGTAGTTATTGGATAGTCCAATTTGTGCCCGCTTTGATTTGTAGTAATGAAATTAGGAGTTCATCAAGATTTTAATTAATCAATATTGTTTAAGTTTCAATAATTAGACGTGATATTGTTGGTAGGCGGTAACACGGTTCACAAATTTAATTTATCATTATCACGAACTTTATGACACAATTTAACTTGTTAATTATAGTAGAGTTGCTAAGCCGCGAAATTGTGCGCATCGGGTTACAAGCATGAAATTTCTACCACACATAGAGCGTTCCGCGGTGATTATTTTCAGATGTGGAGGGAAATCAGATTCGTGCCCTGCGTGGCGGGAGAGCGGGGTGAATAGGACCAAGTACTGCTCCTTTTCTTTTTAGGGTTCCGTACCCAAAGGGTAAAAACGGGACCCTATTACTGAGACTTCGCTGTCCGTCCATCCGTCCGTCCGTCCGTCCGTCCGTCCGTCCGTCCGTCCGTCCGTCTGTCACCAGGCTGTATCTCAACAACGGTGATAGCTAGACAGTTGAAATTTTCACAGATGATGTATTTCTATCGCCGCTATAACAACAAATACTAAAAATAAAATAAAATAAATATTTAAGGGGGCTCCCATACAACAAACATGTTATAGATTATATATATGTATAGGTACGGAACCCTTCATGCGCGAGTCGGGCTTGCACTTGCCCAATTTTTTTGATTACTGATCAGTTAAGGCTATGAGGGCTTGTGTGGCATCGTTTTCGTGTAAAACAGATATCATTTCTTATCATTCATTCTTTATGTTATTTAAGAATAGTTTGGTATAAAAATTTGGGTACATTGCCGAAAAGGTAAAAATCACCACAATTTTTTTTTATTCAGTACGATAAATCCATACTAATATTATAAATGCGAAAGTGTGTCCGTCTGTCTGTCTGTCTGTCTGTCTGTCTGTCTGTCTGTTACCTCTTCACGCTTAAACCGCTGAACCGATTTAGATGAAATTTGGTATATAGATAGTTTCAGTCCCGGGGAAGGACATAGGATACTTTTTATCCCGAATAAATTTAGTGTTCCCGTGGGATGAGCGGGTAACACCGCTGGGCACACCTAGTTAGTTATATATCCTGAATATTTACAATTTAGAAAAATATCACTAAATAGCAAATTTAATCTTGTTTTTAAAAATCTATTCATATTGGGTACATCTCATACAAAAAGTACCTTGAAAAAAATATTGATGTTAAGCTTAGCCTGCGTGCTCTAGTACATTTTGCTAAGTCACGAAATTGTGTGCATCGGGATACAACCGCGAAATTTATACCACAGATAGAGTATTCTGCGGTGATTACTTTCAGATGTGGAAGGAAGTCAGATTCATCCCCTGTGCGGCGGGAACGCGGGGTGAATAGGACACAGGAGTCCTCTTTTTCTTTTTTTATTACTGATCAGTTAACGCTACTAGGGCTTAAGTGGTATCGTTTTCGTATAAAACAGATATCAGAAATTTATTTTTTATGTTTTATATTCATAGTACCATATAAAAATATGGGTGTATTTACAAAATGGTAAAAATCACAACAAGTTTTTTTTATTCAGGGAGATAAATTAGTTATATTTCCTTAATACAGTGTAAACTCTATGTAACGTCACTCGATTTAACGACAAACTCTCTAAAGCGTCGAAATCACTCTGCTTTGGTTGGTTTAGCTTGTCTTCCATACAATGATACACTCTATATAGCATTACACCCACTCTCAATAACGACAAGAATGAAATAATAAAAAGGACTTTTTTAGTTGCCAAAATTAGTAAAAACTGCGCAGCTGTGTACCTTCTTTTGTCCCTTTATTATCCTAGCCCGTAATAAACTGGACTGTCGGCATCATACATATCGAACTTTCTAAGAAATCAGTTCTTTTGTTTACAATTTGGGATTGCTTGCACGTGGAGAGTTGTAGACTGTTGTTAGTAGGAGTCATGGATTATCTATACGTTATCATAGTTTTTAGTTGCTCGCAAACTTTCAAACTGTAAACATGGCAAGTAAGAGAAAATCACTGTGTATTGACGAAACTGATACGCGCAATAGAGGCGGGAGAGATGATAAGTGATGTTGCAGACGCTTTGGATTTAGTCGCTCTACCGTGTCCACAATATGGAAAAATAAAGAAAAAAATTACAAGCAGAGGAGGATGGAAAATCTTCCAAAAAATTTAAAACACTAAATACGAAGATTTGGATCAAGCTGTGCTATCATGGCTTCACTGACAGGGCCCGAATAATATGCCTATCTCTAGAATTGTTTTTTATGTACATAATAACTAGTTAACACTAGTCTGAAATAAACTTTTTATTTTTCTAATACAGATTTTTCTTCTCTCCATTTAACGACAACTCTCTATAACGTCAAAATATACGCAGTCCCTTGAGTGCCGTTATATAGAGTTTACACTGTATTTACAACTAAAAAAAATATTGCAGAACAGCAAATTTAATCTTGTTTCTAAACCTATATACATGTTGTGCACTCTTCATTCATACAAACAGTAACTTAAATAAATTGTTGATGTTGAGATTAGCCCGTGTGCTCGAGATACATTAGCAAAAAAATATTTAGTTTTAATTACATAAATTTGTTTTTCTAGGACGTATTTGGTATATATTGTATTTAAAAGCTTGTTAATAATCATTATTTAATGTATTTAATGAAGCGCAATAGGATGCGTTCGGAGATTTACGTTGGTTACGCCGAATTAAACACATATTTTAAGCTACTGTTTGTATGAGAAATGCCAAATATGCATATATTTTTAGAAACTAGATTAAAAAAGCTTTTTAAAATAATAATAATAATTTGAAAATGTTAACGAAATTTAACTAATTTACTTCACTGAATAAAAAAAACTTGTTGTGATTTTTACCTTTTCGGCCATACACCCATATTTTTATATAGAACTATACAAAAATAACATAAAAAATGAATTTCTGATATCCGTTTTACACGGAAACGATACCAGACAAGTCCTAGTAGACTTAACTGACCAGCAATAAAGAAAGAAAAGAGGTACTAAATTAACTTTGTTTAAATATAACTCAAAGAAGTCAGACAAACTTGAAGTGTTAATGAATGGAGCTGTCATTGATGTAGTCCACGTAAAATGTCTTGGTGTGCATATCGATTCCCATCTAAATTGGAAACATGAGCTGGAAGTTGTCGAGAGCTCTATTGCGTCGGCATGCTATGCTTTACGGTGTCTTAGAGAGGTCATGGGAATCGAACAGCTCAAGACAGTTTATTATGCTTTGATCGAATCTAAATTGAGATACAGTATCAAGCTTTGGGGAAACAGCTTCCGATATAATATTAATAGAGCTCTTATAATTCAAAAAAGAGCAATTCGTACTATGTTTCGCTTACCTCCATGGGTTTCATGAAGACATTATTTTAAAGAACTAAATATTCTCACGGTACCCAGTTTGTATGTCTTAGTGCTGCTCACAAAATTCCTCAAAAATGAGACTAGTGAAGAGCAATGTGAACGCTTACTAACGCGTACTAAAAACAGGAGATTTCCTCTTTGTCCTAGACTCAAGGTCGTAGCACATTCTGCTAGTCACCAAGCCGTAATACTTTTTAACAGACTGCCTATGGAACTAAAAATCATTACGAACGATTCGCTGTTTCATAGGGAATTGAAAACATTTTTGTTGAGAGGTTGCTTTTACAGTGTTGATGAAATATATATAGACGATAAGTAAACGTGTAAATGTGTTAGATGGGCTGAATATTTTTATATTTTAATTTTGTCACCTAAAATATTGCTTTATCATGTTAATTTTAATTTAAAACTGTATCATGTTAATTTTAATTTAAAACTGTATTTCAAACACAATACCTGTATTGTTTATGAATAAAATACTATGACTACTATAATACTATGACTATGGTATACTTGGTCCTAATTCACTCCGCTCTCACGCCTGACAGGGGACGAATCTGACTTCCCTCCACATCTGAAAATAATCACCAAGGAACACTCTATCTGTGGTAGAAATTTCATGCTTGTAACCCGATGCGCACAATTATGTTAGAAAACTGCGGACTAACAACTCTACTATTAATGATGAATAGATTAAATATATTTTCTGTATCTTCATATTTTTATTTTATTTTTTATTTACCGAAAAACAACAAACAGCAGTAATGGAATCCGGATACCTACTGCATAGATGCATAGATAGAAGACATGCATGGGAAATCAAGAACTTCCGCAAATTGCAGTCAACTACACATTTCCAAAATTCATAGCAGTCTGCTTCTCTTATTTTCTTAATACCATTGTTAGGGTTCCGTACCTCAGTCGGCCAACACGGAACCCTTGGATCACTTAGTTGTTCGTCTGTTTGTCCGTCTGTCAACCCCTTTTATGTCAGGAACGCGTGGAGGCATCGAGCTGATCGAACGCAATCAAGATACGAGTCTTTACGTTGAATTTGTTGTCGCTCGCTGGCAAGAGAATAATCTATAGGGCTGACCCCGGTAGACGACAAAATAAATACTTACATATATGGATAAACTTAAATGTAATATAATGACGTATAAAATGTATTTTTGTGAATAAATAATTGAATTGAATTAGAAAACATTCATGACCCAAGTACAAAATATTCATGTTCATCACACTACTATTGCCTTTGCCGGGATTCGAACTCAGGACCGCCGGCTCAGTAGGCTTTGCCACGTCGCCAACTTGCGACTTGGGGGAGGGGGGTATTTTTTATTTGCGACTAGCAACTGAAGTTGACGTTTGATTACCTACTCCATCCATTTACATTAGTAGGCCATCAGACTATGATCACCTCACTCAAATCTGTTCGTAAAATACAGAACACTTTCTAGCTTCTTTACATTAGCTTTCATGAATTATTCCGTTTCAGATTTCAAAATGATTACGAACTTATTTCATTTTGAGATATTTCTCAACCCTATTAGGTATATATTTTTCTCTAATTCATCTTTGTGGAGCAGACAAAGGTCATATTAATAAACTATCTAGGACCTTCGCTTGACGTTGGGTACTGACACCTATTTTAGATCTCTTCATTATATTTCTACTTTACCAATATGCACTATTCTACTTTTACACACGCTTTTACCGTTACACTACATTTTCTTTCTCTTGTATACCTACTTTCTATTTCTAAATTCGAAATGTAGCACAATGTAGTAAAACTTCATCGAATTAGTGCTCACTGCTGCTCAAGGGGACGGGTAATGCGAAACTAGCGCCACTTACGAATTTTTATTATATCTTCCAAACCAGATCAATTTTCAGTAATTGCAAGATATTAGGAGCTAGAAAAACACCTTTAGTGTTTATTAAATCATTATACACAATTTCTTGTTCTTTAGTTGTCTCTAAAAACTTGCCCAAAACTATTGTGGCCGCTTTTGACGTGAACAAGTTTTGTAAGGTAAACTACAGTGAACAAATTGTATATAGTGACTTAATAAATATTAAAGGTGTTTTGCTAGCTCCTAAACTTCAGCTATTTCTAAAAAATATCAGATTATGAAGGTATAAGAAAAAAAACGAAAGTGGCGCTAGTTTCGCATTACCCGTCGCCTGAAATAAATGAATTCCTTTTAATTTTCGAATTTCGAATGCTCATCGAATAAGACTCGTGTTGATGAGTTGTAGGCGCGGAGTGTCGCTGCAACTCTTCAGATTCAATAAGGTCGAGGAGGGCCGGTAGATTACGGCTCCGATAAGCAGAGCTCACACAGCGATCCGAAATATTATTATTAAATCTGATATCGACAGTCTCGAGGAGGGTAATATCAAACTCCTTCCCGTTTAACAGGTTTTAGATTAGCTATGCTTTACTAAACGAAGAATCACTTAGCGCGTAGGTTTTTAACACGCTATTATTGGCTTCACTTGTAACTATGTGTGTTTGTTAGTAAATCTTAGAAGTCAATTTAACCTACTTGTAATGGTCGTATCAAACTGACACAATACAATAATTTGATATCTTGGAACTGATCTTATGATGGAGATGGAAGGTGGTCACAGGAGCTGCTAATAGCACAAGGTAATTTCATAGTGTTTTGGCTCATTTAGCAATTAGCATTATGTAATAGGTACACACATAAAAACACCGCAAGTGAAATAAAAGCATGTAAAATAGGATCTTAAATATTTAGCTGCAGAAAACTCATAATAATAACCCTATTGTCTACCAACTCTACCATTGTTGTTGATTTCTCATGTAATATTTTCCCTGTTGGTGTGCAATAAAGTATTGTTGTATTGTATAGTAATAACGTTTCCTCAAACCCATGCCGCTCATATTTTGAGATTCCTCGAAGATACTCGTATCACCTGCCCCAGAGTAATGAGCGTTTCCGTCACATGCCCTGATTCAATTACTTGCTTCGAGACAGGCCTGAGGGGAGCCGGGATATCTTGTTTCGTCAATTTGATAGAGCGTTTGCCTAACAAGTACTATTTAGAAATAGGTACGTGTTGGCAAATAGTCACCTGATACAGGGTTTGTATCGTTCCCCAGCTCATGAGGTAGGGTTACTATTGATCTGGTTCATAATAGGTTCGCTCTGTTACTTGTGTGACATTAAAGTGAATAACTAATAAAAATAAAAATGTAGTGTGTAAAACATTAAGATTAGCGCCATCTTGATCACGGTGCTTACAATGCTGTAAATGTGCGTGTATACGCATATGCTACGGCAATGTGCCCTACGTTTCCGGCATAGTGCTTTCCCAACTAAGTTATCATATCGTTACGTCAATCACATCATATCTTTGAATCGATAATTCTACGCTATTAGATCGCTCTCTGCGTCATACGTTTTATAACAATGTTTAATATTTATGGATGGTGGTTTTATAAATTCTTATGACTGTAAATATTAGAACAAAAAGAAATATATACATCAACTTGATAACCTCCCCTTTTTGGCGTAGCTTAGTACAAGGACTAGTGTTTAGGATAGGACTATTAATATTAACACAGTTGGACTTTTATTAGGTTGCTCTATATAACTCTACAGTAAATTACGTCCAGAAAACCAGTCCATTACCATTTTTAACCTGTAAGCTGGTCTGAAGGGCGGTGTAAGTTGATTCTCTTGGTGCTAATGTCCTCCCATTGAACAAATTTATCTTTGGTCCTGCACCCATTAGGTTAACGAGCGAATAGTTCCGCGGAGGCCGTGGTCGCTTGCCTTGAGAACTCTTCACTAATAACATTTAGTAAATAGTCGGTTTGAAAGCCCGGCCAATGAAATCATTTTATATCGAATAATTTTTAGCCGAAAGGCTCATTATTTTAAATAGTTGGAAACTATATGACAAATCAGGTTCAATTGAGTTTTGTGATATCTTAAATTTACTTAATTTATGTAGGTTTTATCATGACCAGACCGGAATTATATATTTTATTCTATTATGGCTATATTGTCCTCCAAAGTTAGCCAGTCCAGAGAAGACTGGCTAACTTTAGAGGAGGCCTTTACCTGCAGAGGGGCTCTCGCAGATTAAGCAACCCAAAAAAGAAAAAAAAAATTGTAAACAAATTTTATATTTTTATGTATAAACAAAAAAAAAGAATCAATACTGTACACTTAAATTCTGTGAGAAATATAGGCTTTTTTATTTTCATTTACTTTTATTTTATTTATGGCTATATTGAGTAACATCAAAGGTAACTCGATGCCATTTAAATAATTTAGCGCCACGAAAACAATTCCAGGAATATGCAATTTGGCCAGGGTGTTAATGCAGCTTACTCGTACATTGACGCGTCGTTGAAATCTTTTAGGTAGCAGTCATTTTTCAAAACAGCAATGTAATGAATTTATTAAAGCTAGCAACGCAGCAGTTACTAATGACCGTTGTCCCCGCGGCTGCGTCTTAAGTTTACACGATCCATCACATACACGAGTCTGCTACTATTAAGTCATTAATTAAACACCACTGACAGCTGCACAATCCTGAACTGGCTCTTACAAGGCCGGTGATAAAGCTGAAACTGCCACAATTTACAGGGCACCAAGTTAATGGGGTGGCATTAGAAAGGGACGCACTGTCGACCGCTGGCAAACAAATAAAGCTACTCGTTAAATAAATCGCCGCAGTCAAACATCAAGACCTTTACGCACCTCTACACTCGTGAATAAATAAACATAATAATGTGTTTAGCGCATCTCATGAGCCCATTGTGTGGTCCGAGTCGTCAAAGGGTATTTTCGAACGAGATTGGATGCTCTCCTCGCCGCCGAACGTTTATTTACTCACCTTGTTTGGAGTCCGATTGAAAATTCCAACAAATGTTTTAAGTAAATACGGTCATTTGGGCCACTCACTGAATAATTTTGGGAAGTCTTTTCAATGGTAAAATACAGCAAAGTGTGCCTCAAAAATATATGTATGTAAGTATATAAAGAAATTTGGGCGGAGCAAGTGGTAAAGGGCTAATTAAAATTAGATTTAATATCATTATGACAATGTTCAAATTTCAACTCGTAAAAGCCAAACATAGACCCCGTAATATTCAGCCAGCGAAGCCTAACCTACAGCAGGGCTAGCATAGCTTGCAGCGACCTCGTTTGTCGCGCGACTCAGCATCATCAGTCATGCTCGCACGGTGTTGAAAGGAAAGTGATAGGTAGTATTTTGTCGCGTGACAAAGATTCACGTGTCACAGTTATTTATTTATTTATTTATAAAAATGTCTTGCGGGCTTACAGTAAAGCCAATATGCCCGCAAGATAAAATGGAATACAAATTCTTAACTAAAAACATATACATTACACGTTATGCTAGACGTACAAACGTTATACTACTAATTCCATCTCACATTTGCCAATTAACTATATTTGCGTAGTTGTAAGATGGCGTTCGTAAGTTCGTAATACATGCAATATATATAGTGTGTTTTCGATATTTCGATATGGTGTGCTTGTCTCGCTCGTGCACTTGTCTCGACTGACTTTGTTACTCTAAAGACAAGTGATAAAACCATCTCCAGGTCTATGATGGTTGCGTTGATCACGTGATAAATAAGTGCCAAAGCATCTGTCACTCACACACGCGTTTTGTCAAAACGTGACGGATGCTTTGTCACTAATTTTTTCGTGTGATAAAAGCAACCATCATAGGGCCTCTGTTTTCTACTACAGGCCAATTTTTATTTTCCTTAAAAAGAAAGCAGTCCGTCGCTGTGTTTTGGTGATGAGTTCACTCGCGTTTCATTCTAGTAACTAGCCTGCCTACGAATATTTATATACCTGCAAAACACTTCGTATTTCAGGTATCTGAAAACAGTTTCCTTTTTCCAAAGAGGATCGTTCTTAAGCCGAAACCTCATTCATCCGGGCAGGGCTGATTTCTTTTAACGTCAAAACCTACGGTATATAGTCATTAGCATCCGAAAGCCATTGTTTAACTGGCCGTGACGCGCCTTCCCTTTCGCCGGCTTCGGTCGGCCTTTGTATTTTATTAAGTAAACTGATTTTTCCTGTACACGTGATTTTTTACTGCTAAAAGAGGAATACGGAACGGAGACGTGAACAGCCGATCGTTGCCAAGTTGATTCGTGACTTTGGGCTAAAATAGCCCGGCTCGAGAATTTGAGAAATTGCACGCGATTTAAAGTTTAAGCAGTTTAAGTGGATGATAAATCACATCGCACGATCACTATGTAATATCTCCACGGACAAGGTGCTGAAAGCCGTGTGCTACTAATATAATAGTATTCTAATTTAGTCTACTAGATGTTAAGTGCATCTTGCACTCACATTTATAGCAGTACTTTTCATTTATAGATAACCGGTTGTAACCGGTTTTGCTATGACGAAATAACCTGGTTTTCATTCCCTACTTTTCATATGATTATAAAAAAAATGCATAATTATTTTACATCAAAGAATATAGTGAGGTAAATAACATGGCCCAATACTCTTTTTTGAAATAGTAAAAGCTAAAGCCAATACTCTTTTTTGAAATAGTAAAAGCTAAAGAACAAGTTGGTTTCAAGTTCTGTTACTAAACATTAAACTTTACATTATGAAGAAGGTTAGAAGAATTGCTTAAAATAAGTTGTAACATTGCCTTCGGGTAGTTGTAAAGAGTTCTAGTTGTAACTTTTTCCAATTCGCGGTCACTCAATGATGGAATTAAAGAACACTTTCCCAAAGGAGATTTCCATAACGAGACAACGAGTTAGGCGAAAGTTACAGTAGCGTTGAATCCCAAAGGACAGAGTGAGTTGAGAATAATGACTAAACGCACCAACTTAGCCGCTAAGGTCCAATCCGTAGAGATTTTCCAGATCATTCCGTGGTAAATTATCCATCCTAAATTTATTGGAAACATAAATCTTTCGCTCTAATTTTTATTCATTTAAACCGCTGCTCCAACAGGAAGTAACTCGTCCATTCAACAACCTTTTTTATAGCCATTGAAGTTATTTAATGATATATCGAATCTGATAAAAACATTTATATTCATCCGATATTTTGAACGTGAAGTCATAAATCCGTATGGCAGCGTTATTTATTGTAGCAATATAGCGGACGGCCGGTCATAAAAACAATTATTGCGAAAAGGTTCGTCCCAGTGTTAGCTAACAGAAATTGCACTCAATAGAAACACGTTTGTGTATTATTTACTCACACTTGAATGTACTATAATTTAATCTATCTGTGTCAGTTAAACATATGTACACTTTCATAACAGGTAGAGTAATTTATGAAATTGATACACAATCAATCTATTCACGAATTTTCAGTTGACAAAAAACAAATGAAAACGCTTAAAAAAAAAGAAAAAAGAAATCAAGAAAATTGTGTAGTAGCAAACAAATGATAACGTTTTAAAGATAATCAAATGGACAGAATTAAATTAAACAAAATTAGACAAGCCGTCTGCTGAAGTATTTGAGTATCACTCAAACACGATGAAACTTCTAACATTCACTCTATCTGTAAATTAGTTTGTTGGTTAATTTACAAGATAGGCTGTCCAAAGGTTTAAGTCATCTTTGAAATCTAGTGACCTTTGTGGTTACAATGTCAAGCTTTATCAAGCAGACAAGTCTCCAGGCAAATATAAATGCAAACCAAAACTCTTTTTATCTACCCATATCGACAATAGTTTTCGACATTAATGCATCACCTTTAGTACTTATGAACAATTTATGCAAAAAGTAGGACACCCAAATTAGGATAAGATATCTTGAAATTTTCCAAGTAGAATGGCTGCTTTTGAAATGGAAATTTTTCCAATTGAAATAAAGGTTTGAAATCTAAACACTGCCCTCATTGCATTCATAAATAAATAAAATTCTAGTGTTCTTAATGCCAAGTTAACTCTAGCTGATGTCGTTGTATTACATTAAGTAAAATACTTCGTCGAATGGAAATAAAAACTTCGTTCAGTAGGTAGCGGTACCGCACAGCAATTTACCGGAGTGAACAGTTTTTTCCACCGGATTTTTGTTCCGAAACGATTCATAAGTGGGTAAGTGTATGTAAATTGAAAATTTCGCCGCACGGAAACAAAGAAAAATGACAAACCCCAGTGAAAAAATGTAATCTAGGAGTAATGGAGCAAAATTCAGAGTTTTAACTTTTAATGAGCCGCGTCTTCGCGTAATGCCGTGCACATAATAACCCGATATATCAAGGCGGCGCAGGTGACTGTCACGCTACATTGGCTCTTTTATTTCATGGCCACCATTCCGACTGGAAATCTCATCGCACCCCGTAATGTAGTCGTAGTCATTTTTATTTTACGATTTTGTAATGTCTTCGGAGCGTATGAAGCGCTGGAAGACGCGCGTTCTGCCGGGCGATATTTCACCGCGTGCCGTCAATTTCATTATTAACCCATTTGGGAATTATTGTGGCGGCTATTTATTTAGCGCACCTGGAATATACCGTGTACCGGTCTAGCGCCGGCATAAGGAGCTAATAACCTCATTTGTTATGTCGTAATACCATTTTGTAGATCTTTGGGAAACCCAGGTTCATCAGTGACGTTCTTTCGTTGAAAATTTTGTACGAGAGACCGTGAATAGTATCT
Organism: Apotomis betuletana; assembly: GCA_932273695.1. NCBI lineage: Eukaryota > Metazoa > Arthropoda > Insecta > Lepidoptera > Tortricidae > Apotomis > Apotomis betuletana. The sequence goes on along the minus strand of OW026302.1, from coordinate 19,396,196 downwards.
TACTTTATAAAACAGATTCTATTTGCTAATTTGTATTTTATTAAAAATAAATTAAATTAAAATTCATTTATTTCAAGTATCATATGACTCATAACAAAATTAACACAGTACATTAAATTAAAATTAAACCACATTACAAATTATGTATTTACAGTGGTTAACACATGATAGCCGTCATAAGTTGTTGCTGGGCGCATGGAGTCCGCAGCAAAAAGTTATGTACGGGCAGAACCTGTCCGCAATCATTATAAGGACGCTGTTGGAGCTGGCGCGCACGCGTCGCACCAGGGAGGCAGCTCGCCTGCGCATGGTAGCTTTAAAACATGCCACATGCGCCTTCGTAAACATCCCTGATGCGCTGCAGTATCGCGGCAGCCCCATCAGCGTCCTAAACGCGTTATTATATTGCACTTGTAGGGCCTTATACGATTTCACGGTGAATTTTCTCCATAGGCTGCAGGTGTTAAATGTTGTGCAAAAAGCTCTGAATAATGTTACTTTACTCTCTATTGAGCACCGAGCAAATCTGCGCGCAATCATATTCGCTCTGATCGATAAAGCCCTACGTTCGCGTTCTATATCAGCATCGTCCTTGAGATAGGCTGTAACTATATGACCCAAGTATTTGTATTGGTATACCCTTTCGAGGGCAACCATGTTAAGCCTGATAGGTGGTATCACAGATGGTATTTGAGACCTGACCCCAAAGACCATGTACTGACTTTTGTTAACATTATATTTGAGTCCGAGCGTGTGTGCGTAATACTCACACACTTTAAGCAGCCTTCTGATGCCACAGACTGACGCACTCAACAGCACCATGTCGTCGGCATAGCTCAAGTTGTTCATATTAACCCCGTCTACGTGACAGCCCGCATGCATGCTGCTGAGCGCGACAGTCAGCTCATTCATATATAGGTTGAAAAGCGATGGTGAGCTCAACCTCCCTGCCTCACCCCCCATTCCAACCTATACGACTCTGATAATGTACCTGCCCATCTTACATTGTTGATCTGGTTTCCATACCAATATCTAAATATACCTATAAGATCGGGAGCTAAGTTTATTCCCTCTAGCTTTCTCCATAGTATATCATAGGAAACCAGATCAAAGGCTTTTGACAGGTCAAGGTAACAAGCATAAACTGGCGTGTTCCTGTCAACATAATACGCGACGGTATGCTTAAGGCACAGGATGGCACTTTCAGTTGATAGTCCAGGCCTAAACCCGAACAGATTGTCATGCAACGAAAGGTTTTTATTCAACTGTACATTAAGCACGCCGTCCAGCAACTTTGCCATAACAGTAGCGAGCGATATCGGCCTGGAGGATTAAAGGAACTGAGTTCATTGAGATGACTATTACCCTGTGTTTTATTTAAAACAATGTATATTATAAAAGACTGGAAGTTACGAGTAGGTACTACATGCCAATGCCGGTTTGAAGTATAGGCCGATGTTAACGTTAGAATTTCCAAAAATGCGGACAAGTATACATACAGAGAGGCATTGTGCCGTGTTAAATTAAAAGAGAGAGTCTTTAATGGGTGAACAGATAGTAAACCTGTTAAATTAACAATATAACGTGTTTTTTTAAGACATGAGTTGCACTGTATCAGGGCTGGTTAGCCCTCACTACCAGTAGTCGGACTTTGTGTGGGCGTATAACCCGCTAATGGGATTATCGTGGTAAACCCTCATATAGGTACTTGTTGGGTTGTAAGCACGTTGTTTAGGTGAATAAAGGCGGTTAGCATGTTTAAAATGCAAAGGCGGATACCCGTCCATTTTAAAACTACTCTAGATCATAAACTTAAAAAAGCCGTTTCTTAAACTGTAATATAAAAAATATCAACATCTAGTGCAGTATTAAAAGGAATGTGAAAAGGACAGTGTTTTCTAATAAACTCCGGTGTTTTTAAACTGGTGTAGTGCGGGCAGCGAGTGCAACAAGGCCGGATAGCTAGCCGAGTGGCAGGTGTCAGCGCCCAACGACTACCGAAGCCTGAAAACATTTCTGCTTACAGATTTTTGGCAATATTGCGCCGGCTGTGATGGAAAGACGGGGCCTTGTTAAGTATATTGACGTAAAGAGCTTCGCTCCAGATGTGAGATGTAGTGTTCGGGAGAGTTGACGGTAAAACACGATCCGAGCGGTGCTCAATGATCTATGAACCAGGTACAATGGTTGTAGGGAATTTACTGAAGGGCAAAAGGTGTTGTTTGAAATTTGTATGTAGACAAACTGTATCCATTTCTTGGGTTTTTATTTTTATTACTTAGTTTATACATAAGATTTAGGTACTTCTCTAGTCTTATTTAAGGTAGTAGGCATTACAATTGGCAATATTTATTTGTTTTCATTTGATATAATATGCGTATCTTCACATAATTTGAATGCATTTCGCCAAGCCTAAGGCGTTAGGGTGGTAGAGAGGTTAACACGTTGGACTGGTAATCCAGAAGTATCGGGTTCGAATCTCGATCTCTTCCGCCAGTTTACGCATTTAAATTTTTCTTTGTATCAATAGTCCATTTCGATTATTACATGGAATATAATTATTATAACGCGTTGGGTCGTTCCTGTTGCAAAGGTCGCGATTAAACGCGGAAATGCAGCAAGAGCGTGATGGGAATCCTTTGTGCCCGGACTGCCCGGAGTAACCCGGGGCGGGTTATTTGACTAATGAATATTGTTGATTTGTGTATATTATGATTGGTTAAGTGATTATTATTTTTCACCTCACCAGCTCAAACATGGCGATTTTGCTGTCAGAAAACAGTGAACAAAGTGAATTTTGTTTCGAGCGTGAGTAGAAAGTAGCTTTTTAATTACATTTTTCAATTTTTGACCACGAATTGCCATTTCTCAGCCAAAGGTTAATTATAAAATTCGAATCGGTCGAATTTCGATGCACTGTCTCTTTCATATCTATATGAAAAAGAGAGTGATAAAAATATGTCAATTCGAAATTCAATTTTCGAATCCGACATCGAATAAGAAGAACACGTTCCGATATGCGTCATACCATAAAATTAAAATAAAATCATAAATTACCTACACAAAATTATACATTGTTCTTCGGGCATTTGCCCGAAGAAGTTTTAATAACAACATACATATTATTGTTTTTAACGACCGAATGCTTAAATAATAATATGTATATAAATCAAATAGATTATTGTTTAAATAAGATAAGGTTTTTCAACTTTATACTGTAAATACCCGTACCAATAATTAATTAATGATTTCACCATTTGTCATCGACGCAGTTTCGAAACGTATTTTAAAAAAAATAGTTAAAATCAAGTTAAAATTGTTATTTTCTTTTGTATTTATTTAGTTTGGTGCCTAACGAGTAAAAATATCAATCAAACAATAAACAAAATCTCGTAATAAGCACGTAATTGTACCTACTAAATCTTCTAATTTGATCAAATAATGACAACCGTGGTGGTTGTGTTGGTACAGTGTTGTTGGAACGTATAATTTCAATTTAATTATGTTTGTATTCCATTTAAAGGAGCTGGTACCAATTTTCTAATTAATAATTATCATTGAAACAGCAACAAAACTATAAACCTACCTACACCTGAATGGTTGGAAGAAAAAGTACAAAAAGTCGAATTATGTTCTCGCTGTCGAGGTGAAAAGTTGTGTGTGCTACACGAGAGCAAAGTTTTTTGCATCTCGTGCTGTTGAGTCCCTCGCTACACTCAGGATTCTAACTTAGAATCACTCGTTTGCTATTGACATTTGTATTTTTTGTGAATAAATAATTTACAAACCTATAAAAGTAGGTACAGTGCAATCTAAGATTGCATGATGCATGACACAAGATACTGGTTCAAATTCGGTGATGCGTGGTTTTGTAATTTTCTCGATTTCCTAAGATAAGATTGCAATCACCACGGAAATTTATAGATTTTCTTCGTAATTTTAAAGTGTTCTCAATTTATATAACACATTAATAATCGGAACATATTCAAACCTACTTCAAATATCATACATCAATTTCATATATATTCGAAATCACATTAAATCGTTAAAGCTCTCTAAGTATGAATAGAAATAGATTTATTAAGACAATGCCTGGTAATAAAATGAACTTGGCCAACAGAGCCAAATGTAGTGGTCAGTCGACCCAGAACCTTCGATCCGACCCAATTTAAACCTCCACAATTTGTCGATAAGCCAAGAAATATTTCAAGTATTTGTACTCTTTGAGGCGTAACTGTGCATACGGCCTCGTTTTAGAGGATAATGTTAGTACAATACTTGAGCGCGCTGAAAATCAACTGTATTTCGTGATTATTTAGTGTTCTCAAACGTGCTCGGAAATGTATGCGTTTTGCGTTTTTGTCATTATCGGTAAAATGGCGCCTGCATTTAATAAAATTCCAGTATTGTCCACTGCACTAACCTTTAAAATCTGCTTGCTAATATTGTATTAACCAAAGAAAAATTACATGCAGCCAACCACCGTCTACATTCTGAAACAAATAAAAAACGAAAACATAAATTACCTACACAAAATTATACATTGTTCTCCGCCTATTTGAGAGATGAAACAAAATTAGGTATGAATAATTACATACCAGCTAAGAGGAAAGAAAAAAATATTGAAATGGATAATG